>CM021767.1:72699609-72857281 GCA_011076525.1 Nettapus auritus | reverse complement strand
GAAAGGACGCGTTGGAGATTCGGCGTTCATTCATAAATTACTGCGGCGTGTCAGCCCGCTTGCAATGGCGATTGGCTGCGCCTGCCTCTCGCCAACCCCTCCAGGATCCGATGCGAAATTAGTAGCAAGAAAGCATGTAATTGACAAAGTCACGTGTGCGCAGGGGGCCAGAAACCGAGCGCGAGAGAAAGGGGAAAATCCAAAGAGGGAACGCACATTAGACCATGCGAGCGAAATTTGGGATCGTTCAAAATCAGGATGTTAGGTTAATGCAGAAGACCGCTTCGAGCCAAAGGGAAAGTTTTCATCTCACGAGTTTGGAGCAGAGGGCCCGTGGGGCAACATGGCCGAAGGTTAATTCTCTTTTTCTATTGTTTTACCCTGATTTTCGCTCGCCGCCCCGCTCGCTCTCCCCCCCTCTCCCTCCCTTCTCCCCCCTCGCCGGCTCCCCCCTCTCGCCGTCCCCCTTTTTTTTGTATCGGCCCGCGCGAGGGGGCTTGCAGCGAACCCATTGTTACGGCTCTCCAAAACTGTTCCGGACCGCCCCCTCCGATTCAGGGCTCGGAAGGCTTTCAGGGGGCTATTGTTTGAATTGTTCCTGTTTGATTAAGCGCAGCCGCGGCGGTGGGATGAGAAAACGCCGGTACACCTGTCCCAACTTTAATCCGAAGTTTATTCCGAGGAGGGATGGATGCGCCTCGCCGAGCGGTGCTTTCCGCGCGGCGTGTGCAGTAGCCCCTTGTGCAATCGCCCCAATTTGGCTTCTCCTCGCCCTTCCACCCCTCCTGAGCCGGCCTCCCCCCTCGCCCCCCGCTCCTGCGCCCTGCAACGAGAGACTAATTTGGCCGCGGGTTTCTCTTGAGCCATGGGATCGGTCTTAAAGCAGCAATACCCAAGTAAAGTATCGCCTTCTGCGCTGTAATGTGGCTGAAAGATGGAGTTAAATGGAAAAATACACGTATGTAGCGAAACGTGGGCTGCTGCCCTGTGCAGGGCGAGGGGGAGAGCCTCCGCGCACGGGGTTTCCTCTCCGTAACCTCTGGTGATTTTATTTATTTTTTATTTTTCAAACGCGTTTTGTGGAGGAGGCTGTTTATTTTTGAATTTAGGAAAAAAAATAAGCTCTTTTTGCGGTTTGTTTTTGATTGCGTTTTGTTCGCTTTTTTTTTTTTTTTTTTTTTTTTTTTTTTTTTTTCCTCTGTTTCCTCTGTAGTAACTCCTTTACGCAGTGGCCAAAGGATGTTACCAGAATTTAACTCTGCCTTGCATCTTGTCCCCCCCTCTCTTTTCTTCCCCCCCACCCCACCCCCTGCCTTTCCCTCTTCCTCAGCAGGGGCGAGTAAAGGTGGAGAGGAGCCCGGGAAGTTGCCGGAGCAGGAAGAAGAGGAGGAATCCCAGGTTTTGCACGGAACCGGCCATTGCAAATGGTTCAATGTGAGAATGGGATTCGGGTTCATCTCCATGAGCAACCGGGAGGGAAGCCCCTTGGAGTCTCCAGTTGATGTCTTTGTACACCAAGTAAGACCCATTTTTGTCTTCCATCTCTGCCTGCCACTTCTGGTTGAGCTCAGTGGGGCTCCGGTTTCACGTGGAGAGAAGTAACCTGTTTTTTCCTAGGCATTTAGGTACATCTGTAATTAAAAAGTTGCCTTAGGTAATTGTTTTGTTGGCAGCACACAATTGGAGTAAATAAGGTTGTTAGATTGCGCTCAGCCTCTGGCCGAAGATTTGTGCAAAAGGATGATGTTGTTTCCTCATCTCTTACTCCTAAATTAGAAAAAAATTCCCGTGTGTTTTATTTATTTTTAAATGCCACGTTTTTCTTTTTAACCACGTTTATAATTTGTCACCCCACCGATCGGGAGCAGATACGTACGCTTTTCCTTGGAATCTGCTTAAAACTAAAGTCAGAAAAGGATAAATAAAGGTCCTTTTCATTTAGGTAACATTTGGATGCATTTTAAACGCTTTTCTTGTAAACCTCGAATTGTTTTTTAAAAGCTCGTTTGAGATTAGTTAGTGCAATTGAGGCATAATTATGGTGTTATTTTGCAGTAATTCAGGCCTGAGAGTGTCCCCGTGGTGATAAACTGAAACACGCGTGCGGTTTGTTTGGTTGATTTTTAAATATTTCTTCCCAGAAAAAAAAAATGCAACGATTAAGGAGTCAGACCAAAAGCATGGTCTCTGTAGGGCTGTTAGAGGAGAAGCCCGTGGCCATTGTTTTTATTCCTAAGCATACCAGCGTGAACGGTGCTGCTGTTGTGAATGTGGAAGCCTGTATGTGAATGCCTTCAGGTGAAGGAGTTTCAGATGCAGGCAGCTTGTAAAATCGCAAGCTGAAGGGAGCTTTTCCCAAGTTCTGTGGCGTGGTTTGTGGGGAAGGCGCGTGTGTAGACCTCCCCTGGTCCTTGTGTTAGTCTCCAGTTGCAACAACGCTGTTTTGAATTTCACCGCTCTCCTCTGCGATCAGAGAACAGAGGAGCAGCATCTGATAGGTGAAGAGACCATTTTGGGCTTGGCTAGGGCCATGTTAGGGAGGCAAAAAGGCATCTTAACTTTTTACGTAGTTGTCCATTTTCTATGACGTTTGCAACGCAGGAGGCAGGGTTGTTGCATGACTGCACAGGGATTCCGTTTTTCTGTTCCATTTGGTGGCCCGGCCTCATTTTGTGCTAGCTTTCACCAGGCTTTCTCAAGCAATGTGCTTTTCATGAATTAATATAAAGGTGACTGAAACTTACAAACAGCGCTTCTGTGGCGGGTGGTCTTGCTCCTTGTGGAGGTGGAATGGATTTCTGACCTCGGCGTGTTAAACATACCCCATGCCTAAGGGCCTGGCCATCAGTATTTGCTGTTTGCATTTGGAATTACAAAGTGTGGAATTGAGTAGTGAATTTATTGAATTCTTACGCTTCTTGCTTTGTACTGGCATAGAGGTGCCGCCTGCCTTTCCTACTACTTTTTTTTTTCCTTCAATAATTGAATTAATTAAATACTGAAGTAGAATCATTCTTCCTCCTGTTTCCCCCTCACCACTTTCCCTTCTTTGTACCTTTTCAAGTCATGACATTGCTCTTTACAGTTCTGTAAATTTACTTTATAAATTATTTTTTTTAAAAGGCACTTTTTTCATCTAATTTTACATTAATGCACGTTATTCTTATTGCTTCTCAAATAACAGAGGACAAGCATTTAAAGTACAGCGGCATTATTAATAAAAAGATACGTTTGGAAACAATGATATTAGAGCTGTGGAAATAGAGAGGTGTTGAACTGCATGACGAGGTGATACATTTAAGTAATATTAGACAAGGTGTTGGACCACAATTGAAAGTAGTCACAAAAAAATTGGGAAAGTCTGTAGTAAATTTGGAATTCTGTTGTTTTGTGCCCCCTCCGCTAAAGGATGCAGTCTTTTACAAGCAGGAAATTTGAGAAGTGTTTGTTGGTAATTTAGTAATCTAAAGTTTGTCAGTACTTTTAGGTTTCTAAGATACGTCATGGTGTAAAATGCAATGAAAACCAGCATGTTTCATTGTACAGGAACTGTGCTCCACAGTCATTTCGAGTGTTTCTTAGAGCTATGTTTTACTGAGCGCATTGATAATATTCTGTAATGGATTACTCCTAGAACAAAGCAAGTATGTTTGTTGCTTTCTTCTTTCTGATGAAACCTGCAATGTACACAAACTTCACATTGACATTATCTTCTTTCCATCAGTCCAAGGCAGATTTTTTCTGTTTAAAGAAATAATGAGAAGCAGCATATATTTTGGTTCAGAGTATGTTTTGGATAATTCATACTGGTCTACAGAATGCATTGTGTTAGCTGACTACCTGACCAATGGTACCAGTAGCAGCCAGAGCATAAAAATGCCCTTAAATCAGTAATGATATTCAACAGTCAGCTCCTACAACAGAGTGGGTTGCTTGATTGGTCCCTATTCTTATTAGTTTAATTCATTTGAAAAATTTAGTCATGTGAAAGGTTCCTTCCAAGGCAGACATTAGTTTATTAATCTGTCGAAACAAAATATTGCTGTTTAAAGCTGCTTTAAAAAGAGTTCATCATTTACATGTGCACGTTTTTCTGTGTATGCTCACCCGTTCTGCAATGTTCGTAGCTACTAAAATCATTTTATAGAATCAGGCGGTCTACGTACAAGAAAGAAGCTTCTACCTTGCTCAGTCCAAGTCTGGTAAAAGCTAGTTTGAACCTCGCGACAATATTTTTATTGCCTTATCTTACCTTTCCCCGGTGAGGTTATGCTCAGTTTATGAGATCTTGCTGTGAGCAAAAACATCTTTGAATGTTGAGTCAAAATTCTTGTAATAGTTTAAGCTCATTATACCTCATTTTTAAAGATTGCAATTAATGATTTTTCTTTCTTCCATCTTGGAGTTCCCCTTGGTTGTGTGCAGATTGTAGTCATATTTTTCTAAAGTCAGTGCTTCGCTAATTAAACAATCATATTGATACCTATTTTTAGCAGACAGTGCTTGTGTTTAAGCCCCCTCCTTCACTCAGTGAAAATTCTGTTCATGTAACAGCTGCAGTATTGAGTTTTTAACTCTCCCTTTTAAGTCCTTCCTACAGCACTAATCATTTTGATTGATCTACTCTGAACTACCTTTAGGTTGTTGTTACCCTTCTGGTAATGAGGCACCTAGAGTTACAAGCATCATTTCAGGCAGAAACATGTCAGCGATTACATATGTGCATCTGCATGTTTGTGCAATGTAAATAAGTACATCCATACATTTACACTCCTGTCTTTTATTATCATTATTTTTTTTTATTTACTTTACTCTGATGGTTTGTATCATTGCCATGGATTGGAGTTGTTCAGTATCATATAACAATTACAGGTTTTTGAGACAACCTATATCAAATCCATCAGTGTGCCTACTCCGGTGTTTTCCAAAAAATAAAAATAAAAAACAGTAATGTCAGTCCCTTGTAACTCTTAAATACAAGGACGGTGCACCTTAGTTTGGCTCAGTATTGTAATTTGGACTTCTAATAGGTTAGCATGGAATGGATAATATAGATTAATTCTCTTTTATGATGTGAATTTTGCACATTGTTATGGGGAAACAGCTCTTGAAGGGGATTTTTTTTTTTTCTTAAATTTAACAAGGGGTGAAACAGACTGGAGAAGTGAATTGAGTGAAACCTCTTGTGATGCACATGAAAAAAGGTTTTCATTGCTAAGAACTAATAAGAGTTTGAGCTTTAATAAAATCAGGATGTTTGCCTTACTGCATGCTCAAAATTGTACATGCAACTTCTCTACTACTTTTTTTGAATACTGGCAGTAAACTGTAAATGCTCTGTATTCTTCTTTCTTTTGCATATATTTTGCATGGATCACGTTAAAAACGTATACTTTCCTTTGTTAAGCATAAAGCACATATGTTAAAGGTGATACTGAAGGGTAGGGTGCTGTGTAAATAGATGCGATTAAATACATGTTTGTGAATTTCAAGGGTTATAATTTCATGTTCTGTGTTATATGGCTTTTCAGTGTGAGATGGATTGATCAGATCAGAAAATGTTTGCTTGGACCTGACTCTGTAGTCCAAAATTCTTAAAACATTAAGGGATTGATCTAGGATTTCTGAACTGGGACCTTAAAACGTGATCCTTCTTTGGGATGCTCTTTTATGAGATGGGGAGAGGAAGGAAGGGAGGAGCAGCGTGCAGGAGTTGGTGTATTTTGTTTTCTCATTAAAACGAACATGGCTGGTTTGAAATTTCTCACTTTCATCTGAACTTTTACTGTTGCTGCAAGTTAACTGTTGTTACAAGATCTGATAACAATAGAAAAGAGCCTTTTCTTCTTGCTGCTTCTTGCAGTGAGTCTTTCCTGCACTGTTCTGAACTGCACTTTAGTTTGTATTTTGTAAATTTTGCTCTTACAGGTACTTGCAACAATAACATCCAACAAAACAAAGAGGGAAAATTACTGAGACTGTAGCACAAGAATAACGGGAAAATTAGACTCCTGAAGTCTTTTTTTTTTTTTTTTTTTTTTAATTTGGCCAAACATCCTTTTTGATGATGAATCAGATGGCTAGTCTTTTTAATCCTAATGTTGTAGCTATAGCTGAACTACTTTTTCTAGGATAAGGTTGAGCACAGCATAATACATTGAACGCTGTTTCTAATGCCGTGACACATGTGATTCTGTGCTTTCACAAGGACGAATTCATTCATTCAGCACATCTTTTCCATTTTTGCATTACTATGGTAGAAGCCTGTAAAAGCTACTTAGTTGTTCAGGAGAACTGGAAGTTCTGGGTGAGCAAGTGATATCAATATTGCGTTGCTCTTTGTTGTTAAATCGCACATACCAATGCCTGTTTGAAGTACACAAGCCTCCATGCAGAGTATGTTGTTCCAAACTTGCCTCCCTTGACTTCTGCTGGGGACCAGGCAAACCCGGTCCTAATCAAAACAAAAGTGGCTAGCAGGATTTAGACAGGGAAGCTGAGGAAGGAAGTGAATGTGGAATAACCGTGTCTGCAGTTAGCGTGTATATAAGAGATCTGGCAGAGATCAGACCTGTGCTGAAGACGTGGGTGTTGAAGTGCTCAGCAGCCCCACTGCACGTAGAATCTATGGTGATGGAGGTCGGGGACAGGCTTTGGCACTCAGCAGCACTGTTGAAGCATACAGAGAAAGCTGATGTTAAATTACGGGGGCTGTGGATTTGTGGTGTACTGCAGAACAGCCTTGTTTCGGATTTTTTTTTTTTTTTTTAATTTATTTTAACTACTAAGTAGTCCAAGTCCTACATTTCAAGTCCTACCAGTGGACGCATAGACAGATGGCAAAATACTTCACTGAGAGCTTGAATATTTAAGACAGTTGACTGAAGAAACTTCTGGTATCTAAGTTATGGAATTGCCATCTGTGAAAATACTTTCCAGATTTCATCTATTTACATCTAAAACCAACATTACAGTGCATTTTTATCTGTAGATATATTTAGTATTTAAGTGAGAGGTCCCATTAAATCTAAATGGTATTGATCAGATTTTGCTGAACAAGTTTAAATGTTTACCAGCAAAAATGACAAATGCTCTAATGACAGAAGCCTGCAATGGGACTATTTTGTTTTAAGAGAGATCTCCCTCTTTGACAGAGCAAACCGTTCCAGACCATGCTGTCCTTTTCTCCAAGACTGAGGAAGTTGTGCACGGGGGTTGGGATACTGGAAGGAAGAGGATATTTTGTCTGGGGCACAAACAGAAGATACCAAAGCAGATACATGAACCTAAGCTAAAAGGAAATGAATTGTCAAATTGGGAAAAATGTTATCGTTGCTTGTCCTGGTTTGCAGCTAGATTATTAAGGTTGTAACTACCTCTAAGCCCGTTCTGAGTTTTGTTTCAGAAGTGTTACAAATATGCTCCCACCTAAATATTGTTTAATTTGTTGGCCTTACGTAACCCATTTCAGTAAAGGCCTGTTGTCTTTTCCTCACTGATGTCAGCAGAAGCAAGATCAGGCCCATGAAGTTTCATGGAAGTATATAAAAGAGAATTTAAAGGTTTAATTTAAGATCTTAGGAACCTAAAAACCATTTATGATGTTTCTTAAATGAACTCAAATAAGGACATACAGTTTATGTCTTTCATTCTCTGTATTTAAGGGTGTTTTTTCCTTTCTTTAAATCAGCTGAAAGTTATCATGGCTGATACAAAGTTTTTATGACTGATAATTAGCTCTTGTTAGGGGATGGTTATCCTCCCTGACTAGAAGCTTTTGCTTGCTGGTTATCACTGGTAAAAGCAGCGAATCCTTAAATTGCTTTTATGTTAGCAGAGTATCATCAGTCATCACCTCTGTGTGGGGGGCTGGGAAGTGCTTCTGACTGAGTATATTTAGTTGGAGTAATCGGTGTCCAGAGTTTTTCTCAGGTTATTCTGGCTGGTCCTGACTTAAAACGAGGGTTAACTCCTTGGGAAATGGCTAGAGTGAATTCCAGATCCCCACCCCAGAGATGGCTCAGCTGCTTGCAGAGCAGCTGTGGAAACTGCTGCAAGTTTTACAGCCTGCTGTATTAAGGAAAACTGGCACTGATTTTGATTTTTCTTAACATGCAAAGCTGTAACGTGCAGCAGGTCAGCAGCTGCTCTGAAAGCAGCTGAGTTGTCTTTGCAGTAGCAGTGTGGTGAACAGGTGGAGGTTGAAACTCCTACAGCCACCCTTCGTAGTGGGGGTCCTGCAGCCACGGTTTTACATTTGGCAGCAGTGCTGCTGCTTAAATAAGCTTCAAGAGCTTTTATAGCACTCTCGCTGCTGGACTAGCATAAGTGTTTGTGAAGCTGTGCGGTGAACCCAGTTGGGGAAATTTTGTTTTTCCACATCTGAGTTCCATCAGTTGCCCCATCTGAGAAAAACCACACGGTCCCCACAAATAAGTGTGGGCAGTGCTGGCACCATGGAAGGTTGCCAGGATGCAAACATGCAGCTGTGAGGCTAAGGTGAAGGTATAGGAAGAAAGAGAGTTTGAAGTGACCATCGTAGAAACGTGAATAAAATGGATGTAGTGACAGAGAATTCTTACTGACTTGTCAAGAAAAGGGGCATTTGGGGGTAATGGAATGAGTGCGAGGTTCTGAGCTCACCTTGGAAGTGGAATATTTCAGGAATCTTTTTTGAGCCATACTTCAGCTCTTTTTTTTCCCCTTACTGTTTACAATCAAGCTATGGTTTTGAAATATATGTAATTGTGGTTTTAAACAGCATTATAAAAGAAAAAAGTGGTGACTTTTCAAATTATGACAGTAATATGTGTTTCTTCTAAAGAACAAAAATTAGAAAATAGGGCACGTTAATAGGAATTTGTGTATATTTGTGTATATATATCTTTTTAGCAGATAAGTAAGAGCTGCAGTGAAATTAGTTATGAATTCATTGATATTCTGAAAGAATTAGCTTCCTAATTATCCCATGTGTATGACTTTGAAAATTAACTTCATCAATAATTTGGAAAGTTAATTCTCTGAGAGTATGTAGTATATCCTTTCTCTATTATCACTTTGGTATTCAAAAAAAAAATCACAGATTCTTTTTATTCCAAAAGTAATCTAGTGCTAGAATTACATTTGTGGAGGGAGGGAGGGTGGGTGGGGGGAGGAGGATTTTGAAAGGTTTGTTTTGGTGTTGTTAGCATCATAGGCTAATATTTATCAGATACAACTGTATTTGACTGAGTGCATGTGTAATTGATTTTTGGAGCGTATGAATTTGTCTACAACATCTGAGTGACATTCCATGACTACTATAGAATTTATGATGCTGTATTAAGAAACACTAACATTGTTATAATTACACTCGTGTGTACTTCGCATGAACATAGCCAAATAGTTGTTTTCCTACCAAAGATAATCTGTTATCAGAGAGATCCTCCTCTAGTTACTCATAGTAAGTTATAGGTATGCAGTATTGAGGATTTTTTTTTTTTTTTGGTAGATTGCTTTTATTTTAGTGCCTCTTGAGGCTACTTTAATATTTGTGTTATAACTTTCTTTGTTTATGGTTCTATAAAATCACGTACCAAAATAATCCCTGGGCTGAAGCTGAGGGTAAAAATGACAGACTTGGTGTTCTTTAAGTAGACTAGAATAAGGAACTTGGTTGTTTTCAAAGCACAGGTGTCTTCAAAATCTCTTAGTAGTGTGCCTGTGCTATAACTTTTTAAAAATGTTGTATTTCATTTTACAACTTCATTTTTCAAGCTAGTAATCAAAGTCTTGTTTGGTTTTATGAGCTATTCGTAATAATACAATCATGGTGGAAATGCAGGGTTTTAAAAAGCCTCTGCTGACCATGTGTAGTGACTTCTGAATATTCTTAGATTTGTTATTTTGGAAGTGTAAGAAACAGGTACATTTTAAAATCTAGAATGCATCTAAAAGACCCAACCTGACTTCTTTAGACTTTGGACACACCACTAACTACTCCCAGTATTGAAGGGATATTTTTGCTTTGCACTTATTAATTACCAGGTCTAAGACAGATTGCACATTTTGAGAAGTAGCCATTTATTGACAGTGAAGTTGGGTTAAGATCAAAGAATCGTTAAAAAACCTCCTTGCTATCGCCTCTCCCAGATTTAAAGATTATAGTTAGTACATCAGGTGAATGGAAATTCAAGAATGATTTCAACGGTAGACAAAAACTCATCCTTAATGTAATCAAGCCAGTACATCCCTTCTTTTCTTGTGGGTACTACTGTGCTGATGGGTCAAATTCTGCCCAGTCTTCTCACGTGAAGTGGTCCCACTGACCTGTGAAATTGATTCAATAAACAGGACAACGTTAAGAGTGGATTTAAGCCTATTATACGGATATTGTTATGGGAAGTATTTCATTTACGTTCTTTTTTCTTTATTTGCTGTGGATTGTATATTTTTTTTAAGTGCATTAAGTTTGTTTTCATGCTTAAAAGTTTGAGGGCCATCCCTGTATAGTGCCTAAAATGTACAATAAGCTAGGGCTTGGTTCAGTTCTGCTTAACTAAATTACACAATGTGATGTGTATGCATGAACTTGAAAGTTTTGTAATTGTTAAGTAATTTTCATGCTATGCTGCTCTTTGGTACTGTGAATGTATAGTATTTAATGTCTTACATAGCTAACTTGACTTGACCAGTAATCTGCAAAACATCTTCAATGCAAAGCTCTTAGGCTGATAATACTTTTTAAAATCTTCCTGTTGAAAAATTGCTCAGTCCCACGTCATTCCATCAGAAGAGGAAAGGGTGGTAGAAGAAATATGTGACATGTTCCCAGTGTGAAAAAGAGCCCTCGCCACATGCGCACACCTTCTGTTGAAGGGGAATGAAGCTCACTCTTGCAGTGAAATCACCTTATGATCTTGAACAGCCATTCACGAAAACAGAAATTTGGGGCCAACCAAAAATCAGAGGCCCAGGGCCTCTGATTTGTAGCAGGGCTAATAGGATGCAGTAGTAGCTATTGGAACAATGATGATACCTGTGTTCACAAGGAGAAGGATGGGCACTCTTCATGCAAAATCATTCACAATCTTCCTCCGTTCCAGGCCCCCTGCCAAACATGTAGAGCTCCTGCCAAGGTGTGAGTGAGGCAGCTGAGTCCCCTGTTCAAAGAGGAGGGAACAGACAGTTTACAGGTTTGGGGGCATAATGTGGTCCTCAAATATTTGTAAATGCATTTAGCCGAAAAGTTTCCGTCTCATGACCATGCCTAATAGTTCTTCACTGCAGTAATTAAATTCTCATTTGGCTGTGCAAAATGTGTTTTGTTTTTCTGCTTCATTGTTTTTGCATTAATTAATGAAAGTACATAATTTTAATAAATGTTTTATGTGAATCAAAATCACGTTTGTTTAATGATTTCATATTGGAAGTTTTGTTACAAAACCGCTTAATGGATAGGGAATGTAGGGTAGAAGTTAACCCTAGAAGGTGAGGACTATGAACGCAATACATACAATGTTCCTTGTATAGAGGTCTGCATGCCTGTAGCATGCACATTAATTTTAACTAATAGGACATTCAGCGGAGCATCCTGTTCATTCATTGTGTGTGGTTCTGGTTTAGAAGCTAATGTAACACAGAAACAAAAAAGTAAATTTTTAAAAAGTGTTTTTAACTGACTTGAGGAATTACTGATAATTATTAAAGATAGACATTAATTGTAAGGTGACTAATCTGGAGTAAAGGCAGATGCATAAACAAACAGTATCAGAAATCAAGAGTTTCTTTATATAGAACCTTGTATGTCTCCATTGACTTCATCAGAAGCATGCATGAAGAAAGAATTGCGGGATTGGACTGTAGCTGGTAAGAGAGTAAAAGATTTTAAGAGATTTTAAAGATGAAACTTGTATTCAAGACTTTCAGACAGAAATATAGTACATCTGAAGATAAAATCTTTGGACTAATTTGAAGAGGATTTTGTTTGTATTAACTCATGCTTCTGCTAACACTTAATGCAGCAGTAAATATTACATCTTCCCTCATATATGCAAGAGTGCTTAGTTCTCCTGGACTTTAGACTATTATCTGCATCAAGAAAGTAGACTATCAGATTCTCTAGTAAACTAGTAGATTCTCTCAGTAGTGCTGCTTTTTCCTCAAGAATTAAAAAGTCTACTAAACAACCTAAAATGTGTTCTAACAGATTTGAGAATGTTTAAAAGTATTTAAATTGAAAACACTCAGGTTGAGAAGGTTCCTTGAATTTGATCTGTTGTCTTCAGTAGAAGTTAGCAAACAATTTTGTACAAAATAAAAATGCATTTTATTTTCTATTTAATACGATGTCTTGCATTTAATGACTGTGTAACTTTTTTGGAAGACAGCAAATGTTTCTAAAAATTGATCTGATGTATACTTTGAGCAGCAAAATCTCATTATTTTTAATAATGTACTTGGTAGATTATTTTTTCCAAAGAACTTTCACATTAATCTTAATTAGTTTATTTATATTTAGCAATTATGTGGAGTTTTTTAATGGCAGATCATTTTACTTTTGTAATAGTAGTTTCTTTTAAACTGAAAATTATCAAAGGCTTATTGGAAAGTGATAGTCCATCCATGTTTTTGTGGGTTTATTGTTAAACTTCACACAGATGAATGGTCATCCGAGGAAGAATTATTCTTTACCTGAAAACAACTGTAAATGAACCAAGATTAGACTGCTAAAATGGCTACAGTTGAAGCATTGCCCTTTTGCAAAGATTGTTATAGTGTTCATTGTTCGATAATATACTCAATGTTTAAAATTTTCGATGATCTACACATTAATAGCTTTTTTGTACATGGATCAGTAATTGTTCATATATAAAACAATATGTTGTTTTTACAGTTACAAATAAATAGATTATATGTAATTTAATACTGATTATTTATTAATAGTATGTACCTTGATTAGAAAGCAAGGGAGTTAAAACAGATTTGACCACAGTACATGCCGTGAAATGCTCTTATAGTATATTACATTCTCTTGAGGAGTATTGAGTTAATTGGCATAAAATCATTGCTTTGTTTTTAGGATGATGAGTATAATCTACATAATAAATTGTTAAGAACTGATAAGCCTTGGTTTCGTTTCTGCTTTCTTCTCCTTCTGTTTGAATTGCATTTTAAAAATAATGGTATATTTTAACTATCCTTCAAGATTAAAATGTTACTAAAATAAAGAGATTAAGTTTTGAGCCTGGTGAAATGATGTTTTTTAAGTTCCTAAATGAAAACATCATAAAAGATCATTGACAAAAACTGTTCCTTTTGAATGTTCTTGACCATTTTGCCACTGATTTGCCACTGATGGCTCAAAGCTTAATCTCTTTATTTTAGTAATGTGTTTTAATCTTGAAGGATAGTTAAAAAATTGGGAGGTTAGATAGTTAGAATATAAAAGGTTGATCAAATAAATATAAGGGTATTTTTGGTGTATATCAACTATCATTGAGTATATTTGTTTTTACTATGTTTGTTAGTGCTTCAGAATCTTTAAAATACCTCCAAAGCTAATATATGAGTTTATATAATACTGTATATTTGTATTAAAATATACTGTATTATATATGAACTTACATGAATGCTCATCTGATTTTCATGTAGCACATTCAGCTGCACATGCACATTTAGAGAAACGTGGCTACTCTTTATTTACATCTTACATGGCAGAAAATACTCCAATGGCTTCCTTTGTTCGTTTTCACCAGGGTCTCGATTAGCTTAAGTGGAGCTTTGCCATTTTGTGGACAAGTTTGAAATTCCTGGCATTTCAGGTCTAAAGGAAGACTAACTTGAAGATTTACTGACAATATGTAAGAGAATAAAAATGTATACAGGTGTCTGGCTTTTTCCACATCAGTTAGCAAGTAGAAAGTTTAGTATGTCTTTTTCTGTCTTTTTTTTTTTTTTTTTTGGGGGGGGGGGGGGGGTAGACACCCCGGGGAGGGGGGTTAATTATTAAACAGTTGGTGTTTAATTTGGAATTAATCTGATTTATTTGAATTTGTATGGCTTGCTAGCACATTTTTCTTCTGGGCATACTTGCCTATCATTGCTACATAGTGTAAGATGAGATACAGAAAATGCAAATTATTTCCTTTTATTTAATCTGTATGGATTAAATGTTAAACGTATGTTTTCAAACAAGGATACATGCTAAATATATATGAAATATAATAATCCTTGCTTCTTTAAAAAATCATTTGTTGATAAATACTGTTTACATTATAAAATTTTGGCATTTACTAGACAATATTGTCAAAAATTGCTGCTCAGATTTTGAAATGTTCAACTTCCATCTGAACAATTTTATAAAGAGCTTTCTGGTAATAATGTAGCTATTAAAACATCACTGTTCTGAAGGTACATTCAAGCTTTAAGAAATTAAGTTAGCTAAATGAATTTGGATACTATGCAAAGAAATTATGAAAATATTAATTGTGAATTAATACAAGACCTCTTACAAACGAGGCTTGTATGCAAGCATATATCTTTTAGAGTGTTTGTGCCTATGCCAAGAAATATTTTTAACGGTGTAGGTCAGTTTGGGTTGTGCTGTATAAAGGAATGGCAGAAACCAATGCTTATTGTCACAGTGGTCTTTAGAGTTGTCAGCTCTCTTCTGAATCAGTGCATTCCAAATCCTCACAATGAGAATCTAGAAGGGGTCAAAAATACAGATTCTGGGCCTCAGTTTTTCTGCTGACGAGGTTTGCCAGTCAGCTATTGACTTCTCTGCTGTGCTGCTCTTGGTGTGGATGGAGGAATAAAGCCTTTCGTATTGCAAAGAATCAGCTGTGGCTTTTCTTGCTATGGATGTTTTACTGGTAATAGTCAAGTAGTGCTGGTTGCTTCTGACAGTATAGAAGTTGTTTGTGTCGGGTTGCTTTGCTAATGAAGGGGCTGCAGGATAAATGAATGGAGACACTGCAAAAGTGAGGTGTTTTTTTTTTTTTTTTTTTTTTTTTTTGGTTGTTGTTCTTACTCCTGTTTTTATCAGAGATCATTGGTGTGACCTGTAAATAACATCAGACCATTACCAGATACAGTGTCTAAATCCCTATTCTCGGCCGCACCTTCCCAAAATGTGAATGAAGGGCCTGGTTGATGCACAGCCGGAGATGACCCATCCCCTTCTGCTCCTTCTCATGCCAATGGCGAAACAGACCCCAAGGCCCGGGGGGAGGGGTGGCGTGTGTTTGTTTTACCCGACACAACGCGACCCTACAGCCGCTTTTAACGCTTAGCCCACGGAATCCAGCTAGATTAACACAGCCAGGCCAAACAAGTCTGTAACAGTGCGGTGCGTGGCCCTTCTGTTGCCCATTTTTCACGTTTTTAAGCAGGTCCCGCGGCCCAGCTCCCGGCCAGGCCCCCTCCGGCGGCAGCTCCCCGGGGGCCGGGCGGGCGGCGCGGAGGCGCCTCGGTAGCGGCCCCGCCGTCGGTACCGGCCTCACACCCCCGGTACCAGCTCCCCCCAGTAACGGAGGCGGATCGGGGAGGAATTGCTCCCCCGGCTCAGGTTTTGCGGCCCTCCCGAGCAAACCGGGGCAGGCAGGGCAGGGCCGGTGCCTGGCGCTTCCTTGGCTGGTAGTTAACAGTCTAGCGACTGGCGTGAAGGAGTCCAAGATTTTTTATAGTCTCTCAACGCGATTTCAATGCTTTTTTTTTTTTTAAAAAAAAAAAAAAAAAGAGAGGCTGGTTTAGCACGTAAGGTAGAGCTGGCAGTGGTGTTTATTGTATTTGAGGCTGTGCTCGGTGATGGCGGCCGGGCCGCGCCGAGGGGCAGCGCCTTCCCTCAGGAGCCGGACCCCGGCTCTCCACCCGCTGCCCTCGCCTTCTGAAGACCAATTTACGGCCAGCCTCGGCGCAAACTAATACGTGCACTCGAATTAAAGAATTGACGATCAAACAGCGGCGCGTTCTTGAACGCTTCATTTTCCCCAAAGGTTTGCCACTCCTCCCGCCGGCGCCTAGCGCCATGGCAGCACACGTGCAGAGAAGCCACCGGGGAAGGAGCGAGGGCGGCTCCGGGATCGGGATCGGGGCCGTGCCACAGCCCAGCCGCCCCGCTGCCGCCCTGTCCCCCCGCCCGGTGTGCCCATGCCGGCGGCGGGGCTGCCCACCAAGATGGCGGCGCCGGGCTGGGCCCCGTGATGGCGACCCCGGGCCCTGCAGGGCGCTGCGCGGCCCGTGCCCAGCTTTGTTCCGCCGGCAGCCGGGGGTCCCCTGCCCCCTTCCTGCGGCAGAAAGGGAAGAAAACGCCGCTTTTTCTCCTCACGTGATTTCCCCTTCGCCACTCACGGGGGCGAAGGTGAAGGGGACCGGGGGCGGCCCGCCGGTAGCGCGGGGAGCGGCCCGGGCTCGCCGTTCGCCTCCCTTCCTCCCCCGGCCTCTTCAGAAGCCCATGAAACCAGAAAAGGGTTGTGGTCCTCGGTGGCTCTGTGGGTGCTCGGAATTAAAGGAGGGGTACTTAGCGCCGGGTAAACGGGGGCATGATAAAGGTTACAAATGCGGCGATTTCCTCACCCCACATAGGTAGAGATTCCCTCTCAAAGATCACGCGAAATAAAGTACCAAACAACTACTTGCGTTGAAGCAGTTGTGTTTACAGAAACACATGAAATTTTAAAACGTACATTTTTACCGAGATTCATCATTTTTTAAAAAAAATAACTTTTCAGTTGTTTCACCTCGCGGCTTAAAATTTCCCTTTAATTTAACTCCAGAATGTTGTAACATGACAACACAAAGGAAGGCTTTGCAAAATATTCGGCAGAACTATCTGCTTTTGTTTGTTCTGAAGGAGAACACAGTTCTCCGTGCTAAAAAGTCATTCAAAAAGATTAATGATTGCAGGATTCCAATCTTGCAAACACTTGTTCTTTAAAGTAAGAACTATTCCTGTAAATAAAGGTTTTGAGATTAGGACCTTAAATATGCAACATTTTATAACTTCACCCCTTAAAATTGGTCTTCTGCTTTAGTCTGGCCTTGGGCAAAGTTTCACGTGGACTCAATGTGGTGTTTCTTTCTCACTGTGCAACAACTATAATTTCACTTTTTTTTTTTTTTTTTAATTGACGGATTGCTAGTCTAATAGTTTTTTACTTTTAAAAGTAAGAAAACATGCATATATGTATCTGTAATTCACATTCAATGTTTATATAATGTATATATTATGTTCTACATCAATAGTTTTGCTGTAAAGGAAATACAATAAAGCTATCTTTACTAGCATGGGTCTCTGTTGGGTTTTCCATCCATGCGCCAGAGTTGTGTAAAACTGTTTTGCAAGTTTTCTGACTATAGTTCATGATACATTCATAGAAAAATAGATTTTGTTTTACATTTGAAAATCTAAAATGTGCTTGTAGACTTGAGTGGTGTGTAATGATTCACTGCTCTGGGACAGTCTCCCATGTTTGGTGTAATTCTATTGCTTGTGATAAAATTGTGTCAGTTGCTGCTTCCTCCCCCGTCAGCAGAGTACCCATCTCTCTGTAATCTCATCTTTTCCTTCTGATAATGTTTTTGCTTGCAAACGATTTCTTTAGATGCATATGTTACCAAGGGAGTTTTTACTGACAGATCCCTAAGGTCATTTTGGTTGTTTCAAAATAAAGTAGTTCAGGGATTAAAGGCTACTTTACTTGTATTGTTAGATTCACATAGGTGAAACATGCTGTTTGAAATTGTTTGTCAAACAGAAGTATTTCACATTTCAAATACAGATAACTTTGCCTCGGGTTTTTTGTAGTTTTGATTAACTTACCTGTGCTGTGGATTTTCAGTTAAACATAGGGTTGTTTTACAAAATACACATTTTTTTACTGCACGTGTTGGATAACTGGAATATTTAGATAATGTTTCCTTTGGGGCTGGCAACTTATTTTAACCTTCCTGTGTAAAACTTTTTGTCTATTTTTTTTTAAATACTAAATTTAAATGTTGGTTTTACAATCCCCAAGCAGTATAAATGCTTTTCGGAAATTGCAAGCTAGTCTCTAAAAGCATGTTAATCATCACTGTATTCACCAGTCCTTTGATAACATTTGTAAATTAACTAAGAATCTCCATTAATGTTGAAGAAAAATAAATATTTGCCGAGGATGTAATACCATTTTAGGGTTCTGTTTTGTTTTTCTGGACAAAATCTTTGAGTGTTTAACCCTGCAGTTTCAGTACTGCCTTAAGCCACCTAACTGTGGACTTGCACCAGAAGAGGCGATTCCACCCCTTCCTCCACCCTGGCCACACGTGCCCAGCTCCTGCTTCAGCTCCAGTGCCCTGTGCAGCTGCAGGAGGAATTGCAATCCATTGCCGTTTGAGCTGAAAACTACTCATGCATTAGGCATGTTTAAAATTCGTTTGTATCAGCAAGCTCATAGGACTTTCCTCTTCACAAAGCCTAGACCTAACTTGAGGAAAGCAGTGGAAGCTGCAGCTTAAGAAAATGTCAAATACAACTGCTCCATTTGGTTTCAGGACAGCAGCAGGGTGCAGTTTTCAAGTGACCAAGCCAATATTATGTGGCAGGTCTCATTTGCTTGAACTTCTTTGGAGGTTTATTGGTTTAACTCGATAAACTAGGAAAAAATTGATTTTTTGGGGGGCACCTTTCTGGATAAATGAGTTCTCTTCATTCTTCTCTTCTGTAAGAATCAGAGGAATGAAAGTCCTGGGAGAAGGCCAGCAGCAGGGGCTGAGCAAGGCTGCCCGTGGAAGATGGTATTGTGCAGGACCTCTGCCTTTGGGCAGCCTGCGCCGATCCGACTGTGCTGCTGCACTTTGTGTCAGTGCTGTGCATTTGCTTCCCCAGAAGGAGTTGTTAACAGGCCAGTCCTGCAAGTAGCAGGTGTGTCTGTTTATATAATTATGAATTATTATTATTTTTAAATAGAAATATTTGGGATTGAGTTTCCCTTTGCCATTGGCAGCTTTCATTTTCTGAGTGCCCTGCTGGTGTGTAACTAGCAGGGATAACCAAGCAGTCTCGTTTGCCCAGCACGCCGTTTGCTTAATGTTAGAGGAGAATCAAGTTAAGCTGCCTTGAAGAATATACATTATTTAAACTTTTATTTTAAATGACCAGTGCCATATCAAATAAGCCATAAACAGCTTCTCTGCTGGTGCCCAAGCTCTGCTTCTCAGAGCCGTAGTAGAATTCACAGCATGTACAATAACTCCTTTATCATTGCTTACCACTTCTGGAGCCAAGTGCACCTCAGAGCTGTGTAGCTGGGAGGTGTAAATGCACTTAGGAGAGAAACTTTTGTTTCTGTTTTAAGAACACTTGAAAAATATTTTCACAGGAATATACCACTGGAGTGTTATGTATGTTTTTTTTTTTAAGATCTGTTTATCTATTGTGTTATAGCTGTGAAGTGGTACGCATGGTCATTGAAGTGACCTGTATGAACTGAGGAGTGTTTCCAAAGAAATATTCTTACATGTGTGTTTTTGTCTGCAATGGTATTTGTTCAGTGCTGCAAAGCACTCCTTGTCCGTGCTGTAAGTGCAAAGTTAAGTTGCTTTGACTTTGTTGGACCTGGGTGCTGCTGCTGAAGGTGTTGCATTGAGCTCTGTGCAGGAGTCCCTTGTGCAGAAAGTTGCAGGATGGACTCCTAAATTGTCGGGGTTATGTAGGGCTGGCTTCTGTCCATGCAGCACCAATGATGTTTTGATGGGGGCTGCATTCATGAATAACGTGGTCAGTTGCAGTGGATGTACTGAA
Organism: Nettapus auritus; assembly: GCA_011076525.1. Lineage (NCBI taxonomy): Eukaryota > Metazoa > Chordata > Aves > Anseriformes > Anatidae > Nettapus > Nettapus auritus. The sequence goes on along the minus strand of CM021767.1, from coordinate 72,837,516 downwards.
AATCGTGAGGTCCAGTTGCTGCTAACGTAACACGAAGTCAGTGGGATACTGTGGTTAAGAAAAAAGCAAAAACAGTGATCTTCAAATCGTTTATTGACCCAAGTTGCACTATTTGGGCTGAGGTGCATCAGTAGCAGATGCAGATGGTGTTTTGCTGTAGTGTAGGTTAGATTCCACTCCCCCTCCCAGGGGACCTTTGGTGAGAAGGTAATCCAAATGTACGTGCATTAAAGGAGTTTTTATTTCTAAATTTCAACTGTGCCACCCAGGCAGCAGAGGGGCAGCCTCTGCCCTTCAGGTAGCAAACCACCTCCAGAGCCTGGTGGGATGCACAGGATTGGGGTGTAGGAGCTCTGCTGGAGGCATTGCCGCGTATGGCTGTTTTTAATTGAGGAAAAACTATGTCCTGAAATTCAGGGGAGTGCTTCTCTTCTTCAGATGGATTGCTGCCACTGAGTGCAGCCTATCCTGTGTGTAGCAAACCTCTGTGTTTGATGGCATTTGGTCAAGATCCTCCTAATAAAATGGTCTTTTGTATATAAAATTATATGTGGCTTGAGTGTGTGATTGCCTTTCTTGTAGGTGCATCTAAGTATTTATTTTAAAACGAAAAATTGCTATATGCTACTAAAAAAGTTCCATTCAGCTGCAACATATAAATGTAAGGAAACAGTTAAACTTTTCAGTAACCTTTTTTATTGCATAGACTATTGGTTGATTAAAGTAATTTGTAACTTTTCTCTTGCAAACAGTAATCTGTGTGCCTTGTGCACTGATGTTAAGTACCTGCCCTACGTGGATCACAACTGTAAAGAGCTGCCTTAATATAACACTGATAGGTATGGCTGTTTCTGGCACACAGGTAAGAATGAGGAGGATGCCAGTGTTGGTTATTGTTATAACAAATAGAATTATTTGGCACATTATTCTAGCAAAGGCTGAGTTAAGTGAGCAAAATATCATTTGTCTTTATTTGTAGGTTGTTCTTCAGATCATTATTGATTTCCAAATTTCAAATCGTTATAATATGTAATCACAGTGACATTAGCTGTGAACGATTTATCCTATTTTAATTGAGTGGGGGCAGATGCAATGCAAACAAATTGAAAAATTTAATGTAAGGTGGAACGAGACACAAGAAAATATTATTTAAAGGGAGTATTAGCTGTGAAAGTAATGCTTGAAAAACTGTCTATAAAATGTATATTTAATTATCATTTAAAAGGTATCTGAATTGCACTGAGTTTTCCTTATTTAATCAAATGATACAATATCTACCTTTTCTCAGAAAAAAAAAATATAAATCTCTAATTTCACAAAGAAGAAACATATTTTCTATCAGCTTAGCATTTGTGGGGTTATCATTTCACCATGAATTCCTGACTTCTTCACAAACAGTGTGTAACATATAGTAAATAAATTATTTCAGAAGTGCCCCTGGAAACTTCGGGAGTGTGACCAAGGAAGGCTTTTTTTTCTTAACACCTTTTTTTTTTTTTTAAAAAAAAAAAAAAAAAAAATTCTCCACTAGTGATAAGGAAACCCTGCCTCAGAGCTGAACAAAATGCATGGTATGCTGTAGGCATTTCTGCTGCCTTTCTTTCATCTTCTGGGGGTGCCCCTCCTCCATTTTGTTTTTGTTTTTCACAAGTTTGCTGGTTTTGCTCTCTCCTGACCCCGCGGTGTGAGCTTGTAGCCACACAGGACACTGGTAAGATCTGAGAATGCCACTGTTGCATTAAAGTGTGAGTGCAGAAGTCAGGAAAAAGATTGCCAAGTTAGCAGGGAAATGAGGGTCTATTGTTTTATCTTTAAAATAATACAGTGGTGTTAAGCTAGGGCTTGAGGTTTTGTACAGATCATCCACCTTTTAATTTTGAAAGATAGCGGGGCTATTTGTCCCTCAGCAAATTTTTGAGATCCCTCAACAGATCTTTGTAAGGATCTATTCTGCTTTGCTATCACAATTCAGAAAAAAAAATAAGAATAATTAAAAGTACATTGTCTGAAAAGGCAAGCAGGCTCTAAACAGAATAATTATTTCAAATTTTCTGAGTTTCAAACAAGTTTCATTAAAATGAACCCTTGAAATGCATGACACAAATGTAGGTATTAATTGGTGCTTTCATAGAATCATAGCATAATAAATTTAAAATAAATGCCTTTTATTTGTCCCTAAGAACACATATCTTTTATTTATTCCTTTCTGATATGTGCATAAACTTGCTTTTTTCATCCAGAAATTGAACTTAATTTAGTCTTTTGTAATAATGACATTTAAAAACTGTATACAAACATACTTAACCTGCTTCTTAGCCTTAGTAATTTGGGCTCGTTATTCTGTAGAGACGTATATTCGCTTACAGAATGTAAGTAAAGGATAGTTTATCATGCAAAGTATAATTATACTTGTTACTGGGCATCTGAGTAGATGGACAAGTTATTATTTCAAGGTGTTTTAGAGAGAGCTTCTGCAGACAAACAGGATAAATCTATGTTCCCGTTGTCCTTGTGTCTTATTCATCTTTCGTTTGACTTTCATCTTTCCTTTGATAGGATTTCAGCACTACCATTCGTTAACCATGTCATATACCTGAATGCCAGGGAATGTTTCTGCACTTAGCATTGAATTTCCATCCTTATCAGTCATGAGTCTCTGTGTACGATGAGAGAAGGCATTTGCAGGTTTTGTGGAGCAGGCACAGTATCTGTGCCTAGAATCTCCTGAAGACTGAGCTGAGTGACTTAAAATAGTCTTTTAAGAGGAAATGAATGTGTTGCATTAATTTACTATTTTCTGTACCTATATATCTGCTTTTTTACATGGCTGACCACAAATTCAGTTTCTCAGTAACTCCTTGCTGATTATATTTAAAAGTTGTGCAGAGTTCTGTCAGGAGCAGGGGCCAGACAGGATCATTGCTGAGCTGTGCTCCCAGCACAAGGGCACAGGTTCTTGCTGAAATTAAGTCACTGAGCAGGCTGAACATACCTGCTGCAAACGCCTGCCTGGTCAGGCCATAAAGTCTCCCTTATTTCCCAAAACAGTAGGTTCTGCAGGCTTTAAGACCATACCTAGCAATAGATAAGCCATGGTCAGGAGCAGGCTGAGGCAGTGGCATCATCCCCTGTGCTGTGGGAGAGGAAGCACAGCAGTGGTCCCTGTCACTTCACTCTCCTCCAGCCACCGCCGCTGCACCTGGTTTTGTTCTGGTGGGCATCTGAGCATTGCCACCCTGTCCCAGGGATAGCCATGGCAGGAGGATGGCCATGGACAGAATGTCTCCAGAATGTCAGCACTGGGTGCTGAGTTGAGCTGTGCCACCTTGCTTTGCAGTCAGGAGTCCGCAAATTGCAGTATTGTGTTTTCACTATCATTATTTTTCATTTTCTCCTCACCTTTCTGTTTAATAATAAAATATTGTAAAGATAGCCCATGGGTATTTTTGTTTCTTCTCCAAAAAGAGTTAGGAAATAGTAAATTTTGATACATGAGGCCCTACAGTGCGTAGGTAAACCCATACGGGGTTAGTTTGTACCTGTTGTAGGACAGCTCTGCAATAGATCTACCCCATGCAAATGGGATAGAGGCATTTGTGTGTCATGTGTCATGACTTTTTTGGTGGCCATGTGGTTTCATGTTGGCTTGAACCACAGGTGAAAGTGTCCTGAGTTGCAAACTGCTTAATATGATTGAGTGAAGTACTTGTGCAACGTGGGAGGTAACAGCAGTTCCCTAAGTACACGTGCAAACGCCATGTGTGGATGCACTGACTCATGTTAATGTAATTACCTCGTTGTAATTGAGTTAAGTACAATTGATTTAACAGTAGTGAAGATGAGCCCACAGTTGCAGCCTAAAATGTGAGCTCTTATTTGATCATTGAGCTTACTGGTTCTTGCAGGAGGCTGGAAATTTTCTTTATAATACGGTGGATGAAAAACACACTTAACTTCAGCTATATCCACAGGCCAAGTGGAACTTACCCAGGGTGGTGATTTTTCACTTCCTCATGTACATTTTCCAAATACTGTGTGAGCTATAGATAATAGGCATTCTGCAGAGTGGGAGGAAGCAGCACACTGCATATAGCACTGCTTTGTTTGGTTAGCTGCTCTGGAGGCTGAGTCCCAATACCGATGGAGAAATTAGCTGTTCTTGTCACTTAATTGCTGGGGGGGATGCATCTCGTTGCAATAGTTTTTAAAGATCTGTGCTTCGCTGCTCAGTAATCTTGATCTTTTTCTCAGAAATCCTTTTCATTCCTACTTTATATTCATTCCCAGCTCCAAGGAGTCTCAATTCTTTACCCAGACTTACTCCAGTGGTAGTTACCCTCTCTAATTAGATGTTTTAGCATTTACAAATCCACAATTTTAAGGCAGTGGATATATCAACTGCAGTGTGAAGGTGATAAGAGAAAGGGGTTGAAAAGAATGAACATCTTGATTGGCTCATCTGCTAATGAGTAAAGAAATTACGACAGTTGATCAGATACGAATTGTACAGATTTGGTATATTGATACGAACAGATTTACTTCCCAGTGAAGTGTGATTTTCACTTTGAAAAGCTCGTTTGTACTGGGCTCTGTAGTTATTGATAGAAAGGATTTGTCACAAACCCCAGATTTTCCATGAACTGTTCATCTCTGTCCCTATGAGTTCTGAACATAGTTTATGGCTATTTCAGTGAAATGTCCCACAAAGAAAAATGTTTTTAAATGATTACTAAACTTCATTTGTCCTTTAAAGGTTTAGGTGACTGGTACTCTCAGGGTATGATTTCACATTACAGTTCAGCCCATTTAGGCTAGCTGCGTCGTAGGAGCAGTCTTAACTGCTTTGCTCTTTTTGCACTGGCCCAGGCTCTGTCATGAGTTAATTAGGCAAGCTAAACCTGGTTAAAAAAGTTACTCATAGAATTAGTTACAATAGCTACCTAAACTAGTGATGGCTCAAATGAATGCCAGTGCAGGTACATGGGGTGGAAGAAGGAATCTGCATCTGGAGCTGGGAAAAGCAAAATGGGGCTGCTTCTTTTTCCTGAAACTTCATTGTTTAAATTAAAAATGTCACTAATGAGTTTATATGAGTAATTCTGATATTCTATCTTTATTGTCAGTGTAGAAGTACTCTGTTTCTGAAATTAGAGTACCCCGTATATATCTGCATAGAGATATCTATATCCCTGTCTTTGTCCACGTGGAGTCCTAGGAGTTTAGTAAGACCTTGTAAATTCGAACCACTGTATGAAAAGCCAGGGATTTTTGTTTAACAAACATTTTGTTTGTTTGTTTTTAAGAACTTAAATGTCATACATAACAACAACAACAAAAAAACTTGCCTGGATACCTTCTCACAATATTAAGTGAAACGGAACGAAAACCAATAGCAATAAAACCAAAATATTACAAACAACTGTGAGTAGATGTTATAGCATAGAAGATAAACCAGTCTATGTTATAAATCTCAGCACGCTATTCAGCATGTTGCCATCAGAAATTGCAGTCGAGCCCTGAAGTTGAAGCATGTTAAGGAAGCTAAAAATAACCCTGATAATTAGATATGATTGAGTCAATAGGTTTTTCAGGCTCTATCAAAAACTATGCAGTGTAGCTATTTGAGGTAGAAAAAAATACATGAAACAGATGTAACGTGTTTATATATGTCACAGATTTTTAATAATATATTGTGGTAGGTGAGAGTTTTTCAGATTTTGGAAGAACATCATTTGATGGCCATCTATCTAGCAGTAATCGTTTGAACTCTGAGACTTGGTGAGTGAAGCTCCTGTCAGCTGAGCAGTGCTTTGGAGAGCACTTTGTTGGGAGAGCTGCCTGAGAGCTTTCTTGTGCTGCCCTGGCCGTATGCTTCCTTACCAATCATACATAACTGCTGCCGTGCCCCTTCCACCGGGCACCAAATGATTTTATTACTGGTTTTGACGTTTTATGTGATAGACCTTCATTCTGTGTGGTGTCAGACAAGGAGAAGTGGTAGGACCCTGAAGATGGGGTAAGTGAGAGGGAGCTGTGATTTAGGTGTCTGTGAGCACAGTCACAGTACATGTTTTCTTTGATGGCAAAACCAAGAAACATTTTCAGGCCCTCATTTTGCATCTGTACCCTCTCAGAAATGGTACAAGGGGATTATTAGTTTTTAAAAGCTGCATCTAAGGGACAGCAGCAAACTATAAACATAAATCAGCATAGATATGTGGAGGAGGGAGGCAGCAAACAACAGGGGAAGCCGTGAACTAGTTTGCTAGCACAGACAGCGTTAATGGAACCACATCTTTTCATTCAGGTAAAACAAAATATATTGAGATTTTTGACTAAGGACTGACCTGGACAAGTGTCCTTTCCAACTTAAGTGTTTCTGTGATTTTATGATTCTAAATACTGCAGTACAATGATAACGACACAATTCAGTCCCCATTTTTACCCTCTAATAAAGCTTTTCAGTCAGTTTAGGTTATGTCATTTAAGGCTGAGAAAAACAGTGTAGGCTGTGCACGAGTATCCATTTGGTAGTTTATACCTGTTTAACTCTCTTCTAAATCTGCAGTTGAACTGAAAACAAATATTTTACTGATACAAGGCTAATTATTGTATATTCATCTGTTTCTAGTTTCAGTCACTTGCAGAGGAGGGAAGCATGAGGTCTTGAGCCCACAGAGTCATGCATCCTGCAGCTCCAAATCTGCTGCACATTTACACATCCCAACTTTCTGCCAGGAGCTGTCCCCTGCCTCTCCTTTAAGTTTCTCATCCTTATTGCTAGCCTTAGGGGCTTAATTCTTCAGAAAACATTGAGGTGATTAATCAAGCTGATTTGTGTTCACCTTAAAATAATGAAATAAATAGCAGCTGGCTTCAATTTTGTGTAGTCCTGACTTGCTATTTTCTTGTTAAACATTTTTTTTTTTTTAATTTCTTACCTCAAAAATATCTTACCTGTCTACATGACAGACATTTACACACCTGGTTAATCTGAAGTTACTTCTGGGATGGCATGTTCCAGTGTCCACAAAACAAAGTCAACCCATAAGAAACCCCACGTGGAATATGAACTGCAGAAAAGTCACGGGTGACTAACTGCAAACATGGTCTTGTGCTCTCCTTGCATTCTTAACGGATCTATTCACATGGCTCAGTGGTCGTGTCTAAGTGGTCTGGGAGGTGCAGAAGTACTACGTTGCTATAAAGAAAAAAGCTGTTTTGTTAATTTGTTCTTGAGATCCAGTGAGATGAAGAAGGTATGTGTTTAAGAAAGTGAGATTGATTATATAGGATTGGTCTCAAAACGATTCACATCTGTTCAGCTGACCAGATGTTTGTAAATTTCATGAGTCTTTTTTCCACTACATCACTGCTCTGGTCATGAGCAGAGCTGTCACAGAGCCTGTGTGATGCCCCGGAGCACATTACCTGTCTTCTCCCTGCTGCACAAGACAGCGATCAGCTTCAGGGATGAGGGTGCTTCTTCATGGATACTTCCATTAGTAGTGTACCTTTTGAACCTTCAGAACACCAAATAGATTTACAGAGTTAAATTTGTCTGCAGAGTGAACAGACAGCAGTATTCTGTGTCTTGTGGAGATGGGTTTTCACTGAGTGAGCAAAATATCACTCAGTTTTAAAAGTGAGTGTGGAAATTAAGCTTGGTATCCACTCTGTTTTCTCACTGTCAGTACTTTTGTCTGCTCTACTTTTATGTTACAGTGCTTTCAGGGGTCTAGCTGGGGTGAAACAGGAACAGCCGTGCAGGTGGGATTACTGCATGTGTTGAGAACAGTCTGCTTCCTACTATTCGTTGCTGTTAAAAATAATTTTGGGAAGTGTTATGGTGTTTTTGGGTGTGTATATCACAGAGGTAACAAATCTTCCCTTTCTATGTTGCTCCTGAGGATTTACCATGTTCCTACTCAAGGTCTTCAGGTTATTTCAGTTAACAATTTCATCTGCCATCTTCCAAACCCCACTTAGCAAAAGCTGAGTCATTCCTCTGCGTAGCTTTTTGTCTGTTTTTCCTGGTAAGTTCACTTCACTGCATCTCCACAGCAATTTGTTGCTAGAATTGCAAGTTGAAGACTGCACAAATGGATGGTGACCCCTGCTCAGATGAGAGTGTTGTTAGAGTTCATTTAACCACAGCTTGAGTAATCGCCGAGTGGCCTTCCTTCTTCTCTGCCTCTTCTGGTTCTTGTAGCTTCCTCTTGTTTTATCAAGATGCCTTTTGGTGGGCTGAGAGCTGCTTTAGGACTGTGCATGGTGGAGCAGGCAAGTGCTCAGAGGTGGTGTCAGGACCTACAGGCCTGTGGGTGCATGTCCATGTCCACATCTCTGTGCTTCGCCGCTCTTCCCCCGGTCTATAGAGATGCCTCACGTCTGTCCTGAAATGTTCATGTACAAGAGAGGCCTGTGTCCCTGAGCGTGTGTAGGGGTTGGGCACATGCATCCAGCATAGGCAGTACCCGGATGAAGGAGCCTTGTGGTTACACACTGCAGCGTACCTGTGCCCCTGCAGCGTCACGGGTGCAAGAGGCACTCGCAGAACTCAAGTTACTGGCAAGTAATTTTTTTTGTCAGCAAGAGCTTTATAGCTAACCTTTTATTATACTTTCTAATGTGCACCTTGTGTGGCCTCGTGTTTAGCTTGGCCTCTGTTTGATTAATCTATTTGATCAAGGCAGGTTACGGAGTTGGCTTTAAATTACACACGTTTACATGTGCACACACATGCACACAGGCAGGTATATAAAGTGTGATAAGGGAAAGCTGAGGTGATACCATCAGGAGGAAAGACCTTATAGACCCCTGAAACTGAAGTTGCACTTAGAGCTGCAACCTCAACCCCTTTTTATTTATCTCACTTTATATAATATGATCACCCCCCACATTACACATCATACTTCCAACCACAAATGGTTGCATCTTACATAGTAGCCAGTAAATAAATGTTGGTGTGTGTGTGATCATAGGATATGTCATTGAAGATAGTGCTATCAAGGAAATAATACGCAAAATTTGTTGTTTCTCACAACTAACTCAGTCGTGCTTCTTGCATAGTTACTATGTGATGCACCTCTGGTTTTAGCCTTTGGAGCTTTCTCTTTCAAACAGTCCAATAAAAAAGGACCCTGGAATTTGTTTACTTCCAGTATTAAAAGCAAACAGTTTAGGGAGCAGGCAGCTTTTATTGGGCCCATAAAGGATAAAGGCGTAATGTAGATGGTAGAGATTTCAAACTGGTTTGTTTCTTTGCTTTCTTACCATGGGTTACATTTTTGGGGGGTACTGAGCTGTTGTGGGAGGATTGGCTGCTTTCAATGATGTTAAGCAGTCTGTGAGAGCAGACTGCACTAATGCAGCAAAACTGAGTGGAAAAGACTAGTGAAAAAACTTCAATATTTATGCAATTATGTTTTTTACTCTCATATACAATGTATTACTTTTAGAAGGAAAAATCTCCAGCCAGAACTGAGAAGAATAGTATCCTTAAAAAAAGAACTGTTCAATGTTATTTGGTGGGTGCAATGGAAATAAACTTAGAAGTAAAGAAGTTGTATCTACTGCAAAGCCAGTATCCCTGGTCTTTGTGATACATTGGTCTGAAAAAGGTATTTAGAAGAGAAGATGCTTGTATATTGTTTGCTCTCTGTTCACAAACCAGAATTTTGTTAGTGGAGCAGAATCTGCACTTCTGGTGGTGGAGACACACGTGCAGCATGTGGAGTCAGTACCCTACAAAACTATAAGCTTTTAATATTAGGAAGAATGGGGGAGCGTCTGTGGCTCAAATCATGACATTGAAAAGGTATTACTAGATGATGCAGTTAAACCGTAAATTTCCATTTGGAAGGACCTCAGTTTTGTAATATTTGCTTTATAATTACAGCAGAACTAGTCACCTGTTGGCATTTCATAGCGTGATGCATCTGTTAGGTTTGATGTATAACAAACTCACAAAAGTAAACAAATTCAGAGTTAAAAGGCTGATATTTCTGGGTCTCCTCTTCCCTTGTTAGTGTTGCTGGGAGCTATGTTAGCAGATTATGAGAGGAGTTGTCCTAAAGGAATCCCTTTGGGTCTTTGTACTGCCACTGGTCTGACCCTCCTTCAGGAGACCATGGGAAACGTTTACATTCTTTGGAATAGCTTGGTAAAATTAGGCTGTAAAATCGACAGATTCAATAATGGAATCATAAATAATATTTAAGTAGTCTTGCATTGCGTAATTTGAGCAGAAGCCAACATTACTGTCATTTTGTTAATGTAGCCTGTGCATAATATTCCAGTTTCAAAATTCCTTCTTCAGAAAATATAATTCCATAGTGATATTACATTACATTAAAAGCCATTTTTTTTTAAGCATTTCTGGGTTCCTCCACAATATCTATGCTAATAAATTTAAATAGTTTATCTTTGATAGTTAAAATCTTTTGTCCTCTTTAGTAAAGAACACTTTAACCTGTCTTTCATTTGCCTTAAATGCAATTTTCTCATTTGTATTAGTAAGTTTGGAGGTGCTTCATTGAATCCTGAGATGTGTCCTCTAAAATAAAATAGCTTATGCATTGGTAACAAAAATGTCTGTGTACTGACAACTTCTATCACCGTTTAAAATGCAACTGTTTCAAGAATTATTTCATAGTAAAATTACAAAATAGTCTCCAATATATTAATTTAAAGGTATTGCTAACTTCAAGTAAATTTTCCAGTCGTCAACACTCTCTCCTTCCACTGCTACGTATTTCTAGAATTAATTTAGTTTGAAGTCATCCACTCATTTTCTGTTAGGTTGAGACTGTTAGATGTTTATTACTAGTTTCACTGCTTCCTAGTACCTTACCTGTGATGTATTTAGATGATCTACCATTCTCTCCTCCAAAAAAGTTATAAAGGTTTGAAGTGTGAAATAAATTTGTGCTCATACTTCCTCTAAGACAACTGTTCAGTTATTCAAACATCTATCTGAAGGACCTAATCAACATTTGTATTTCTGATAAAACTTTATCTAGTTAAGAAATACTTGACTAGATCTTTAAGTTGCTATAACTGATAGAATACTGTAGAAAGTACTTGATTAAAAAAATTAACGGTTAGTAAATGCATGATTTGCTTTACAAGAATAGCTGAGGAGGATTAACCATAACAAAAACCAACCAAACAACCAAACCAAACCAACCAACCAAACAACAAAAACCAAAAACAAACAAACAAATAAACAACAACAACAAAAAACCACCAAAAACAGAAATACTAAAGAACTTGAATCCCAAGTCAGGAATTGTTAATACAGTCTAAGTGCTGCTGCTTAAGTTTGCTTTTATAACAAATGAAAAAGTACTTTATTTTACAGTATAGGTAATGTTGTGAAAGTAACTTTAAAAACAAAAAACAAAAACAAACAAACAAACAAACAAAAAAACCAAAAAACAGCCCGACTAAAAAATTCAGCCTATTTATCATCTCCCAGCTTTATGAGCACTTGCATTCCAGCCCCACCAGTTTTGTCAGATACTTCTGTTACTTTTGATGTATAAAGTCTTGTTGGTGACTTAGATTTTTTGTAAGTAAACATTATAAACAGTATTTTATTTTTGTTTCACTTGTATGTTGGCGTTTGAATTTAATTGAATTAAAAATAAATAGTAAATGTACATTCTGACCTCCAAATATTTTAGCAACATCTGTGTATCAACCACTGATAAGCCATGCCTGTATAATTTGTGCAGGATCTTGCATGGTGCAGCCTGAGTCCTCAGTGGGTGCCAAGGACATCTGCACTATAAAAGTAAGAACAATGTTTGCCCAAACGCTTGAGAATAGTCTGAGAGAGGTTCCTGTTTACAAGACAATGGATTTTTATCTTTGGATTGCTCAGGGCATAGTTACTCCCAGTTGGCTAAACTGTAATCGGTGCTCACTTAGTCCCTGGCTCCCCTGCTCACAGTAGCTTTCAGAAGTGCCTTTTTTTTTTTTCTTCCTGAATTTTTCACAGCGGCTTTTCACTTTTCACAGTGGCTTGTTTCTCTCTGAACAATTAGAAGAGGTGATAGAAGGAAGCATGTAAGGGCTTTATACCAGTGCAGCTGATGGTGGTTTTCAGAAAGCATCCCTCCCTGACAGGGATGTCAGGTTTCTGAGCTGAGGTTGGCACAAGGTTGGTACCACAGCACTGAGACTCACAGGCTGCATTGCTCAGCTCGGGACCTGTGAGTGGTGTGAGGATGCTTCACCAGGCTCCAGTCCAGGGGTGGTTGGGGCCGACTAGGGGAGAAGAAGAAGAGAGAGGAGGTAGCAGAGATGGACTGCTTGCACAGTCTACATCAGGACTAGGCTGTAAACCCTCCTTCTGCTGCTGGAGCTGCTCTTGTGTTTTCACAGCCTGGGAAGAGAGGGCAGTTTGCTCTTCAGTGGCTTTGAGAACCTGTAACCTCTGTAACTGTCAGCCACTTCTTTTCCACAGGTGGGTTTGAGCTTGAACCTTCAGCCAACCTGATGCTGCAGCTCACTCCTTGTGGGCGATCATCCCTCATCTCTTGTTGGGGCCCTGCCCTTCCACCACCCTGTGCCCTTGCCTCTTGACCGTGTCAAGTTGCTGACACGGTCAGCGGTGTAACAGGAATGTGCCAGCACAATCCAGCCATGTTCCTCTCACTTAGCTCCATTCTTTCCCACTCCCTCTGTCCTACCCCTGCTCACCATTCAGTGGTAAGGCCCTTTCTGCCCAGGGATTGTATAAGCCTGTACCCACCAATGTGACCCAGCCTCTCCCCCAGCTAGCTGTTCCTTGGTTGTTGGTAGCTGCCTATTACACCAAGCTTCTTGAAGAAGGACACAAATCAGTATAACCATGCTATGTTCTGCCAAGAGAACAGGGTGAGCTGAACTGGTGTATCTAGGTTCAGGACTCCCTCTGTACTAATGTGCTGAATCATTTGTCTCAAATGCCTTTTTGCATGTCAGCCGGTGGCTGCTGTACCTGCCAGCACGCTTCTGTTTGTACCAAGAAGTGAACCACTCAACTGTCTCGCATTAAAGCTAGGATGCAAAAAGGTGGATGTGTGTTTTCCTGGTATTATTTTTCAAAACTGGTATGCCTTTTAAAGGTTCAGGATGGCTTCCCAGAGATTGATGTTAGGGGTTTGCCATAAGAAAACATGGCTCTTTTCCAGGCCACTTCTGTGCAGGAAAAGGGAATGGTGCTTGTGCGGAGAGATATCCTGCTACACCTGAATTAGCAGAGTGCAGTCTGGGCCTAATTTTTTTTTTAATTATATGTAGTCTCTTGGGATGATCAGAGGTGGTAAGGGAGGTGGATAGGAAAGCTTTATATAGCTAAAACATTTCCTGATGTAGGGATTGTCATTCCTGTGCACGGGGGGGTGTAGAGAAGCAGAGGAACGAAGGCTGCAGCCATAGTAGGGCAGGCGTGGAAAATTGAGGTGCTGCAGTTGCTTCTGAAAACATAGTTAACGACACCAGAAAGGTGTAGTAAATCTGGAGGAAACTGTGGTTTGGTTTTAAGTGAAATAACTCTACCATTGACTGTGCTTTCTACCAGAGTAAATTCTCAGTGCGTGGAAAATGCAGCGAAGTATGTGGGTTGTAAATTGCGCCTTCCCATACTCTTGCCCTTCCATCTCCGTTTACGGGACTCTACATGGAAATCGTCTGATTTTTAGATCTGTTAGGCGACATCTGTGTTTGCACTATGTACAGTGCGTTTTTACGAGTAGCCATGTTGTGTGCTACCCCTTGCCATTAAACTCACGGGACAGATGCCAAGAGGGAGAAGGCTCAATCAGCATGCAGGTTTCGTTGCATTTATATCCCTTGTGGAAGAAATGAGAGAACCAAGCTTGGTGTGACACTTCCTTTCTGCTGATAATAGAAAAAGAGCTGCAAGAACTGCATGTCTTGACCTCTCCCTGGGAGGTTTTGGTTTTTAGCAGGAAGGAGGCTTGAAAAATATTCTGCCTCAGTGGGCACTAAAAAAGTATGCAGGTCACCATTGCCATGAGTTTTTTAGAGTTTAGGTATGGTGTGCCCATAGTCTGGCCATGCTGGCTTTCTCCCAAGTCTGCACTTGACACTTTTCTAAAATTAATTGCCTATCAGGGTGTCTTGGAGAGCTTGGTAATCTGGACCTCGGGCCCTTGTTTCATGCAAGAAGTAAAAATAAAAAAATACAAAACCAAACATAACCCACAAAAACAGCACCTCCTTCTAACGAAAATAAAAATAGGATGATCTGCCTGGATGGTCATGTTGATTTGTTCCTGATTTTTGTGGAAGAATCCTTTGGGTTTCTGCAGAGCTGCCCTGCAGCAGACAGGGGTATCAAACAAAAAAATGGGGTGGCTCACGTCAGCAAGGAGCAGCTCAGCGGCAAGTCAGTGAAGGGAGCAGCAATGGGGCTTGGGGACTTGTGGGGCTCCCAAAAGTGGCACAGCTAGGCAGTAGCGAGGGCGCTGGAATGTGTTTGACCACTGGGAGAGAGGCAAGAAAACAGGCTCTTCTCAATGCCCCAGCTTTTGAGGGTATCACAAGCCTTCCAGGATTTGTGGCGTGGTTTCAGGGTGTCATGGAGGTGCAAAGTAAGTGACAAGGTGGCAAGATGCCACCAAAAGTCTGCTATGTGGGGCAGTCCCTCCTTACCTGCTGTGACTGCATGCTCATGCAGTTTCTTTTGAAGTGTCCTGGTGGCTTTCTGACTCTGCGGAGATCCGATTCATGTGAAACGCAGCAGAAAGCCTTACGCTACCAAGAACAGGTAAACGGTTTTCTTCCCGGGTCAGTGGGTGACTGAGGTTGGGGAGGTCCCTTTGAATCAACTGAACCATGTCCTAAAACTGTATCTTGCACGTAGTGTGACTGGTGAAGATACACGTACACTAAGAAATGGGAGAGGAGGCTGGCTTAGTTGTCATGCCTGGTGTTAGAGCATAGGAGAAGGAAAATGGGATAAAAGAGAACTGCAAGCATCCTAGCACAAATGTTCTGAGCAGAGGAAAGGCAAAAACTGGTAGAAAACTAGTTGTGTAGGTACTATGCTGTACCAGAAAATTATACTTATTATAGCTAGAAAGCTGGGTAAGGTCAGGGAGAAACAAATGAGATGTTTATTATCCAGATTCTTTTCATTAGTATACAAAACTAGAACAGCTGGTGCTGAATGTGTAACCAGATATAGAGGCAGCGGAAACACGGTCAAATAGCATTCATGGCCTGAACACAAATACTGAAAATTACGCAGAAAATTAGTAAATTGTCATGAATGCAGTGGCACTGTGGAAAGAAATAAACAATCGTGGATACAATAGAATATGTTTGGTGCAAATCACTTTGGGAAGTAATTATAGCAGACCTGTAGTAGACTTCTTGTTTAGGATTTAGATACAGATAGTGTAGTAATAATATTATGAGAGAGAAATACTAATTGGAATAGTAACATTATAGTTAGGCTGTGTATTAGGCCGGATTAATATTTAAGCACAAGTGGTATTAGAATTATGTCCTGTTTCTGGACATGATAGGCAATGGTTTTCTTCCCCAAACAGTAATTCAGAATAGAAGGTATGTCATTTTGGACTTGCAAGGCATTAATGAAATTATAGTAAAAACTGATTTAAAAAAAGAAATCAAGATAAAACACAGACTGGGTTAGTTTAGTTTAAAACTGAAGATATAATTCAACAGCTTAATATTTTAAGGTCTAATTTTTGTTAAACCAGTAGAGCTGGTGAGTGGGCTTAGGTGAGCTGAAGTACTGGAGGCTTAAATGGAGGAAAGGTTCAACTTGAATCTCAAGTGAAGGAAAAGGAGGAGAATTGTGGGAAATCACATAGCTCTTTCTAGCAGAGAACCTTGTAGTGAAAAGGTACTGTGAAACGAAGGAAGAGTAGTAGATAATCAAAAAACGCTCACTTCTCAGAGGTCATGGAGGAACAAGAACTGAAAGTGTTAAGTGATTTAGAATTTACAAAGTTGTTAAGTTAAAGCAGTTAGTAAAAGTTTATTTAGTAAAGTGTAAGAAAAGGGAGGAAGTAGTTCATCTCTTGTACAGGGAGGGTGGTTTTGAGTTAGAGAGCCTTTTGTTCCAAAGCTAAATAAATACCTTTGCATACTTCACAGTAAGAAGAGTAACAGTACGGGCGCAGTGACAGGATGATGAATGGGAATGAGGTTATGAAAATGACTGCAGTTGAGGTGGAAATTCAAGACAGAAACAAATTCCAAGTAAATAGGGATGTGTAATTGCAGTGTACCAGCTGCACTGCAGTACCTGCCTAAGTACCAGTTCTTTCCGTACTGTAAAGTTGCTTGAAATAGGTTACCCTATCTAGTAAATGTTGTATGCATGTAGTATATGTGGCTTTTCAGTGACTAACACCTAGAAGGCAAATCTTTGAGAAATGCAAGGAGTTCTTCATAGCTCTATTTTTAAACTATGAAATATTCTTTGTAATCAAACTATAAATTACTGTAACTAGTACCACTTTTTTTTTTTTTTTTTTTTTTTAACTCAAAATACTAAGAAGCGTATTCTAATCTCAAGAGCTGCAGTTTCCACTATGTGTGCCCTGGAGCTCATTGAACCATTCTGTGAACAGATTTAGCTCACTGGAAAAACAGAAATCTATCCCCATTTCCTCTTCCTCTTACCCTCCCCCTCTCCTCGTATTTTTTTTTTTTTTTTTTAACTGAGTTTGTTTCCTGACAGATTAGTGGGTTAAATTGGCTTATGGGGAGGACTGAGAAGTGCCAAATTTGGTGCAAGATAAGCCTCTAGGAGCAGGAAGAAGCCTTTGAGGTCAGCAGGAGCAAGGACTGGGAGGGAGCAGTGGCGAGAGGTTAGGTTGTCGCATGGGCGCATGGCCTTTGGTTTCTGTGTAAATGCAGAGCTACACGTTGCTCTTTGAGAGGCTGTCGTTTCGTTTAGTGGACTTTTTGTTTGTTTTAACATGCCCTCTGCAAAAATGTATTAACTTCAAAAACCTCCTAAAATGAACTTTTTGATGTACTCTGGCAGCAGCCCTTGTATCATACAATTTACGTTGTTTCACAGCACTTCCCCTAATATGTACTTTGTACTGCAGTTCTGTTCTTGAGCAAATGTGGGTGAGAGTATTGGTGTAGATACAGTGTAAAATGTTTCACCTCTGTCTCATCTTACTCTATGCAATAGAAGATTCAGAAGCACTCCAGGGGTAGATGACACTGGGCAAGGTTGTTTTGGAGAGAATTTCTTAAAGTCTTTAGCCTGGCTGGGCTTCAGGATATGCTTTGCTTCATGTCTGGATTTAATTGTAGATAATTTTGGAGGGAAAGCCGTTTTCTTACTTTGTGAAACCCCGCGTACTGGTGGCATCTGGTCATTGTACCGAGCAATTAATCAATCACTAGGTAAAAAGGGGCAGAAATGAGAGATAGAGAAAATAAATGATCTAAGCTGAAATGCCACTGAATAACAACACCGCTGCCACCCCCCCCAAGAATTTCGTGCCTACAGCAGCAGTTCTGTGCAGCCCCAGCTAGAAACAAAGAAGCGTTGAGGAGGTGCTTACTGGGAACCTGTTCTCCCATCCCTCCAGACAGGTTAATAAAAGTAATGTGCGTGTATCAGAGGAGATCAGATGCCTGTAATGAAGCTTAATGCCAAACTTCCTTTCTTTTGTAGAGCCCGGTGAGTGTTGCAAGCACTCCCTGACACTACTGAGGAAATGGTATTTTTCTTTGGGATGGTCTTGATAATACAGTTTATAATATTTTGGGGTTTGCTTCCTACTAAGAAATACTTTTCAAGAACTTGTCATCATGGCATTTTCATTTTTATTTTTTTTTGTTGTTGTTAATACTCTTAAGAAATTGCCAGCCTTTTGGGCCAAGCTGTTGCTTGTGACAGTGATGTGTGAGACTTCACATTACAGGCTAAAATATCAAGAAATAATTGGATGGCTTTAAAAAAATACAGAGAACTGGCACTGTTAAGTTTTTTCAAAAAAAAAGCTCCTGTCTGAAACCACTGTATTGACTTCTGGTAAAAATAACAGCAAGGTCTGTGACAGTTGAAAGAGAGAAAGGGGGAAAAGCATGGTGCTTTTAAGTTTTTCCCTTTGTTCATTGGCAGTGTGCCCAAACACCCCATTCAGGGCTCTAGAAATGGTTCACTGACTTGAAACTCTGGCTGCTTTTAATTGTGTGTGTTTTATTTGTTTAAATAATGTGAGGAAAATAGCAAGTTAGGTCTCCCAACATTAAATTATCAACTTTACAGACATTTTTTTTGTCCAACTCTTCAGAAAAGTTGAAAGGAGCTCTTAACTTAAAGGGTTTAGGTTTTTTTTTCTTCTGGTTTTCAAACAGCATTTTTTTCATGATGATTTGGAATTGTTATTGCACCCACAGAGTATCTCTCCATGAGCAGACTGACAACATAGTATGTGTTTACACAATAAGTCAAAGAACACCAAATCCATCTATTAGCATTGATAAGCTGTTGAGGTGTATTAAAGGAGGGTACTGTGCAAGTCAACTTGGACTGTTTTTTTAACCTTTTCTGTTGAAAAAAGTGCTTGAAAAAACAAATATTCAAAAAAATGTACACTTGCATAATACGTGACTTATGAAAGCACGATGATTGTTCCACAATTTTGGCTTTTAAACATACTTTTCATAAAACCCTCTTGAAAGTATAGTGCTTTGTTTGGAAATGAAAGTTTCGTTGCTAAACGTGAAATGTGAAAAAAATAAAAACATTTAAGAACACTAACGCATACCTTGTTTTAGGTTGTGTTTGGGTAAGTTCTTCTTTTTTTTGAAGTAAAATAGAAGACATAACATAATGTGCATATCAGATGTCAACCTCTTGGTGTTTTGTAAACTGTGAGACTTCAAAAGGAAAAAGTCTTGCTTTGGACTTAACTATATCTTCATTAGGTTGTAATTAAAGAAGAAGACAAACATCCATACCATATTCCGTATTAGTGAAAAACACAGGCTTGTGTTTATCTGCTTGAAGTGACTGGGTAAGGAAAAAATAGTCTTGCTGTAACCGGTTGAGCTACGTTGTTGCTTACATTTGATGGCTGTAAAAATTATAAGCAACTGCGTCCCTCTGTCAGGCTAACTTTCTTAATTTCTTGTTATGAATGGTTGCTGCTGCGTAGACTCTGAGCTGGTCTGGTACGTGGGTTTTTTGAAGCGAAGATGTGTGTGTGCTTTGACATGGTTTCATTAAAATAAATATTCCCGATTATTTTGTAATATTTAATTAGAAATATTTAATTTAGACTACTAGTGCTGTGTGAAATGGACTTTGTAGAGATGTCACAAGAGGGAAGAGGAATCCCATTTTCCAGCCTTACTGGGTGTAATTCAGCTGCAGGTTAAGACTTCTGAATCACAGAAGAGTCTAGGTTGAAAGGGACCTCTTGAGATAGCCTGTGTAACTTCTGTTCTCTGCCCCTTTTGCCTCTGAGAGAACTGCCATGTAGACACCAAGGGCAATGGTTCTGAACATCTGGGATGAGGTTTGTAAGGCAGCTTGAGCTCAGACTGCCTCAGCAACCATGTAATGGTGCTGCAGACCTCCTGTGCCCATAACATGGATACAGGGTGTCCATGTCAGGGATTGCAGACTGACTTCAACACGTTCCCTAGTTGAACCTGGGGGGGAGTAGATGTGACTTACACAGTCAAGTGTCACTTGGCTTGTTTTGACATGTGATTGAGTGGGACAGTACCTGTAGTGAAGGCTCTCTCCTTGACTCCACAGTTCAGCTGTATAAGTGCTGGAGAGCTGAGTAAGAATCAATCAAGATAAATTTTATTTGCTATTAAGAGTTCAAGAGCAAAAGAAGATGACGTGTTTCTTAATTCTTGTGCCAAAAAAAAAAAAAAAAAAAAAAAAAAAAGAAGAAGAAGAAAGCATTTGGAAATGGACAGGGATTTGGTAATATTCTCTGTAAATCCAGTTGATCTCACTCATGTAATGTGTAACTTCTGATCTCATTCATATAACGTGCGAATTCTGATCTCACTCACGTAATGTGTAACTTCTAAAATAAATGTGTAGTGCATCCAGTGTCTACTGTTGTATCTTTTTTTTCCATAAAAGAAATCGTCTAACTTAACTTGATGATCATTTTATTTAATTCATCACATGGGTCCTGGAATGTAGATTTACTACTGTACATAATTTATAGGAACTGAGGGGATTTTTTTTTTTTTTTTTTTTTTACATTAAAATCAGTGGCGAGGTCCTGTTAATTATAGATCATCCAATATTTTGCTTCTACAGTATAGTATCAGAAGATTTATTAGTATTTATTCCACTTGTTCTGGTGATGATGATTTCCTTTTCTGTGAATGAAAATACAAATCTATACCTGAATCAAATCATGGTAACAAACTACGTAAGATTTTTGGGTAACGAACAAAAATATAACAGCTCAGTAGGGGTATTTGAATTGCCCATTTCAGTTGGCATTATTCAGAGTGCCTTCCTCCTGCCTTTGGTGTTCATTGTATATTTGATTTGTTTTTAGATGGGCAGAGCTATATTCCAGATATAAAGAATGAGAATGATGATAATTTTGATCATAAAATGAATTAGTTCTGAAGTGAACAGTTGCTCCCATTCCGTTTCATTAAAAGAGCCTATTCACTTACAGCTGCCTTAGGATTTTAAGGATGCAGCATTTTCTCTGCCTTCTTAGATCAACAACATTCAACACAGAAAATGAAAATACTATTTCAGTTTTGTTTGTACTGAAAAAAAGATTCTTGTTACTTGTTTAGTGTTGAATAGTGTTTTCAGTGTATCTGGGACTATAATTTGTAGTATCATCCACTAGCTCACACAGAGGAAACTGTTATTCAACCTGTATCTATTCCAGGATAGTAGGCAGGAGACAATTTGTCCTGTTGATTATGAATGTAAATATTGTTTTGAAGGCAATGGTAACCAAGAGTATTTTTCCTATTTACAGAGCAAGCTTTACATGGAAGGATTTAGAAGCCTAAAAGAAGGAGAACCAGTGGAATTTACTTTTAAGAAATCTTCCAAAGGCCTTGAATCAATACGGGTAACAGGCCCTGGTGGGAGCCCCTGTTTAGGAAGTGAAAGACGACCCAAAGGGAAGACAGTACAAAAAAGAAAACCAAAGGGAGATAGGTAATTACCTTACTTTGCCTTTTTTTTTTATTACTTGCAAGTTTTTCTTGAAGTTATGTTTTCAGCATTTATTCATTTGTGAAAGGAAGCCCTTCTATGTAAATTTGTCTTTTACATGCAGCCTAGTGATTTGATTAAGGTTATTAAGCTGTACCTATGTAGCTACATAAATCACCCACTTGATTGGTTTTCCTTGAGAAGGTTTTATTGAATTAGAGGGAGTCTGCAAAGGAATGTAATACTGTTTTGAAAACACTGCTATTAGACTAAGAAGACAGGTCAGTCTGAATATGGGTGAAGTAATGTCATGTTTAGTTGAGAATTGTGCATGCTAAGGAGACTATCGTGTGTGTTGGGCTTTTAAATTGTGCATCAGTAGTTCTGTGCAGAAAAAAGTATAGGTACTGCAGTTAGGGTTGAAAGTAGCAGTAATGAGGTGTGTGTGTTATTTGATGAATTCTCTTTTTTTACTCAAAAAAAAAAAAATATCAGGAGTTTCTGAAGGTCATAATGGCTGGTAGTCTGAACATCTTACCAATTACAGTTTAATGACCAGAGATGCATGTATTTACACAAGCACAGCAATCTGACTTGCGTTGTTTTACTTTACTTTCTGCCCCTAATGGCTTGAAGAAGTTCCATATTCCTCTTCACTATGAAGTTACCACTGCCTGGTTCCCCAAGGACAGCCTTCCTGCCAAAAAACTCTTGTGTCTCAGTGTGAATCTCTTTTCCTTGTGGCATTTCGCAGCCCAGTAGCTGTCGTGACTGATATCAAGAGGAATACATAGCTTGTGAATATGTAGCCCATGCAGAACATCCCAACAGCCGAGTTTCCCCTGCAGAGTTGGATTTACAGCATGACTTTGAGGTAGCTCTCTTCCATTGCACATTCAGAAACAAAGAATAGCTTGGAAAGGAGGGGGGTCACCTGGGCTGGAAGCCCAGCCCAATCTCTAGAAACAGGATCAGGAGCCTTTGCTTTATACAGACGAACTCCACTTGTACCCACATCTATTAAAAGGCCTGTTTCTCTTTCTCCCTGCTTTTCTCTTTCCCCCTGATTATTATTTTTTTTTTTAAATTAAGGGCTGGAGACAACATGATAGTTGTCCTTCTTTCACCTTCTTTGTAAAAGCTAAATACCATGAACAAGATTTATTGCTGTGTAACAGATCAGAGTCCAAAACCATAACAAGGGGAGACTTTGTAAGCAGGGGAAAGCTTTCTATTTGGTGGGTCACCATATCTGACCTCTCAGCATTGTGTTGCAGGCAGTGGCTGTGAAACCTTTTTCTTTTTCCTTTTTTTTTTTGTTGTTGTTTTTGAAGATAGGTTTCCAATATTCATAGCACTGTCATTGTTATTGTTTTGTACTGTGGCAGTAAATAAATGCCAGACTCATGCAGTCATGATACTGTTGTTCTATTTGTTGCGCAAGTGTATATAAAGGAAGACAATCCCTGCTTCAAAAACTTCTAAATTTAAGTAAGTTGTAAATAGACTAGGAAAAATAATATATATTTAAGGAGAGAGGGATTTGAACAAATTGCAGAGGAAGCAATACTTTCAGAATGTAACTCATCCTAGGTAAGCATCTAAAATATATGGGGTGAGTCTTGCCATGTGGTTGTTTCTCTTCATGGAATAGAAAGGATCTGAGCTCTGATGCTGTCGGTATTTCCCTTACAAGTCCCTTATGTTAGGTGAGCTGAATTCTGCTTTTGATGACATCTTTTCATAGCTAAAGCATAGACAAAATTGGACAGATATATATCCCAGAAAATAGCGTTGAGGGGTAGTCCGTGAGGCAGCATGCCCTTTCATGTTCACCTGCCCTTAAAGAAGGAAAAAATTCAAAATTACACGGAATTAATTTGAATATGAAAACATGGGGAAAAACACACTTCTGCCTTTAAAATTCTTATGCTGAAGTTGGTAAGACACTGAAGAAGCCTGAAATTCGAACTCCCTGAAGTAGCACTGATGTTAATCAGCCAATGAGGAGCAGTGTCTTTGCCTCAAGGAAAATAATTTTGATTGAATGCCTAGGTAATAACAAAGTGCATCTCCAACGTGTGTAGTGGAAAATTTCTTTAAGATTTCTATTCTGCTATGAAAACTGCCTCCATTTATAAAAAGTTAATTCTGTGTTTAAAAAAAAAAAAAAAAAAAAAAAAAAAGTTAATTCTGTTAACTTTAAAAAGTTAATTCTGGTGTTTATCTCTTTTCCACATGATCAGTGTAACAGGGTGCGGGCCCAGCCTGGCAGCATGGTTTGAAGTGGCTCCTGTTAAATGGCTCCCATGGGTGTTAATGGTGGGGGCAGGATTTAGGGCAGAAGGGAAGTATGGCAAAAGTGGTTAGAGAAAGCAGAGGAGGGAAAAAGAAAGGGAAAAGCAGCAGTGTGTGAAGGGAGGGAAAATAAAGCTGTGACACTGAGGTTACCAAATATTGCTGGTTGGTAGATTTTGTGGTATTTCCCCAGTAGACTTGGTCTCTCTGTAATTTACAGCATGTTGTTGCTCTGAGGACTTAGTCATGATAATAGTTCCCCCTCAGCATTACTGTTGGCCACATGAAGTTTATAACAAAGCAGGGGAAAGGTTTATAATTGCTGACAGCTATACAGGCCACTGAAGCATATTTCTCAGCCTGCACACTGACACATACCAGGTTGGCAAAGGGAAATTCTCTGCAGCCTGCATGAAATGAAACTGTGGCAATCCATAAGCAGGCCGTAAGCCTGCTGGCCTCACGTTTCCAGACCTTACTGCAAGCTTTTGTAATATCCATGTGTCTTCCGTATAGTTTTTTCACAATACCAAGAGTAATCTGGGCTAGAAGGGAAGCATCTGAACAAAACTCAGTTGGGGTTCGAGTCTGACAAGTGCCGGGTTCAGAGCTCACATATTACAGTGTAAATGCAAGGTGGCAGCTTTTGGGGCTTGTCTACCTAAGGCAGCCTGGGGTTAGATGTGCAGCAGTGTGTTAGGACAGGCGGCAGTTCCCTTCCTAGGAACCCTTAACACATGCTGAACACTGTGCATTTTGCTCGGCTTTGACAGTGAGCTCACTCAAAAGTATTTTGTGCTGCTCTCCAAGAATGAGCGCTGGGAGCTGATGTGAAAAAGATAAAGCACTCTGAATGCATGCCTTAATCAGCTGCTCTGTAACTCATAGACAAGTCCATGAAATCTTGATTTAGAGTATAATAAATGAAATCAGAACCTGCCCAGCCATCTCACAATAGGGTTTGGAAGAGGGGGAAAAAGTATGGTTTTCTTTTATTTATTTTTTTTCCGAACACTTCAATGTTTGTATATGACCTAAAACAAACTTTTTTTTTTTTTTTTTTTTTTTTTCAAATAGCTGGGAAAATATTCCTTAATGTGGTCTGTATTTAAGTAAATTTTACCTGCAGATCTTTGGTACCACATTAACAAAAAAGATGAGTGATGTTCACAGGACTAGAAGCTAGGGTTATCTTTGGGACCTGGAGATATTACCCAGTATCTGTAAATATTTCTCGTTGAAACTCATATCTGGATATTTCTTTTGCAGAGTGTCTGTAGTGTTGTATCTGCTTGGACTGGTACTTGGTTCAAGTGGAACATTTCAGTGGGGGAGAAGGGTGACAAACTTTTTTCTTGTATGGTTTTGAAGTATTTACACCAAAATGGAAACAAAATCAAGAAGGAACAAACAAGAAAGCAGTCATTAAGGGTGTAGCTCTATCCCCCAATTCCAGTTTATGAAGTTTCAGTCCTATGCTACCCTCTACTAACATCACATTTGTGGCAGGGATGCTTTCTAGCACAGGTGAACTGTACCGGTAAGTGGTTTGGATATAAACTTGAAGTAAGTAAGCGTGTTGTGAGATTTTGTTTTTTGATGTGAAGTATTTCACTGACTTGTTCTACAGCATGGCCCTGCAATTGAAGTGTGAGAAAGGGAGTTGAGAGCTGTTGGAAATGAGGGAGCTTACTGAAACATTGCCACTGAAAAGACTGTAATGCTGAATTTTGTTCTAGGAATATGGCTAGTGAGGTAGCCACGTATTCTAGCTCAGCTGGCTGTATAGTAATGAGCACTGCAGCACAGATGTAACGCTTCAGAAACTTTTTCCAATGTAGACATCTACTAAAGAGGCAACAAGAAAAGAAGTGGGTTTATGTTAAGATGTAATAAGTGGTATTTGCCATCAACTCTTAGACATGACAGAAAGCATATTTTCAAACAGGGAAAAACATGCTACCAAACCTCCAGCTGAAATACAGCCAGTTAAGGCAGGGGGCTATAATCAAATAATAAAATGCTTCCCTGATGAACTGTCACCTAAAATTAGCTTGTGTCTGAGTCAGAAAATTGATTTAATATCTGAAGACATTCTGCAGATGATCCAAAGTTAGATTATAAAAAGATCATAAGTCTTTCTCACATACCACGACATCTTTAAAAGTTTATGGTCTGCACCAACAGCTGTTAGGGGCAGTGGCACCGTGGTGTGCTGTTGGGAGCATGTGAACTGAAGTTAGCAGGATGAGGAGAGCTAGTGGAAGAACAAAAGTTACATCATACAAAGTCACTTCAAACTCCAGATTATATCAAATTCCATCCCCGCTGGATAAATCATACTCAAGTGTATAATTTAATTTTTGTAGAAAATCCTTTGATGGGTTGAGCTGAGCAGATTTTTGTGATGGATACTTGAATAATCAGGGTGGTACAGGCTGTGAAGGAGAGCCCCAACCTACTAGGAAACAAGAGAAGCTCATAAAACCCGCACTTAGAAGATAGTGGGGCCAAGGAGGATGGGGAGAGCCCTTCAGAAAGGGGCACTTCCACTCCTGCTCTTGTCCATGCCCCCCTGTGAGCCCCAGCAGACATTTGTCCCACGGGAACCCGCTTCAGGCCCTGCCGTAGCATCAAGGGGCACTGGTGTGAAACGGGGCAAAGGAAGTGAGAAAGAGAGAGCAGCTGTGTGGAGAGGGAGTGAAAAGCTCGGAGATCTGTTCCCTCTGACAAAGTGGTGTCAGCACTGAACTGTCAGAAGGCTGAACTTTCCTGCTTCTCTCCTAGGTAGATGGTGTTTACAGTTCTGTCCTTTTCTAAAGAGCAAACTGGCAGGGAAGTCATGCAGAAGGAGCATTGCTTTCATGCATGTTTCTTTAAAATGCAGCCTTGCAAAGGGATCTTACATGAGCGTGGCATTTTGGAGTTTAAATGTGAGCATCTCCTCCTCTCTGTCTATCACCTAATTTTAGGTAGTAAGAATTTCTTTCCAGTTTACATTATTCCTTCTGACATTTTTCAAGTGTAGGGTAGTTGCACATTTAGTTTCTCTTTCTTGTGTTGTCTGAAACCCCTCCTAACTTTAGGGTCCCCTTTTAGGGGACTACAAAGACCACCATGTTTTTTGTTCTCTTATATAAAAACTACCATGTGAAATGAGGTCCCTGTGACCTAGTATGTTGTTTCCAACAGGAGCAAGTACTTAAGGAAAGACTGCAAGAAATAGGGGAGCATGGTGTTCCATCTCTGGCATTTAGTGGTTTAGGCATTTCTTCACTATCAGAACCTAATCTGCAAGAGATGATTAGATGGTACTTTACCTGAGGAGAGCTGGACACAACTTCCTCTTGGATCCTTAAGTAAAATTGTTAGAGTTTTATACAGTTAAGAATTCACACATTGTCAGACAATAAAGGGGAATAAAGACCAGTCTGAGATGTGCTTTCTTAAATGACCTTTTTGATACTTGCTAACTGCTATAACAAGCCACCAAACTCATATGAACTGCTCATAACAGGAGCAGCAAGATAAGGCTAGATCTAAATAATAATAATAATAAAGCCTGAGAGTTTTGTACTATTGGTACTTTTAGACAGTTATGACTTTGTCCCTAATTATTATAGTCCAATAAAGTTTTCCATATTTGCTCCTTTATTCAGGCTGGCCACTTTTTTGGAAGGTTTAGCATGGAATTAAGAAAAAAGGAAACTTTCTAAAATAGCTGCCAGTTGGTATTCTGGAGCAGAGTCTTGAAAGCTGGCTTGGAGATGGATCTCTAGGGCAGGGGGATAATCTTTCCTCGTCTTTGTGCAGAGCCATCCAAGTCTAAGTTACAAGCCCCTGAGAAGTGTTACTGCATATATTCATTAGACAACCCTTGTTAAAATCTCTAAAGCATCCATCTGTGTTTAAGTGAGCTCAACAGCCGCAGACTTGCAGCATACACAGGCATGCCTCCAGGACTCACTGTGTCCAACATGATGAGAACAGAATCAGAATCTCCAAAACTGGGTATTTTCTTCATCAAAAGACAAAAGGAAGGTGGTGGCTTAAGGGAGGGAAGACAAAACAACTGCCACTGACCAGTGCATATAGCACCCAGCACCTATGGACCATACATTGTTGGGCATGATTTCATCTCCAGCCTAGGGTGTACATAAATGTCAGTCTTCTAAAAATGCCAGATGTAGGAGCTGTGGTAGAATAAGTACCCCAGAGCAAGAGCACAAGCCGGAAACCCTCAACTCTCAGAAGCAAGCAAGCCTTCGTTCGCCTCGCTTCTACCCCCAGATCTATCACACGGCATCAGGAGTTGCTTCCTCAAAAGATGATGGCTTTCTCTTCCTGCCTACTTCCGTA
Organism: Nettapus auritus; assembly: GCA_011076525.1. NCBI lineage: Eukaryota > Metazoa > Chordata > Aves > Anseriformes > Anatidae > Nettapus > Nettapus auritus. The sequence goes on along the minus strand of CM021767.1, from coordinate 72,809,672 downwards.
GCTCAAGCTGTTGCAAGCCAGGATGCTGAGCCAAAAGAGCAATATTCAAATGTTGGGCTAGGTGTAGGAAGGGTTACAGTTGTGCATAATTATATATGCATTATAAGAATAAACCATGTTGTTTTTCAGAAGACACTTAGGAAATCCCATTCCAAATTCCAGATTTAGAGAACCTTACCTAATTTGCAAAGACCAGCGCCCACAGTTGGATAGAGGCAACAAAGTTTAATTTGGTCCCTCATCAACTGCAGTGCCTCTTAAACCAAGATCAGCTAGAGTTATTTTGGGGTACTCAGGCACACTGCTGCAGTGTGCTAGTTGGCAATACAAGCATTTCCTTGTTCATTCAAAGGGTTGTTTTCTCATGTCACACATTTTTAACTACCAAATTCACAACAAGGCAACTTGAAAGCAAGGGCTCTTTCAGATCCTGGGCTGCTCATGGACTTCCATGACCGCTTCAGCCTGATCTCTCAGGTGAAGGCAAGAACTGGCCTTTGCAGTTAAATACAGAAATCAACAACAACAAAAATACATGCTTCCTTTCCATCGTATGTGCCTTCTGATGGGGCTATTCATGTGCTTCAAGCAAATGCAAATTTCTGTGCTGAAGCAAGAGCTGGCAACCTGGTGGCAGGTTTGACCAGTTTTCACCAAGTGATATCTAAACCAAATTTTCTTCATTAGAAGCTTGCAGTTAGAACAGATTAGAGCCTAAATAAAGTTGTCCGTGGTATCTGTTTGTATGAGTGTACAGTTAAGAAGAAACAGGCCCCAAATTTTCCATAGTGTTTGTAATAAGAAATCCAAATTTGATGCTAAAGTAGATACAAATCCAAAAATGTACAAGGAACAGATGCAGTGAGTAGGATGGTGTCATTTTTACACAGCCTCACGTAGAGTAAGCTGTCCCTGCACAGCAGATGGGTTTCTTAAGTACATACACTGTTTTCAGAATGCAGAATATTTTCTGTAATTGGATGTCTTCTCAGGCCTTGTGTTTTTGTGAGTATTTTACCCGCTTTCATCAAAGGATGAGCTGTCTCTCATATACAGTAAAATACCAGCATATATCCAGGCATTTGCTGTGGTGTACTGGTACACCTGATGTTCACACTGGAGTCTTAACTTGCAAGTCTGGACAAACAAATTGCTACAAAACTGTTTTAATGTGCCAGGGTGCAAACTGCGGTAGGCCTGAATCTGCTTTGTGAGTGATGAAGCTGCAACATGTATGAGAAGAAAGGGGGTAACCCTTTCACGCATCCCAATTTAATTTTTCTGTTGTTATGGTCAGCTGCTAAGATACTGTTGCAATTGAAGGAGTTTATGATGATATTTCATACCCTGCTCACGTTTTTAGAGCATAACTCTTCAGGTAGTACTTGCTTGTTTATATGTTAGTGGGACAAATACATGCATTCATTACTGGTGATGGGTTTCTTTGTTCTGAGGGAATTTTGAGGCAGAGGGGAGAAGTTAACTCACATTGAACACCCTTATGCAAGCAGAAGATTTAAAATGTTTTGGTTTTAGATTTTGTACATGTTTCAAACAACTTCATAAAAAACAAAAATAATGTTTCTTTCAATAAGAAGGCACTTAAGATCTCTCTACTGGAAAACATACTCTTACATACTTCCCCGTCATCTCATGAGAACTCATTTTGCATGGAGCATAGGGCTTAATATGTTAATTCAAGAAGAAAGGAATGAAGATTTTACAAAACAGGTAACAACTCCTTTTCTTGTCCTGTAGTAGTGATTCTCCATATCTCAAGGAATTTGGAAGCAAGAAAGAATGGAAGAGTTGTACATTTGGGAATTTTGCTTAACTTAACAGAGATTAGGCGTAAATTCAGTGGAGTATATATTATTTTTTAGCAAATAGTTTACAAAAAGTCATTTCAGTTTCTAAAAATTGTCCTAATGAACTAGCATTTTCTTCCATAATTCAAATTTCTCCTTATTTGGTTTCTTACTACTATAGTAATGTACAACTTTCAAGCAGAACAGAAAAAAAAAGAAAAAAGTGTATACGTTTTCAGTTCAGTAAATATTTGAGCTTCTGCTTTGAAAGGAGTGGGGAAAATGGTATTATTTGAAAGGATTTTCCTAGTTGTGGAAATTTCTCTTTAAGTTGATGTTGACCCTGACCTACAGACTGTACTGATTTTTGCTCATGTGATCCTTTATAGCTATCAATGAGCTGAGAACAGAACTGTTTGCAGCAGGACAAACTGTCTTTTAAAAAAGATTTGTGCAATCTGCTATATTTCACTAGAAAAAAATGTTCAGTGTAAATACTGAAGTCCCAAATCCCTTTTATTTTAGGAAAATGATTGCATTTCCTTGCTCTTCTGGATGGTTGCACTCCATCATCACCTGGTTAATGTACTGAAAGCACACAGTTAGTATATAACACAAAAGGAAGATTATAATGGTGGTTCCAGATGATGGAAAAAAATGCCATGGGTCTTGGCTTGTTTAGTCAGGAACTTGAAAGTTGTACAAAACTGAATTATAGCCTACCTGCTAAAGGAGTTATTCCCAAAATGTTTGATTTACCTCTGTCAATGAATCTGAAGCTCTTCAGAAGGAATAAAAGTTCTGGAGCCCCTTAATTTCAAATTAATAAAGTCTGTGCAGTAATATAATTCCAAATTGCTACAGCTGTTTCTTTTATTAGCTGTGGCTTCTTGTTTCTGTCCTTGACACTTAAAGATCAAACCTACTTAAATATGAATCATGTAAAAATGTGCATTTACTTCAGTATCTTATTTTGTCAAGAAGCAGCTCATTATGTAAGATGAATGTGTCACAGAGGTAGTCATCTCAGTAGTGGTGGTGCAGTCACATTGCTGTTATTCCCTCCATGCCCCCCACCTTTATGAGTGTGCCTACAGTGTGCTGGAGTGCTTCTCAAACAGGTAATAAGGCATATGTCATAAAAAAAAAAAAAAAAGAAGAAAAAGAAAAAAAGCATGCAAAAAAACCAAACAACACATGGTTTTCAGGGCATATTTACACCAGGGAAGGTAAGCCTATTTGGGCAAAAAACAAGTACCACGTTAAATGACCCTTGCACAAGTTATGTGATGTCTGATACCTCAAACAGGGTGACAGAGACAAGATGATGTTGCAAGGACAATGAATCATCGCAGTCTACAACTTCTTTGTGAGGGGGAGTGGAGAGGTGGGTGACCTATTCTCCATAAACACCAGTGATAGGACCCGCGGGAACGGTGTTAAGCTGAGGCAGGGGAAGTTTCAGCTGGACATCAGGAAGAGGTTCTTTACTGAGAGGGTGGTCGCACACTGGAACAGGCTCCCCAGTGAAGTAGTCACTGCACTGAGCCTGTCTGAATTTAAGAAGTGATTGGACTGTGCACTTGGTCACATGGTCTAAACTTTTGGGTAGACCCGTGTGGTGCCAGGAGTTGGACTTGGTGATCCTTACGGGTCCCTTCCAGCTCGGGATATTCTATGATTCTATGAATAGTGAGGAGATTAGGAAGGAAAAGGGACATGAAATCAAAGTTAGACTTGGGGGAGATCAGTAATGAGAGGGAAGGGAAGAGAAGAGCTCGAGGAGGAGAGGACAATCTGGGATTCTTGGGCGATGGCCAGACCACTGAAAATATTGTCAGTATGAGAAAGGCAGGTTTTTCAAGCTTCCAAATTGTCATCTAAAAATTGATAGGGAAATCTTCAGGGAGTGCAAACAGGTCTGAATTGAATCAAAGTTTCCTCCCTTTTTGAAAGATTGCAGTAAGTCAACAGCTGATGTGTAAGGAGCTGAAGTTGAGGTGGGAACTGAGCACCTGTTTTGTAGCTCTGTGAGGACTGAGGAGGTTCCGGCATATCTGTGAGTGTTGATCTGAAATGGGACTCCTTGCAGTAGTCCACTTACTATGTGTTCCTCATTTAACCGGTAACAAATGTGATGCATCTGGATTTTATTTTGCAGCACCATCAAATACTCCCAGCTGTAAAAGTTGCTTGATTTCAGCTCTGCCCTATATATAGTGGGTGCTATAAAATAGTGTTCTACAGGCTTTAATATTTCAACCAGGCACCTAGAATAAGGCTACACTGGAAAATGGTTTTGGCTTTTTTCTTGTGCTCCAGAATGCTGTGCATCTCTTTGAGACCAATTAAATCACGCAATTTCATAGATACATTGCAAAGTGATTAATATTTGCAATACATTAAAATAGAATCATCTCAGTTGGAAAAGACAATCAAAATTGTAAAGTCCAACCATCAGCCTGACCTTTGGAGTCACATCACTAAACCATGTCCCTTACTGCCATGTCCACAGGTCTTTGAAATACCTTGAGGGATGGGGACTCCACCACTTCCCAGGGCAGCCCCTCCCAATGCTTGACCACCTCTTCATGAGGAAATTCAGCCTAATATCCGGTCTAAACCTTGCCTGGCACAACTTGAGACAATTTCCTCACATCTTATAACTTGTCACCTGAGGAAAGAGACCAGCATCCTCCTTGCTGCAACCTCCTTCCAGGTAGTTGTAGAGAGCAGTGAGGTCTCCCCTCAGCCTCCTCTTCTCCAGACTAAACAGCCCCAATTTCCTCAGTTGCTGCTCTTAACTCATTTTCTAGACCCTTCAGCAGCTTTGTTACTCTTCTCTGCAGATGCTCAAGCAACTCAATATCCTTCTTGTAGTGAAGGGCCCAAAACTGAACACAGTATGCAAGGAGCAGTCTCACCAGTGCCATGTACAAGGGGGCCGTCACTTCCATAGTCCTTTTGGCCACATTTTTCTGATACAGCCAGGATGTTGTTGGCCTTCTTGGCCAGCACAGCAGACAGCTGGCTCACGTTCAGCTGGCTGCCGACCAGCACTCCCAGGTCCTTTTCTGCCAGGCAGCTTTTCAGCAGACTTTCCACTTTTCCCCAAGCCTATATTGATTCACGAGGTTATGACCCAAGTATGGGACCCAGCGATTAGCCTTGTTGAATGTCATGCAATTGCACTGAATAAAGTCAATACTTCTGTATTGTGTTATTTAGGTGGATTTAGGTATGAGTCCAGGCATTGAATTAAGTAGGTTAAAGAAGAAGTAGTCAATGACCATCTCCCATTTCATGCAGTAAATGAGAAGAGACCATGTAGGAGAGCTAGCACATCATCATGTAGTTTATAGTTACTACAATATAAATTATTTCTTGCTTTTTTAATGCTGAATCTGTATGTAACTGGTAGAAATCAGCATAAATGCTGTTCTGTCTAGCAGCTAGGTTTGGAGACTTGGGCTGAATTTTCTTTGAAACCATACTGTGGCACTGTAGGAAAAGGATGAAGGGAGTGGTTTCCCTGAAGAAATTGCACATATGCACGAAAGAACAAAGGTGTCTCTGGAAGAGCTGGAGAAAGAGCCAGCCGAGGCTGGCAGTATTGATGAAGTAGATGGAGCTGGGTTTGCTCAGTAACAGACCCGTGGAATGGTTAAGGAGGAAAGAGTTGTGAAGGGTCACTGTGAAATATGGGAGAGAGCTAAACAATTTCTCTTCTTTGATCTCCATTCATTTATAATCTTACTGGTATTGAGGCTCCTGGCACTATATCTTTTACAATGAATAGTTGAAAGTAAAAAAATTGATATAAATTGCAGTGGTCTTGTGCTGAATGGCTTTCTTTAGCCTAGAAGTTACTTGGAGTTTTACTCTTTTAGCTGTTGGACAGCTTAAATGCTAAGCATTTAATTTACTTCAGGCGGCTCTGAAAACAATAGCAAACCACAGACTGCTCTTATTTCATTGTCTGCAATTAATGTTGCAACAGCCTTTGCATCAAAGTTTAACCAGAACGCTTTGATTTCCTCAATGATAAATGGATATCTTCTGACCAATATAGAGAGTTGAAATATTTCAAGTTTCAAATTCAACTTGAGATTTTTTGATGCTGAAAATTAGTGCCTCTGCCTTTTTGTTGTGCTAAACTAATAACACAAAACAAAGAAAATAGTTTGTGTGTCAGTGTGTCTGCATAATGAGATTAATTGTTCCCTAAAATTAGGCAGTTTTGTTTCTTCTGTCAATGGGAGGGAATCATCAGTGGTTGTCAAAAGACATTGTACGTAGTTAATATGTAGAGAAAAATCCTATTTGTTTACCTTTTGAAAGGGTTAATTTTATTTACATTCTTTTTCCTTAGTTATCGCAAATCACTTCTTTCTAGAAGTATATGAAAAATCTTTAATTTATTGTTGATCAGGTTTAATTTTCCAAGTTTTTGTATTTTGATATATTTTGGGGGGAATCATGGTTAGCTGCTTGCATAGTAAATGCTAGGAATATGTGCCTACATCTTCTATTAAAATATGCTGAGCACTTTAGTTTTTCTAAGTCAAAAAAAATCCACAGAATTTTAATTTGCTTTTTATTAAGGATTTCAGTGGGATTTAATTTTATTAAATGTGCAAGTATGATTAATCACTTCAGTTTTAGAATTTTTGTCCTTATGTAGATTGTGTAACTCAAAATTTAACTTGGAGCTTGGAAATATTTTTATCAAGTGGATAATTCTTGCTACCCTTGTGTTTCTAACTCACCGGAGCCTCCTGAAGTTATTGTTTTTCCCTTACAATCTACACATTTCATTTACACGTAGAAAAGAAACGTCTGGCATTTTTTTTTTTCTTTTTTCTTTTTTTTTTTTTCTTTTTTTAATGAGAGCTGTATGCTCATTGTCCCAACAAGCAGCAAAGAATCTGTTGTATGGCAAGAAAATGAGGGAGTAGTCTCACTAATAATCAGTACATTCATATAAACTGGTGCTGTTTAATTTTCTCAGTTAGCTACGCTATGCTTTCACCCTTACAAGAAAACAAATTGTGTTTAAAAATGCCTGCTGTGGAAAAATGTTACTTCAGAATGTAAAGGTTACAACCACTTAAAACACATATCCGTGGTTAAAGATGCTGACTCTCAGTTCTCTCCTGTCTAGAACTTTCCTTTTTTATCTTTGAAGTTAAATCATTATTCTGTTTTGGTGCCATTGGTTCTGTTTATTTTTGTATCTCTCAGAAATGAAAGATCCAGTCTTTCTTGGAATAGTTATGAATGTAACATATCAACAAGTTTATATTTTATACGGCTTGTGGGGCTGGATTTTGGAATTTGCTTTTTTAGTGGTTCTTTTGTGGAAGAGAAATCTTTCAGGCATGAATTGATAGTCCAGATCTTTTGAGGTCTGTCTGTGCTAACCTATGACCTCTGTTCTTACGAGGTCAACATCTGAGGGCAGGAGATTAAGGCAGTTAAAAGATTGGAATGGGAACTGGAATGGAAAAATTAGCCAGCACATTTTGGGTGGAAAACATCAAAGTCATCAAACAATTTGCTTATTTTAAACTCAGTTTAAGGGTAACAAGCTAATTGTACTGTGTTTGTTGATGCAAGCAATTTATATTATTTGAGGAGATTAACACTGAAGATTTTTTTTTATCAGAGCAACATAATGTATGCTCAGTGTAAATGTGCTATGTATTTTGTATTGTAAATGCTTTTGTCCGACATTTTTAGCATAATAATTCAAGATCTGATCCTACAGTCAGTGCACTTAATTAGCTCTATTTCTTACAAGCAGCAATAGTAAGTGTTGCAGAATCTGAATCTTGCTTGTGATCTGCTGAAGACCCCTCACATTCATTACAGAATACAGGTGCTCTCCGTACATGAGAAAGTTATTCCCATTTATAAATTTCCCGACTCTGATGCTTAAAAAACATTTGCAAGCATCTCTTTTTGTTCTAGCTTTTCAAATGTGAATTCCTTTTCAATGCAAACTTGTCACCAAGGAATGTTCTTTCATAGATTATAAATGGATTTAAAAGAAAATGGTCTGTTTGTTCTTGTCTGTCATAGTTGAAAATTCATTAGTTTGTTTTAAAAGAATGAGGACTTAATCTTTCATTTGTACAATTGCTTTCAAAGATGATATTATCTAGAGAAAGACAACTTTCCACATCTGAAAATTACGCGAGTTCAAGGATATGTGTACGCAATCATATTTTTTGTCTTGCTTGTCTGAAGTGCAAATAAAAGTGGTTTCAGTGTCACATGCAAAAGAAAGACGAGTGGTTTGGTGTACGGTCCTACCTAGCAGGGAAAAAAAAAGTCATGGATGTTACAGCTCAGACTTTGACTAACAGTGTATGGATTCTGGTATTCTCCAATAGTTATGTCTAATAATTAAATTAAAGTACTATAAAATACAGCTAAACTCAAGTCTCAGTCTGCAAGTCTCAGTCTCTCGTCTTCACACATTATTATTGTTCTTTTGTTAGTAAATAATTTGACATATGAGATTTAAACCCATTCTCAAGCTTATAACTTCCCAAACTGTTCCTCTAAAGGCTTAAACCTTGCTTTTGCATTTTTTTTTGCCTCTGACTTGCACCTGAGGGAAATTGAGAAAAAATGCTCACCATCATTTCTCCCTCCTTGGCGGAAGGAAAAGAAAGGAAGGCAGGAGGAGCTGTTGTGGGCTGCAGCAGCCTTGGGACTGTTCCCACGGACGCAGCCACCCTTTGGTTTCCTTCCTGCCATTTCACTGGGGTGGCTGGAGAAGCTATGCCAGCTGCAAGGGCTGCCACATCCCTGGGGCATGGGGGAAATGCAGTGTTCAAAAGGACAGGACCAATCCCAAAAGCTGCTGTATCCTGAGTATCAGTTCCGTGGTTCAGTTTAGGGTAAAATGAGGTAGTTGCTGATCAGCCATTTTGCGACTCTGGCCTGCCAGCCCTCTCTGTGGCTAAATAAATAGGCATGATGGATGGATGCGGAGCTAATTCTGTCTTACAGAATGACTTTGGTTACCTGCTTACGAGAACGTGTAATGAGAAACACCAGGAGTCATTGTGAAGGAAAGAAGACTTGTTAATGAATAAAGGAAAAAAGTTAAGCAACTATGAAGATAATGTGCATGACATGACTTAAGATAGCCTTCTTGTTTGCCCAGGCCATTTCTGTACCTTCCCTGTGTTCTGTCTGTTTAGAAGTAAACTCTTCAGTGTAGAATTGGTTTCCTTCTTAGTCTATACAATGCTTACAATCACTGCTGCTTTTAATTGCAATAATAATTGTCATTTGTGGCCATTTGAATTATTAGAGAGCAGTGAAATATACATTTTTATTTATTTATTTATTTTTAATCTGGAAGATTGACTCCCCAGAATTTTTGTTGAAACTGTGTATCCTCTGGTAGCAATTCAAACATCCTGTCCATAAGCCTGCTTTTCTTAATTATCTTTTGGACACTGTTTAGAAGTAGTTTATAGATAACTAAGGTCTCCCTAATGGAGAGTGGGGTGCAGGCAGGAGGTTTTGTGTCCCTTAATTGTTGTTGCATTAGTTCTAAATGTACTAGGAACTGCCTCCAACTTCGGTATGCAGTAGCTTGCAGGGCAGGGTAGGCTGCTGAGTTTGAGGGAAGGAGAATTCAAATCTCAAAGAACTTGTAGTAAAATTTTTGAATGACTTAGATATTGTTTGATTTTTTATGATGAAAACCTTCTCAATTTTTGGTTGATCTATGTGAGAAATAGGTAGAGAATATATCCTCAGTTCCCTTTATGTCCTTTCCACAATAAAAATTTGCTGCTTAGCCAAACAAAACTCATCAGAATTACTGCAAATAGTATTTTCAGGCTTATGTGCTTGTGAAGGTTGAAATTTCTGCCAGTGCAGCTGCTCCAATAGATTTCTGCCTGCAGTCCCACCGTGCTCTTGGAATCAGTGTTTCCAAATGGACTCTTTAATTTGCCTCAGCTGAGTCACTTCCTTGCCACGAACTGCCATAAAGAGATAATTTCTTCTGCTTTGCTTTCTGGGATTTAGACTCTACTGCCCCCCTTCTTTTCAAAATAAGAACTCATCAGAAAATGCCTTTTGTAGTAATGCAGTCGTGTTCAGAGGGATTCAGAAATATGTATTATTAGTTTAGTTTAGGCTATTGTTTTTTATGTTCCTCCTCTGTTTCTAGTTGCTAATTTGAATGAAAAGCCAGCAAAGAATCATGTTGCTTTTCTTTGTAATTGGTGGTTGTAATTATTCCTCAACTGACAAGTGAATTTGATTCTCTGTGAGATGCTTTAGGTGATGGCTGTCCTTAAAACCTTTAGAAGTACATGTTAATAAATATGTAAGCTGTTATATCTCTTTTCTTAGTGACCCAAATTTCTTGCTTAATTCTTGCATCAAATATGAATTAATCAAATTGGAAAGCTTTTGAATTTGGTAGAATAATAATAGTCTATAGTGTTAAGATGTATTTTGTAGAAGGTTGACTTTGCTTTTGGAAAAGCAAAAATATATTAACATATCTATTATATTTATCCTGTATACACATAGATTGTATGCTTTCTCATATTGTATACACATTTATGTACACACAATAGATTTATGAAAGATTGCCTCAGCTGCATTAAAGGAAGTGGGTATGAAAAGGAAGATGACTCGATCAGTTCAGTTCAGAATGAGATAAACACATCGACCTCATCATTAAAAAAACAAACAAACAAAAAAACAAACAAACAAACAAAAAACAACGCTAGTCCTGATAGTTGTGAAGTAAAGGTGACAGAAACTGATTGATGCTTCTTTCTTATGCTGGCAATCATATTCCCTTTCTATACCAAACTTTCACCAGGTAAACTTAGTACAGGTAGTCAAGGTGCAGTGATTCTGTGGAACATATTGAATCCTGGTTCCAGGTTTAGTTCATTGCAGTTGGTGATAGCTGAGGTCATGCCTGCTGACTGGCAGCTTCTAAAAGGTGTAGCATGTGCTTCATTAGTAGGACATCTTCTAACCAGCCAACAGTCCATGATTTGTGCCTGTATAATCAGCATGGCCATAGCGTGTTCTCCATTCTCCTAGTTCTCTCTGCCGGTGTAACCTAGAGTGCATTATTGTGCATTAACCCCGTGTTGCAGAATGTGGTTTTAGGCAAAATTAAGCTATACCAATATATCTGCATGAGCTTACTGTTAGGCAAGCTAACACCATTGTAATGGCATGGACTTTCTTCTTCTTGCCTGTGTAAGGTCAGCTGAGAGTTTTCACAAACATGCAAAAAACTACTTGAACTACTGATTATGGTTTAGATCGTAAGGCAAAAAGTATATGAAATATAAGGTGGTATTAGTACTGGAAATTACTCATGACACTGTATACACACTAATCACTGTAGTGGAAACATCCAGCTGCTATAATGAGATGCTGTGTTGGGAACAGGATACCACCATGTTCCCTTTCTGTGGTAGCAGGTGGTAAATTTGCTTTAGCTTGCATATTTTGTTACACTGTAGAGGACTACAGTTTGTGTGTGGCATATAAATCCATTTTCCAACTTGGAATTTTTTTTTCTGGTGATTTTTTTGTTTTGTTTTGTTTTTAAAGGCACGTTCTCATTTAGTTAAGAAAAAAGATTCCCCAGGGACTGGTTTATAAGTAAAGACTTAAATCTGTTAAAAAATAAATTTAAAAAAAAAAGCACTAAAGGCTAGTTCAAGTTTGTCTGTTTAAAAATGCTTATTTCCTTGAAGTATCCAGCTGTGACCTCTGCAATGGGTCATGCATATCAGTCTGTAAAAACTAAATGTGATGATTAGGAGCAGAATCTGGATGGAAGTGACAGGGGGGGTGGTACTAAGCACCAGAGATGAGGAGGAAATGTGGTAAATAGGATCACTGGATATGAATCAAGTTGCTTGTGTGGTTTGAGCTGACTGCATTACAGAATAATGGAGGCAATGCTCACCTCTTCGTGGCAGGTAATGGAGCCAGGGCTGTTTCTGACCTGATGCTTTCATGAACTGATGACTTCAATGTTTGAAGACAGATGTTTAGCATACTTCTGCCCAGAATTGGGCATGCTGTAGTTCTCACTTCCCTATTGTCCCCCCCCCCCTTTTTTTTTTCCTGAGAAGGTTAGGAATAGTTTAAGAGGCAGGTTTAACTTGTGTATTTTGTATGATTCAGAAGAAGTGGAGTGCCAGACGTGGGTCAGCTGTGAACTGACCAAGAGACAAAGGGTAACCACAGGCTGTCAGTGTGTGCTTTGCACTCATGGTCCTCAGTGCACAACAGGCCAAGGCTCTCCCCAGGTGGGACACGGCTCTCTGCCTGGGCAGCCTGGCTTGCCCCAATGCCCCAGGCTTGGTGTTTACATGGCTGTAGCTGCCTGGGAGCCACAAACACGCTGCACACGTCTGTAGGATGCACAGTGTCTGTAAAAGCCAGTGCAAATGAGTGTGTGTCTGAGAGGGGAATGGCTTTGAGCCCCTGGAGGGGAGTGAGGCCTTCCCACGCTGACTGCTTAAAGAAGGGGGCCGCATGGTGTGGGTGGTGCTGCTGAGGTGTGGGCTGGGATGGGCAAGCCCAGGGGTCCCAGGGGGGCTCTCTGAGGAGAGGGCACTGTGCAGTGGCATTCCCCTCCTGGCATTTCAGACAGGGGTTGTGCTGCTGATGCTGCCACATGCATATGAGGGCTGGGACTGCCAGCATGGTTGGCCAAGGGGCTCTCCTGAGGATGCTGTAATAGATACAGCCCTGGAGACCTGTTTGGCAGAGTCTGCCAATAACTTAATTCTGCCTGTGCTTCAGGATCTCTCTGCAGAGGAAAAGAGCCCCTGTGGAAGAGAGATGCAGGGCTGCAGTCTGGCCAAGTCAGCATTTGCCTACCAAGCTCAATTAGCTTGCTGTGTACCCCTCAGCAGATGGGGAAGCTGTAGAGATGGCCCTGGCCCTGACCCCAGGCTGTGCCTGTCCTGTCTCAGGGGGAATTCAAGGCAGATTCCTTCAGATTTGGGGGTTAACATAAAAATTTCCTGTGTCTCTGGGGACACAAAGCTAGTCTTAAACAATGTCTAATCCAGGCTTGGCACAGCTATCCTGGTGATTTTTCCCAAAACTCTTCAGCCAGAGACTCAATTAAGCTTCACGATCCTTTTTTTTTTTTTTTTTTTTTTTTAATTGAAATTATGCCTTTACTCTAAGTTTCAGAAATAGTTTTTGGTATAAAGCATACTGTGTATGTATGTTTGTTTGTTTATTTGTCTCCACTGTGCTGAATATGCTGAATCATAGAATCGTTTAGGTTGGAAAAGACCTCTAAGATCACCAAGTCCAGCCGTTAACCTAGCACTGCCAACTCTACCACTAAGCCATTTCCCTAAGCACTGCATCTAGTGATCTCCCAAGTACTGGACAGCATTAACAGATTTAATTGCCATTTCTTATTTTTTTCCAGCAAGGGAACTGTGTCTTTAAAAGAAACGGATGCTGCCTCTAATTCGGTAGCATACTCTCCACACGGGTACAGTTTCACATTAAAGAGAACAGTCCCCTGCAGCCCCAAGTGCTGTGATCCTCTCCCTGCAGGGTGGCTGGTGCTGACCGAATCCTACAGAAAGCCAACCCGTGGAGCATAACGTAGGGAGAAACTAATCCTGTCACAAAAGCATTGAGAAGCACTGAAAACAGGGGATGCCTCGCGATAGCAGCGTGGCACTTGTTTGGTTTATCTGCAGTGGGAGACCCTGTGAGTATCTCGGCATGAGGCACGTTGTGCTCCCTGGTCAAGATCTCCCCCACTGCGTGGCAGGGGCTCTGCGGCCCTGCGCTGGCAGTGATATGTATCCTGCCATTGCCAGACGCAGGGGGTTGGTGAAGGAAAGCAGCAGGAGCACAAAACACAACAGGGAGCTGGCTTGGGCCTCCAAAAGGCCGGAGGTGCAAACGGGCACTGGCAACACCTCGCGGAGGGCGTGGGGACTGTTCCAGACAAGGCCTGTGCTATTCGAGCTGTCCGTGTCAGACCACCGGCAAACCTGTATAAAAGATCCCATTGCACATCAGTTCCCTGCACCAACGATGTGCTGTGTTGTTAGCAGGGCTGCAGCTTGTGGTTTTCCTGATCAGGGAAAGAAAACAGGGTGGGAATCACAAATCTACCCATTTTAGATGCTTTGGTGCCACCAGACCATTAACTCATCTATTAAACTGCAGTGTGAGGTGGGGAGGTGAGGAGAACTGAGGCTCTCAGAAACAGATTGCTTATTTAAGATTAACCAGGAAGTCTGTGCCTGGCTGGGAATGCGAGCAGCATTCCTCAGCCCTGCTTCGGACATCCCTGTCCGTCCAAAGGGGAGCCTTTCAACGCTGCAGTGATCAGGTTTAATTCACTGCCAACTTCTAGTTGGAGGTTTAGTGTGAACGAGCAGCGCACGTGTAATGGTTATTTCTCAGTTCCTTTCCTTCCTTTCAGCAGCTGCTCCTCAAAACTTGCAAAATCTGAGTGGCAGCCTTTGAGGAGTACTGTGTATCCTGTTATCACAGCTCTTCCTTTCCTACCAGCTTCCTCTAAGCAATCTGTGTTGGTTTTTTTTCTGCATCTGTTGCATTAGTTTGAAGTGCTGTGAATGATGTGAAGACAATTGAAGATACGTATTAGAAGTAGCATTTCCTGTTGTAATATTCTGGTATTTCATATCTATCAGAAATACCATAAGCGTGGTACAGTTTCAGAATTTTGTTTTGGAACTTAAATGTACTAAAATCATAACCAGCCATTGTGACAAGGATAGAGCTGATTAAAAAGAAATAAATTTCACATGTTGTAACAGAAATCATACATTTTTCCACTAACTTTTCTATATGCATCAATTTCTTTGCAAATCAGAAGTTTGTGTTTCAAGTTTCTTAATGACAGTTCCTCAAAGAAAATTGTTTTCACTGAGTGAAACAAATGGATTGAATAAAATCGGGACTTAAGACTAGTAGTACTGTAATGCTGAAAGGTACACTCAAGTATCAGTAATATATATGTTGTGAAACTCAGTATGTAATCCATTAAATGCTGTGTTTTTTAGGCTTCCAGAAAAGGGAAGTGATTATTCCCTGATATTTCCAGACATGCACATTTTCTAAGTTTTTACAAGGAATCAGTGAATTTTCAAAAAATACTGATAACAACAACTATGAAAGCATATTATGAAATGCTAATTTGTTAAGTTGAAATAGCAAACAAGTTTTACTACAAATCTTTCAATTACCCCAGTTACCAAAAAAACAAAATGGGTATTGACAGATCAAGTCCTGAAGTTTGGATGACCCCCCCTTCTTTAAGACACCTTAAGGTTTTCTTGTTGTCATCCTTATCAGAGGAGAGTTACCAACTGGACTAATTCATGCTGCAAGACTTCATAGGAGAATAACTTTACAGCTATCTTTTTCTGATATACATGTGATACTAACTCTGTGGGCAAGAGGCAGGGCAAGGGTACGGAAATGGAAACTGGTGCCTCTGAAAGAAACAAAGTATCAAGGAAGCTTAACTTGCTGAAATCGCGGGGAGTTTATCATCCCCATCCCATGGTACTGAAGTGACAAACATCACAGGGTTCATAGCAGCTGTTGCACACGGATATTATCTTAAGGCTAAAGAGAGTTTGTGAAAGAAGGGCGTAAAAGCTGCGGGCAGCAGCAATCTAGCCAGTCTGATCTGAGAATGCGTATTCCAGCTTTATATCCTACTAATAGAATACACCTGGAAAAATTGGGAAAAGTGGGTAAAGTGCAGTGGTATTTTACCAGTTGCTAATTGTGCCTTCCCTTTATTATTGTAGCTTACCTCATGTTCATATTCGTCAATTAGGTGGTTTTCTTTTTCTTAGACAATGGAAGTGTGATAATGGTAATCTATTTGGCCTTCAAAAAGAATCTGTTGTAGTGCATAAGGGATAATTACCGTGTAGAACAAGGTTTAACACGTGAATTCTGAAACAGGGAAAAATTATTTTGCTGAGCCCAAGAGCTTTACTTCTCCTTGAACCTCTTCTGCTCCTCTGTGAGTTATGATTTGGAATTATAAATGTTTTTTAACAAGATAGTGATTATAAAACTGCTGTACCTTGTGCAGTATATCCCCCTGAGCCACTTGGTGTCATCTCGGCAGAATGTTGTGGCCTTTAATAACAACCTTACTAAAGAAATATTCAAGTTAAAAATAATTTGAGTAGGCTGCACCCTGCTATTTATGTAACAGATACAGGGGTGAGGGACAGGATTGATGTTAATTGGCCTTCCTGTGGGGAGAAAGGAGAGGTTGCTATGTTTTGCTTTTCCTGCTGATGTATCTTTCCTCAAGTTCCTCGATTCCTCATTATTCCCTGTCAGCAGGTAACCTCGATCATCCCAAAATTTTCATGTCATATTATAGGAACCCCAGGAAGAGGTTTGACTGGTATTTCTCTTGCTTTTGGGGAGCATGTAGGAAAGGAGAAGCTGCTCCTTCTGATAATATCTGGGTCAGCTTGGGGAAAGAAAAAAAAAGAGAAGTGATCAGGCCAAAGATTGCCTACCCCAGTCCATGCTACAGCAGGCTCAGTTTGCACTGCTAAGCTTCGGGTGCCTCCTGGCTGCTATTGCCAAAGGCACATAGACCAGCTGGGAACAGCAGGAATATAATAGATTTCCTTTGGTTGTGTGCCTCCTACAACAGATGAGGCACTGAACTGAGAATCTGGGGGCGGGGGTGTCCTTCCTTACATTGCCTAGTGCAAAGCAAGTAACTTCAAACACATTAGGGAATTTGCTCCAAAGTATTGACCATGGCTGCTCAATCTTTTTAATAATCTAATCAGCCCTGATGCTGCAAAAGCTCTGTGCAGTTTGCAGCATCCTTCTAAAATCATTGGCAAGTTATGCTGTATTGTCTTCATGAGCTACTCTGTCAAAGTCCTCTCCCAAAGAAGCAAACAAATTATCTGGTGCTCGGTGGTAAAATTCAGACATTTCTGGCTGCAGTCTCCTCTATGTGTGGTGCAGCTCGCTTTTCTGATGGCTGGCCCATTGGAGAGGAAAGGCTTTGTACTTTTATCACCACGTTCATAGCAGCATGCACCACATCTGGAGTAAACAGGGAGAAAGTACTCCCCTCTCCCCACCACTGACCATGTTCCTTCAGTGCTGCTGGAACCTGTTAGAAGGCCAGCTGTAATCTTGTGGGTTTCTTCACTACCTGCACTGCTGTTTTTCATCAGCAATTGTCTTTATGTTGCTGAATCATTGCTCAAGCAGTGTAAAATGTTAACTTTTACATCACAAACACTGTACAGATAGGTCTTTGCAGGTAACAATTTGCAAGTTTTCCCCTTATTTCTCAGACTGAGGAGTCTCTCTCTTGTGAGCTGTCATTACTCAGAACTCTTCTTATTCCCATTCTTGTCTTAGAGATCCAGTCAGGGAAATTTGACCGAATCTTCAGAAGGCGATGACAAGTAACAAAAATTGTGCAAGCACAGTTTGTCTGGGTTAGGTGGGAAAGAAACTGGCCTGACTTGCTGAGGTCAGTGATGATTGTTGGTGTGATGCAGATCTGCTGGGGCAGGGTCTGAGGCTGCGAGGAAGGAAGAATCTGAGAATTTTCAAGGAGTGTACAGGGAAGTGAACCTGAGGTAACGTATGTTGTGCTTCATAGGACATGGGGCTTGGTTTCACTCAAGGACTGATAGATCAGGATTTTAAGATGGGCAGGGGGAGAATGGAGTAATAGAATGGACCTGCTGCTGCTGCTAACAACCATTAAAAAATACAAAGCCAGCTGCTCTCGGAGCAGAGCTTGATCCTTTCAGTGCCTTTAACAGCACAGTATATATTCAGAGGAGGGGAATTCATGAGGCCCTATGGACCTACACCATGGCATTACACAAAAATGCAAACCCGAACAATGGGTGGCCTCAGAGGTTCCATCTGGCTCATCATTAACAAGGTTGAAGTAAAGTGGGCTGCCGTGGCTGTGCCACACACAATTTACACTTCAGATGCTTTAACTTTGGAGCTGGACAGGAGGGAGTGCAGTTCTGAGTGCACATGGCAAGGGCCTCGTCACGTGTGGCAAAAGTATTTAGCATTGATGCTCTTTGAAAGATACAGGAGTGTTAGTTAGGTATTTTTTAAGTACAATTTACTAAGTGCATTTCTTTTGACTAAGTATATAAATATATAAATATGTATATCCTGTCAACAGATTGGAATTACCGTTGAATCTTGTTTGCCCAGGATATTTTAAGGACATAATATTATTAGTGGCTGGATTCAGCCAGCAGCAGCGTACATTATTAGAGGAGATGCTGCAACCAGCATTTCTGGTATGATAACCTGAAAACTACAATTCACTTCTAAGCTAAAAGAGATACCGGTACACAGACGTATATTCTGTTGTAAAGCACTGAGTTTTCAGAGCTACCAAAATACTCAGCTGATAGCATAATTAACCGTGGCAAATAATGACCTTTTAAAAATGTTAGATAAAATACATTTTCACACTTGAGTAGGTTTTAATAATGCTGATTGTAACTGCAAGCATTAATAAATTTAATTCTATAGGCTGTCCCATTCTTGAATAAAAATTTGTTTAATCTCAGTGAATGAATATTGAAGTTTATAATTCAATTATGAAGCTGCTTTATGAGCTGTAAGACAGGCATTGAGCAGTTATCTCTGTGGTAGAGATCTAGGGTAATTTCCAGAGGGAATACATCTACTGTCGCTACAGAGGTGCTCAAGGTAAACCACAGAGAAATGTGTGTTTTGCACTGAATGACAAGTACTGCAAGAAACCTCACTGTCTTGATTGCCTTTGACCCCAAACTATGATTTTAACAATCGAGCAGGACTTCATACTCCTCCTCAGGTTAAACAATTAAAATTGCATGCAGTGAAACCAGCAGAAGTTAACTACCAGTTACCCTTGCCATGTCCATAGCCTCACCTCGGAAGGCCCAGAGCAAGCAGCCCAGCATGACGAGCTTCCTTCTTCGTGACCTGTGCAGTGTCACCATGATGGAGCACTCTTCCTCTCAAGAGCACTGCCAAGAGGTTGGGCTTCAGGCCGCACCAGTGGTACGGCACTTGCACGTGTGTAAGCTGGGAGATGTCTGAGCTATGCTAGGTGTGGGCAGTGGGAGGGCTCACGAAGAGTTAGTGTTAACCTAAAATAGAGTTGGTTGATTTTATGGGGAATGCATAAAAGAATGGTGTAAGTTCGTATTTACTTAGCATAGGGTAAATGAGCATCTCTGCATGCTGTGTTTAGGTTGAGCTTAACTCAAAGCATGCTTTGCAGTCAGTTCAGCTACTTTTTCGTCAGTTAAGTTCTTTTACATCTCACTGTCTCTAATTGAAAGGGAGTTCTACCACAGCCACCCTGTTTACAAAACCAAGTTCAGCATCTGGATCTTGTGTCTGGGCTTCTAATGTGTGATTCTTTTGTCCATCCTTCACACAGCAGATTAGATAAATAAAATATTATGATTGGTGTATTCACAAACCCAGGTAAAAATTTGATGTGAATTTGTGTAAAGACAGACTTCTATAAATAATGTGCATGGTGCCAAGTTTTTAGTGTCTACTCCCCTCTGATTTGACACTGGTAAAGACTGTGCTGCCTTTAACCTGTCTTTGTAGTTTTGGAAAGCTGTGACCGTCGACATGGCTAGGAGAACATGACTGTAGCTGATTTTGAGGCAGTTTCTGCCTAACATGTTGTGTGACCGCTAGGAAGTCCCAGGTGGAGGATGTGGTTTCACACTGCAGTTTCTCTGGCAGCAGTGCTTGATGGTGACAATCTCACTGCTTGGTCTACCCCCTCCCACCTCCTGCCAGCATCACACCCGCAGTTATGCCAATGCAATGGCTTTGTGCCTCAAAACTGGAGGTGTGATGTGAACCAAGCTAAACAAATACTACAAACCGGAAAAAAATAGATGAATTGTCTGAAAACTTTTGCTATGGAGAATTGGATGGCACTTTTAGTTATGAAGTGGGTTCTTCCTAGGAATTTTTAAAAGCAAATCATATGTCTTTGGAGGTATTCTTGAAAAGAGGGATGTTTTCTCTGTGCTCATCTGTGATGGTTTTACTCGGGTGGGCAGCCGAGTTCCACCACAACCGCTCTCTCACTCCCCCTCCTCAAAGAGGAGCAAGGAGAAAATATGATGAAAGGGGCTCAAGGGTTGAGATAAGGACTAGGAGATCGCTCAATAATTATTGTGACGGGCAAAACAGACTCAGCATAGAGAGAAAGTAAGATTTATTGCTTATTACTAACAAGCTAGAGAAGTGAGAAACAAAGGAAAGAAGCCAAAAGCACCTTCCCCCCCCATCCACCCTCTTCCACCTCCTCCCCCCGAGCGGTGCAGGGGAACGGGGGAATGGGGGTTATGGTCAGTCTACAGCACTTCTCTGCCGCTCCTTCTCGGTCACTCTTGTCCCCTGTGCTGTGGGGTCCCACCCACAGGATGCAGTCCTTGCCGAACTGATCCAGCGTGGGCTGTCCACAGGCAGCAGCTCTTCAAGAACTGCTCCGTATATGGGTCCGTACCATGGGGTCCATCCCTTTGGAGCAAACTGCTCCAACCTGGGTCCCCCACGGGCAGCAGCTCCTGCCGGGTCATCTGCTCCTGCGTGGTCTCCTCTCCACGGGCTGCAGGTCCGGTCCGGAATCTGCTCTGGCAGGGGTCTTCCAAAGGCCGCAGTCTCCTTCGGGGCACAGGCTCCACCGTGGTCTCCTCCACGGGCTGCAGCGTGGAACCCTGCTCCACCGTGGTACTCCATGGGCTGCAGGGGGACATCCTGCTTCACCATGGTCCTCACCACAGGCCGCAGGGGACTTCTGCTCCAGCGCCTGGAGCACCTCTCCCCCTCCTTCTTCACTGACCTTGGTGCCTGCAAGGCTGTTCCTCACTCCTCTTACCCTCCCAGCTGCTGAGTGGCGCAGCGGTTTTTTCCCGGTCTTAAATATGCTCTCACAGAGGCGCAAAACAACATCGCTTATTGGCTCAGCTCTGGTCAGCAGTGGGGCCCTTACCAAACATGGGGCGGCTTCTAGATCCTTCTCACAGAAGCCACCCCTATACCCCCCCCTGCTACCAAAACCTTGCCATGTAAACCCACTGCATCATCTTCTATTTATTTTCATATTACCAAAACAAAACAACCAAAAAAACTATGAATGAAATGCAGAGTAGTTGAGCTGGAGTCCTAGTAATCATTAATGGTGCTAGATGGCTTGCAGTACTCGTCCAGGATCCCTGGCAGTTCCCTGCACCCTGCCTGGCGTGGCATGCTGTTGTTGGTTTGTTTCACAGTACGGAGCAAGAATGCAGAAGGGCTCCCCAGGAGCTACCACTGATGCTGCAGAGACAGCAGTGATGGTGCTCTCGCTGTGTGGGAAGCTAGGATGAAAGCTATGCAAAGTAGTTTGTTGAAGGTGTTCTGGTTCAGGCTTTTACACCATGAAGGAAGCATGTACTTTCCTCCACTGATTCTTGTTTTTGTGCTTGCTGTCAACACAGATTGAAAAAGACGTGAAGGGTTTTTCTGCATTTTTGCAAAGTGCAATTTAGCTGTTGATAGCCCTCCTTTTCCATTTAACGTTTGGGTTGCAGGCATAAGTGAACTGACTTTTCACAACTTGCTTATAACTTTTCTTCCCAATGGTTGGGCAGCAGTGAAAGCACCATAGTAAAGAGGACAATTCAAGATCGGGTATTTTCTACATTGTCCAGAATGTGACTGATACCTGCTTTAGTTCAGTGAATTCCGATTAATTTGCGGCCTGGTCCACCATAAGGTTGCACACTGTTAGACCACAAATATTTTTTTATTCACCAGAGGGACACTAACTGGTATCCTCAAAGCTACGAGGAACCTGATTGCTTCTGAAGTTGGTGGTATTTAGGCATTTAAATATCTGTAAACATCTGATGATACATGACAGGGTCACACAGGCCACCTTAACAGAGAAAGAAGCCACTACCATGTTCTCAAGTCTGAGACAGGTACCTTAGCCAGTGGGCCATTTCTGCTCCTTGGGTGGCACTAGGAAGGGGACAGATCTGTCTTCTTAGAACTCTGCAAACTGCACTAGCAGTTCAAGAGAAACTCCTACTCAGATTTCCAGCCACTTTGACTTTAGAAAAACATAAACTTAGTCCTTTGGAAATCCATTATCAGCATCTGTTTTTCAGTTATAGTTCCCCAAAGGTTCTCTCTGTATTTTCTCTCTCTGACTTCCATTACTGCAGTCTCTGTCACCAATTTCTAAGCCTGGGAAAGATAAGAGTTCCCCTACAGGAAATCTGTGGACTGTGTTTCACGTCTACAGTCCTGGGTGGGGGCCACAGTTTCCCTCCACACTGCAGTTATTTGTAGTCGAGCATTTCCAGGTATGTTGGATATTTAGAAGTTTTATGAGGAGGAGAATGAAAGGGATCTTGACTTAGGAGTGAGGCTTTCTAGCCTTTCAGATTTTCAGGAGGGATGTTGGTTGAAAAAAATAGATTGTTCCTGGAAGTATCCAGGAATAAGTGTCAGACTTTTAAAGGCCTGTGTCTTGGTCTTCTAAGGCCAAGGCTGTGTAGGTTTTGCAATTCTCAACCACACGGGAGGTGTTTGGTACCCAGATATAACATTTGGGTGCTGTTAAGCCCTCAAAAACCTAATTTATGTGCTGCCTATACACTGTATTGTATCAGCAAGGGTTTCTATAGGACAGCCAGCCAACTGGAGCTCCGTAGAATTACCAAGGTGGCTCCCGAGCCCCTTGACTTGTATGGCCCAAACCAGCGAGCGCACTTTAACCTACACACAAGGCACCCGACGGGTCACCACATAGCTAGAAGTGCTTACACTGTATGTGTTTTACTGCAAGGTTCCCTCTGTCAGGAGTCTGCTGTGCTCTCCAGATGGTGGCTGTTGAGCCTTTTGAAGAAGGATTAACAGATCCTTCATGTGAGATAAGAGACAGGGGTTCCTCTTCTCCGCAGTCTCAGGGGAGCAGGGATCGTTGAGGAGCTCCAGGAGGACTGCACGACGTGGTGGGAGCAGGGACATGAGGTATGGGGAGACTGGGACTGAGGAGGGGCGGGTGGGAATGCAGAGTCTGGGCAGTATAGTGTGACAAGTTCAGCTACAAAGCATACAGCAGCTCATAAGGCTGGCATCGGGGTTTTTACAGCAGTACAATACTACATATACCTAATGTTGGCACCTGATGTAATTTGTTGTTGCACAGGTGTGGGTTGTGGCACCCATATGCCACCGCTCAGGAGTAACCAAGGAAGGATCACACCAGCTGGGGACACAGCCTGATGCTGGGAGTCTGCTGCTCATCTCCCTCCTCCCTCTAGCTAGTGATGGACATTCATGCAGGGTGGCAGAAAGATAGATCCAGTTTTCTGCTTGGCTGCAACGTAAATCCACTGTTCCAGCTGGTTCGACTGCAGTATTTTAGGGTCTTGTGGGAGAAGGATACTGGCAATTTTTCCTCTGGACGATCTATCACTGCAATAATGAACCACTCACTGAACAGTAAGAGTTGACTATGTAACCTCACAGCAGTATGGCCAATAATCAGTAAAACGTGAAGAAACTGGATTTCAGTCAGCATTTCCAATAAGGGCTAATGAAATCCCATGGATTCCAGTGGATTTGATGTTTTATGTTCCATTCGTAACCACTGCAGTATGTCTCTGTCACCTTTCCATGTCTTCTGGCCTGCTCCCAGAGCCTGGGATTGAAGGAGCACACAGGCTGCCAGCATAACTGAGTAATCCTCTATTTTGCTAGAAGTCAGGATTTGTGTTCCAAAATGGAAGAACTCTTAACTATCCCCCCTACAGAAATTTGGTATCTTGCTGGCCTGTGCACACATTGCATAAGCAGCTGTAGAAACATAAATACACGTTGTCTTCTGTTCCCGGCCAGAAGTCATACTCATCACCAGCAACTTCAGGGCTCGTATTCAAAATGTGTTGCTCTTTCTGCCTTGGTGTGCTTTCAGTCTTAATGTATGATTTTCCTGCCTTGCACAATGAATGCTACTGGGTAACTGGAAAGTTGTTTGTTTTAGAGTGTAGATGAAATGTTAGGCACAGACACAATGCTGGCATTAATCGCTCATCTGCTTTGTGACAGCTTTCAGAATTGTAAATTCAGGGCTTCTGTAATTGAAGTTGCAGCTCAGGTATGAATTGCTGATCAGAACTACAGAGAGCTGGTTATGCTGTGCTCAGCAAGCATATCCATCACATCTTTCTTACTGTTATTCTATGCCTAGTCTTCCCATTTTATCTAAATCTTCTGATGCAGAGTTCATTGGTCATGGTAGGAGAATAGATGCTTTGCCTATAAATATCCTTTCTTTTGAAATCATTCAGTCATTCTTTCTTAACTTGAACCTTGGCCATAGTTCTTTGGCTTTTTTAAAAAACAAACAAACAAAAACTTTTGTGCTAGATTATGCTTTCAAGGGTTACTTTAACCAGCAAATGCAGATTTACACGTGGAACTGGGAGGCTTCCTCATGAGACACACAGAAGGAGAGCCCTGCACTGCTGAAGTGTGACTTTAAGTTCTCATACACAGTGGGAAGTTCTTTCTTCAGTTACACTATTAAAATTAACCAAGAGAAGCTCATTGAAGTTACTGTTTTTTTTTCTGGATTTACACCTGTGTGATTGAGAGCAGAATGAAGACCATTAATATGATTTGTTTCAGGATGATACAATCTTTTTTTTTTTTTTTTTTTTAAAAAAAAAAAAAGCATTGTTTACCTCATTGTTATCATTTTACTGTAGTAATATCACTTAACTTACCTAATTATGATGAAGAGGGATAAAGTGATATAATTTACTAGGTACTGTAAAATGCTTTCAGTTATGGTTGATTATTTGTAACCCTACACAGAATTAACAGATTTCAGAGAAAGAAGTATTAAACTCAAACCCTTGCATGAGATTTACCATCCTGAGGCTCAGCTAAGAAAAATTAAACACCAAATTTTGAATTAACAATGTTGTTTTTAAATTTATGTGCACAAATGTGTGTTGTTTTTGTCGGCCTTTTTTTTGTTTTGTTTTTGTTTTTATGTGCATAACTGTATAGCAAATTAGTAACCAAGGTGGTAGTAGAATAGGTGGTAGAATAGTGGAAAAAAAAAAAAAAAAAGAATTGTTTCAGTTTTAATTCTCAGGCATCAAGCAGACCAACAGAAATACCTGCCTCAGGTGGGAATTAAAAGCTTTAACATTTGAGGCTTAATCCTGTTGCTGCTGAAATCCTCTTTTCATACTTTAATGTTGCTTCTGCATTTTGATGTGAAAAGCTTCAAAATTAACATTTTTCTCTAAGATGTTGAAAGCCTTGTTAAAATGTTATAGAAAATAATGACCGCAACCACTCTGTAGTAATGTCAGTATATGGAGCTTGTCCATTTTAAGCGTCTTAAGATGCAATTTTGGAAAAGTGGATTAGGAACTGACTGCTTTCTTCCTCAGTCTGTAGGGCAGAGTGATACAGATTTCCCTTACAAAAATGTGACTTTGAAGCATCTGAGTGGCCTTATTCCTGCTGCAGGTGTTGAACACATGAACTGACAGGCACAATGTCAAGGAAAACCAGCCACCATGTTTGTTGGCCTTTTGTTACAGAGCTGGAGAATTGAAGCTCTGCCTGTATTTCACATGGCACGAGTTGTTCTATCTATTCCATGAGCTATGGAAGGAACCCCCATAGAGATAACTGACTAGGCCTCTGACAGTGAATGTGACAGGAACAGTCCCTTTATTTCTGAAGAGTGAAATGAAGATGTGAGGTGCTGGTCACACCCTGCAGTCCTTAACACTTGTGAAGACTATACTCATGCATGTCATCTAATTCACTGAATGAATAGAAATTTTTGAGAATCCACTTCAAGGCTGGTGTTTAAGTCAGTCTGTACTCCTGTTGTCAGGTATTTCTGAAACTGTGTGTGTGATACTGATTTTTTAAGGGATACTTGAAATTATATGACCCTAAAACTGGTATTTAGGGAAGGCAAATGGGTTATGAACTTTGCCAGGAATTGTGATTTGATTGGAGTTACTTACATTTGCTGTTAATGTTAGTTACAAAGTAAGGAACAAAAGGGAAATGGCAATTTTATCAATCAGTTACAGTTAAATACTGCCCTTTTTCCTGAGGCCTGGAGTAGCTGACCTGTGGATGTGGAAGCACTGGAAGTGGCTCTGCGTAAGGCAGCCAAGGTCAGGCATGCTTCTTAGCTCAGGAGCAGCACCTCACTGACCCAGAAAGAGCTGAGCTAGCTTTACGCAACGCAACGCACATCCCTAACCACACAGCCCCTTCCGAGAAGATTTCTGGTGTTTCTGAACCATGCTTGTGACAGGGGCACCAAGGAGTGGGCTCAAAATGCAGCCAGACAGGGTCTGCCCAGCTCAGAACCCCACTTAATGCTAGCGGGAGGCTTCCCAAACACAGGCGCACACTGTGAGGATACCCACAGTAAATCTTTATGGCAGCCTTTTCCCTGGCATGGACTACGAAAAACATTTATTGTTTGAAAAAGTGCTGTGTGTAGAACTGCTGCCATTTAAAATCCTTTTATCTTTTTATACATTCCCACAGAAATTAAGGCTTACAAATATTCAGAATATTTGTGTGTGTGGTTTCATAATGCAAAAAGATTAACAGCAGTATTGTATTTGAAATCACAGTATAGCATTTCATGTTTGAAATGCGTGATATACGGCTATTTAAACCATAACTTAAACCGTCACTGATCTTGTATCTGCTATATCTGAATTGGTTGGAGCCATTAAAATGCACTCATTCTTTCCACACCATATTGATACTATTGGAGCAAATCCATCTTTTGTGTTATTTAGAAAAAAAGACCTTGTTTTGTGAATTGTTATTTCAGGAGTTCCTAACTCTCACTATAAAGAAAACCCTTTTGTTTTAAAAAATGAAAAGTACATCCAAAGCATTCCTCCTTGAGGATGCATTTCATATGGATTTTTTATGTGATGTGAAAATTTATGTAATTTTCCTTCATGCCTCTGAAGAGGGCCGAGTGGATAGCACAGATAAGGTTTCATGGTAAGGAAGAAAGAATGGAAATGATATAGTGGAGGTTATTTTTTAGAGCTGATGTCTGCATCGTCCCTTTCATTTTTGTGGAGAAAAAAATACTGCATTTGGTGTATTTTGAGCCACCTTCCCATTTCATTGTTGGCCTTGGTTCTCAAGAAGGAAAACAACAACAACAACAACAAGAACAACAACAACAAAAAAGCCATCTTCCGGTAAAATTGTATTAGCAGATTTTAAACAAATTTATTTCCTCGTGCACTTTGGCTAAATAGTATCCCGAAAGGCCTGATTTATCGGACAAATGCCCCACGTTGTTTGTCAGCGTCTTTGTTGGGGGGTGAGGGGGAGGGGAAGCCCACACAACAAAAGACCATAACCTATTGATATTACTTCTGGATGCACGGGGGAGAATAGATTGATTTAGAGCTAACCACAGAAAACTATTCGATCTGATGAGTTTACGATTAAGCATTTTTATTTATTTATTTGTAATGAGAGTAAACATCATCAATATTCTGCCCTGCATTATTGGAAGCCTTGCAGAAAGTGGCTTTGTGTCAGTGTGCTGGGGCTAGCTGCAAGATGAAAGAAGGCAACCTTAAAAAAATGATGGAGGGACTGTTTTTTTCATGAAATTGAATGTGTTCAATCTGATACATTATCATGCGTTGTAGGATTTGGCAGAGAAATAGACAAACATTTTTACTTTATTTCATCTTTATTCTTTTAGAAAATTACCTTGGTTTTAGAAGGTGATTTTTTTAATCTCAAAAGCCAGTAAGGCACAGTTTCAAACCAAATTTTACTGAAGAACAGCAGCCTGCAATTAACTTTCCCAGCATGTCGCCTCTGCACAGTGTTTTGCTTGAGTGAGGGACTCAGGGTAGCATGTAGTCACAGGATCAGGGCAAATCTAAATTTGGTGCCAATGTACCAAATTCTCAATTGATAACACACCATTTTTAAGCGTGGTTGACAGAAAATAATTACATTTTTATTTTTTTCTTCTCATTAATTTTAAAAAAATCCATTGTTGGAAGTTTTCTGTATTTTGCTGGGCACATCATAAATACTCCGATGAAGAAGCTCAATGCTCCGTTCTCTAGTTTATTTATAAAGATAATTTCACGTGACCTTGAGTGATTTAAAATACAGTCTTGAATGCTAATATTTTGTTAGACCATTTTCAGTTATCTGTATCCCCACTGCATTCAAAAGCAGCTTAAGAGTTACAGGTTAACGTACCAAATGGCATTAAAAACTAAAAAGAATGTGGATGTGAGGAGGAGCGCTCCAGAAATATCCCTCTTGGCCTGCGTGGGCACCACGCATATGCTCAGGGCATCTAGTGCCCCTGCAGCCATTCCCTCCTTCAGAAAGCAAGAAGCCAGGCTGCATTAATGCTCCTGGTATGGGGATACACACACGAGGCTCCCTCCTGCCCCGTGCTGCTTTAAAAAATACCAGCCAGTGTTATTTCCCCTGGGATTTAATGCTGCTTGGGGGGGGGGGGGGAACAACCTTCTCCCAGAACAATGGCTGCAAGGGAATCCCCCTTGAAATGCAGCCAAGGAAGGAGGGAAATGCCATGCCGGAGGAGTGCTGGCCACTGCATGTGATCAGTCCTTTTATAACGCAGTACAGTACAAGAGGTGCCCTGTCAGCAGCAGCCACTGGTGATGCTGTCAGCCTTGGGAGAGCTGATGTGAGAGATTTGCTATCCAGGATTTACTTGGTCCCTGGAATATTCCATTAATCCATTAAAATATATTTGTGCTTCTCTTGAGGAAAATTTCAGTCAGAAACCCCTGCCAGCCCTTCCAGGGTGTTTCTAACCCTGTGGGGCTCGGCACAGGCCAAACAGGCACGCACCTGCCTGAGCTTCCCTGCACCCACGGCCTGCCTTTCACGGCTGAAGCCTCTGAGGCCCTTGAAGAGTAAAACATCCTCATTTTGTCTAAAACCTCTTAGACTGGGAGTAGCTGAAGCTCCCTTCATGGCAGTAGGGGGTAGTTCAAGCAGTCTGCTGCATGTGCCTTTTGCAAGAACCAGCCTCCCTTTGCGTTGTGCTGAAAGCAGTGACTAAAAGAGACAGCATATTTAGGTACAACTTGAGACATTTCCTTGTAATTATTCTCTGCTTTAGCTGCTGCGTTGGCATTCAGCATGTTGTAAAAACATCACGCTTGCACATGCTGTTAGCAAACCAGGCCATTTTTCAAAGCATTTAAACTGCTGGATGAAGCATTGTTCACCAAGATGCGGGTTTTTGTTCTCCGATAGCATTCAAAAAGGAAAAACAAAAAGGGAGCTGGTGCAGGGCCTATCTTGGTGAATTATTTCTCTGACTACATCCCTTTGCTATCCCTGTCAGATGTTAAAACCACCACCCCCAAGAAAAAGTCAGTCATTAGAGCAATTCTAAAGCTTTTTCTCCAAACGGATAATAGCGTGGAGCCATACAAATGATTCTCTACTTGTCATATATATTGGATTATCATCCAAATCATATTATGAAGCAGCATGAAGAAGCAAGCAGTTGTCCTTACCCTCCTTACTGCTTAGCTCAGCTGAGCTGTTGTGGGGAATGTTGTTGTCATTTTAAGAGTGCTGGGGCTAGGGAATTCTTCCTAACTATGAAGTGAGGCGACTGCTGGGACAATAAAAAACAGCTGAAGACTAGAGGGTATTTTATTTTGTGTTTGCATTTAGTTGGGAATTTGAGTACTTGTAATGAATTTCAGCCATCAGCTTATTGTAATTACTGCAGCATGGTTTGTGTTGGAATCTGTATGCTTCTTGCTTGTTCATCTATTTCCACTAATACGTCTAGTTCTGTGTTACCACAAATCCATAGTGAAGGAGGATTTGGAGTATACTCTCTTCTTTCTTTGTTAGTAGGTATTAATGCTACTGTTTTTTGGAGAATACTGAAGTACAATATTAGACAAATTGCTCAAGGTATTCCTTCATTTAAATATTCATCCTTTTTATACCAAAAAGCAGTCCTGATCCACCATCCCACCACTGCCCTAACAAAGAAAGGATTCCCCTTCAGGATAATTGCCATCTGTTTATTTACTTTGTTGCATTATTTTTTGAGCCTGAAGCTACCCAGTAAATAATGAGAGCCTTCTGTGAGAAGATACTCCTTTTTTAGTAAATCTTTCTTGCTGTTTTGTTTCTCTAAGGGTTATTTCTACTGAACTTTTAAGGGCTTTTTATGTTTTACCTATCGCATGATGTAAATCATATATGAAGCTTTATGTTGTGTTTATGTTGTAAACACTTGTATTTAGTATAGTTGTACTCATCTAGAGTTTCTGAAAACATTATCAAATGAGAATTTGCTAATTTTCTTAGCAGAAGCCAATTTATATATAGTTCTACATATTTATGTGTATATATATGTGGCTATATAAACTGTGTGCATATCATGCATTATCAGTTTTCATTATGTTGTAATGTAGGTTTATAGAGCAAGAGGCAAGCAAAGAGCTGAAGCCTTTTGGACAAAAGGGTTTAACACCGTACCTTAATGTGCATGGATGCTGCCATGTGGTGTCATTTGTGAGCTCCTGAGGTGGCTGACCATTTCCATTTTGGTGTAAATCCCTTGAGAGGGAAGGCATTTCAGAGCGGGGTGTGATCTCTTCTCCTGGTAAGAGTGATTGACAAGGAGTGAATAAATAGTTAAAAGAAGCGAGTGAATACCACCCTCCTGTTTAAGTCCAGGCACACCCAGGCTGGCACATATATATTCTAATGAGATACTATAGCCAGATGCTTGGGTTGGTTAGTCACAAGAAACATTCCTGAAAAGCCAAATCACAGTTTAATTACAACTGCTCCTGGTAGAATTTTATTTTTACAGTGACATTTTACAAGTGATTTGAATAAATGCAGGGAATTACAATATTTTGCAAGTAGGATGTATTGATGAATATATATGCAAAAGGTGACGGAGGCCTCTTGAGTGGAAGCAGGGGCTCTGACAGCAGGTTCTTGGTCAATTGGTGAGGTGAAATGGTTCACTGAATTGGATAACACAGTGCATACCATAGTGACTGATGAAATTGATTTGTCCATGGCTACCGCCTCCTCTGCTACTGAAGCCCTTTAACCTATTTTCAAACTTTTTTTTTTTTTTTTTTTTTTTTTTTTTACAACTCTAAGTAAATGTGTTGTTAGGGAAGAAAGCCAACACGAATGCATTCACAGCTATAAAATTCCGTATTCTGGTTCTGGATTAAGTTAAAATGCACAATTCTCAAAATGTCTGTTCACTCCCATGTGTTACTATATTACACCATTCTTAGATAAAAAGCCTAGGAATGAGTACGCTGCTAGAAACAGATGTGGAAGATACTAATAAACACCATTCTTTAATATAACCTGCATTATAATGAATACCACATTTGTGAAGTCCTAGGTGTATTTATTGGAGGGAGAGAAAGTAAAGTACTTGAGGGTTTTTGTTGCTGCTGTTCTTTTTGTTTGTTTGTTTTTCCTTTTATTCTTTCTTTCTCCAATTGCAAGTTTTACTTTCTTATTATTTTATCCAAAAGATGTTTAGTAAACTTGGCAGGGAGACATAGCTGAATGCTGCTGTTAAACAGGAGGTCACTAATTTGAAAATACCTGTAATGATGTGGAAAAAAAGTAATCAGATTGACAGCATTCATTAACTGAAAACGTATCAAGCTTTTTTTCCCTAAAATATAATGTTTTGGTCTTAAATCAGGATGTTCATATTTTACAACACACTTAGTATTGCCTTGCTAGGGAGATCATTCTAAGGACAATGGGGCTTGTACGTATTTTCTTTTTCATTCAAGCAGAGCTTATATACTTTATCTCTTCCTGGATTATTTCATGCTGTATGCAGGCAGACTAGTACAGGCATAGTCTTCAAATTCCACTGAAAATCAAATAAAAATTATGTGCACTGGTGACATAAAAATGGAACCAGTTCACCTAAAATATATTATTACAGTTGTCATAAAAAGTGCAGAGTTCAGTATAATGGCTTTGGTTTCTTGTTTGTTATTAATTTTAGGGTAGATATGACAATTTAATTATAATGTTTTCTGAAGGGATAATGAAGTTCTGTGTATCATTTAGCTTCTTTAAATTATAAATCAGTCTTGGGGAATATGACAATATGCCATGGGCAACTTATGCTGTTTTTTCATTTGTCTATTAAAAGAAAGATATGGTTAGTATCTTGCTAATGGAGAAAAAGAAATATCAAGAGGGAGTTTCTCAGGGATTGTTACTTGGATGGAATTTGCAAACGTTCACTGCCATTTTGTAACCTTTATATAAACCACACAGGTTTTATCAAGAACATTTTTATGTAGACAATGTATATTCTGTAATTGAGACTCCAGCTATACATACGGCTTTGCATGGGCTAAACATCTGCGTTGTGTGTAGACTAACAGCGATCGTGTTGTGGTTTAACCCGGCAGGCAGCTAAGCACCACAAGCCAGGAGGGGACAGAGCCAGGACAAATCCACTAACTGCTAGCTCAAAACAGGGCTTTGTTGCTTTCCAGGAGTCTGAAAATTTTGATGGGGGCTTGAGCCAAAGCATGTCGCATTGTTTTATACATACAGTCGCTTGAACATGTAGTTGTCTTGAGTCTTTCAATTGATTCTACTAGGCATGGGTGTTTGCAACAGTTTTTTTAAATTAGTTCATATAATTAAGGGGAAGCAAAAACAAATCGTCATTATGGGGTTAGTTCTCTTCAGTAGAATGCTAGATTGTAATAGATTTAATCCATACACATTTGGTGCAAGTATTTGTAATACACAGAAACAGAAACCATAGAAAAATAGCCAAAATAAAAAGTGATGGATATGATCAGCATAGGATCATCAGGTAATTATTGTTCTGTATCAAGTGTTAAGACTGATGTAAGTCAAGGATTCAGATTCCTGGTGTGTATGTTACAAAGTGAAAGTATTCAGTAAGGAATTGTTGGATTTCTCCATGATTCCCCTTGATAATAAGACTAACACAAGAGTGTTTACATTTTGGCCATTTTAAAGACTTGGTGAAAAGGTCTTGCCCGTGGCGCTTGGAAGAGGTGTTCTGCCGTTTGTCTGCTTCTGGGCTGCCCTGCTTTTGAAGATGACACCCAGGGTCACCACCACTTGCATGTGGTTTGGGAATTTCAAGAGAAAACAAACAAACCCTGTTTTATGACTCTTGCTAGGGCTTTACTCATTTTGTTTTGAATTGAAACCATAAAAGCCATTCCTGACCCTCTGAAACATAAGCATTGTAAAAGCTCAGCCCCCAGCCTTCCCTTGGAGTGCCTTAACCGAGCCAGAAGAGGCAAGGTTTCTGGGTGAGATCTTTTACGTGCCCAAAGAGCTTTTGGGGCACTCGAAGACGTGGTAAAGTCCAAGGCAACTTCCTCAGGGAAAGCCAAATCTCGTCTCCCTACGCATTTCTTTATGGCCCCAACCCAGCGACTCACAGGGTGAAGCCCACCCCTGGGTGAAGAGGTCGGCCCTGGCGGCTGCCTTCTCCCCACCCGGCTTTGAAATGTTAGTCCTGCCAGGCATTTGAAATACTAGCGCTCACAGGGGCTTAACGCTATAAATGCTTGAGCAAGAAGAGATGCTTGCTACGGCAGCGGCGTTGGATGTGTGAATATTTGGTGCCCTCTAGCGGGGCCGAGGCTGGCTGAACCCCAGCAGCATCCCTCCTTTGGGGAGAGCCAGCAGGTAGGGTTGGTTGGGGGTTTTCTGTCTGAGAGATTTTATGTTGAGGATTTTAGCCTCTTGGCGTTGTGGGATTCGTGGAATTCCCAGTGCAGCAGGGGGTTTCCTGATGTAGTTGTACAGTGCTGGTGACTGGCGGCTCTTTCAGCAGCAGGACTCTCACAGAATTGTCCCAGTGCTGCCCAGGCTCGTCTTACTGTTGAGGGCAGTGAGGCATCCTAAGGCTTTAACAAAAGTGTGATTAGACACCTGTCTACATCTACAAATGTTTCTGATCTAGCCCTTGTCAGTCAGTAGGAAGGTCCCACTGAAAACAAGTGAGGATCTATTTTAGAGCAGTCTTTACTTTCAAGCAGTACCAAGGTTTTTTTTTGTTTGTTTTGTTTGTTTGTTTTTGTTTGTTTGTTTTTGTTTGTTTGTTTTTTGTTTGTTTTTGCTTTTTTTTTTTTTTTTTTTTTTTTGTAGCAAGGTACTGACTGATAAGGATGATAGTAACAGAATCTATTCCTAAGTAAGAGGTTTTTTTTGGCACCGGTGTGACAT
This sequence comes from Nettapus auritus, assembly GCA_011076525.1. Classification (NCBI taxonomy): domain Eukaryota; kingdom Metazoa; phylum Chordata; class Aves; order Anseriformes; family Anatidae; genus Nettapus; species Nettapus auritus. The sequence goes on along the minus strand of CM021767.1, from coordinate 72,775,419 downwards.
AGGGACACATTCCAAGTGCACTACTTAAAAAACAAAACTCAGATATATCTTTATCTGTGGCAGGGGATATCAGTGCAGAAGCTCCTTCTGTCTCACCAGCAGACCAAGTGCACAGTGAGTTTCTGACGCATAGAAAATTTTACAGTCTGATGCTGCACTTTATAACCAGCTGTCTCTTTTCATTTTTAGATGCTACAACTGTGGTGGACTTGATCACCACGCTAAAGAATGCAGCCTACCTCCACAGCCAAAGAAGTGCCATTACTGTCAGAGCATCATGCACATGGTGGCTAACTGCCCCCATAAAACTGTTTCGCAGCAGCCCACTAGTTCTCAGGGAAGACATGAAGCTGAGCCACAGCCTTCCACTTCTGCTTTCCTGAGAGAAGGGGGAGGAACGTACGGCTATTCGTCTCCATCATATTCTCAGGAGGGAAGGTCAGAGATTTCAGAGCGTTCAGGCAGGTCACCACAAGAAGCTTCATCAAGTAAGTTATCCGCATCACCCGAAGAACCAAGCAGAAAGGGGCCTTCTGTTCAGAAAAGGAAAAAAACTTAAAGCATTTTTCACAACTTTCCATTTTCTTTATCCTCTTGGGATGTCTACCTCATGCAAGTACAGGGGAAATAATTTCATTATCAGTAGCTGACCTGGAATTTTAACTACTGTTGAGGAACTGTGAATTTTTTTTCTTTGATAGACAAATCACTCCAAGCAAAATACATTTGAGCAGGGTGCATTACGTTTTACCTTCTGTATGTGTGTGTATGAGTGTGCACGCGCGCGTGTGTTTGCATATCTATGAATATATATTTTTTCCATCAGAACACTCTCCAGATCCCACAATACATTACTGTGAAGCAATAGACACAGTACCCATAAATGTTCCTGAACTCAATCCTAGAATCAGTTTTCAAACGTTAAAAACAAACAAACAAACAAAAAAAAACCAACAAAAACAAAAAAGAAAACCCAAGAAATCTCACCAAACAAAACCAAAAACACCTGAAAAACCACACAGAGAACAGAAATCAAGACTGTTATTTCTCTTGTGAACCAAAGGATACGTTCATATTTTAAAGCTGCCATATGGTACTAAAGATACTAAGACATCCCCCACACCATCAATTTGAGTTATTTTCTTTCCCCTCTCTACAAAGCATCACTTCCCCACGTCCCTCCCGTCTACCCCCCATGCCTGTGAAGGGCAGTGTCACGACTAAGCATGGCTCTCATGGCCACCATCCTTTGTTGGTAAGGAGTTAATAGCTCCAGAAAAGACAATGAATGTGTAGTTTCTGTGCTGGTTTCTCAAAATGTTTTGTTCAATTAATATGGGTGTTACTGTAATTTAGATGACCGTTGTGTAGGGGAGACTGTGTAAGTTGTTAAAGAGCAAACCTTTTTGAGTGGTATCAGGATACCATCCTGCTTCACCCTTTGTATTCTGTGAACATTTAGGGGACCTTGGTGGCAGTAGTAGCAGCAGCAGCAGCAGCAATTTCTCTTGGTCCTACGTAGTGCCCCTGAATTTGAAGGGGCTTCCCCCTCGTTTACTGTTGAAATGATGTGGAGAAAATTCCTTAGGGATTTTTTTGTTGTGGTTGTCTGTTCTGTTTTTTAAAGAAAACAAAATGCAAAGCTATTAAGATCCTGGGATACAAAGTTTCTTGAGACTAAAGGAAGATGGGTACTCGTGGTTGCTCAGCCAGCCTCTCTCCCTGATGATACAGCACATGTTCATTAAAGGACAGGTGCCTGCTGCAGACAAGCCTTAGCGAAGGCACCTGCAAGCTTGCCCTGGGCATCATCTGCTTCTTGCGAACGGGAGACTGCTGCTGACCAGCCATGGTCTGGTGTGTGCTGGGACCACACACTTGTGCATTAAAGAAGAGAAAGATTGGTGGCCTCAGAGTGAGACTCCCTGGGCTGCAGCCTTTGCTTGGGGTTAATAAAGTTGGAGCCTAGCAAAACTTCAAGTCGCTTTCCATTTGAAACGTCTACATTACCAAGTCATACGTACGATAACATACTTTGACAAATCCCATTGCAGATGTAAGTTAATTAGAGAAACTTGTATAATCCTTAGCATTGGCAATAAACACAGGCTGTTAAAGCTTGAAGGAGTCAGGTAGGTTTAAGCTCAGATAATCAAACTGGAGAACCAAGCCTGCATGAAAGGCTACGGTGAGCCAAGCCCTGCCTGCGGTAACTCTCGCAACCGACTGTCACAACAGGTAGGCAGCTGGCTCGTTGCGTGGCCCTCCCCTTCCCACTTGTCCTCCCAGTTGAGACTTTTACTGTTGCTGCTGCTGCTGCTTCAGTAAACAGGTAGTAATCAAAAGCCTCAGCGAAGGGCACAATTTCCAGAGCATTATTTTGTGTGAATTCCTTGCCAGTGTTTGCGAGAATCTTGATGGTTTATACTGAAGTTCTCAGTATGCTAATGCAAAGCTTACCTTTGACGATATTGAATGTGATATATCTATAGAGAAGAACTTCCTTGCCTTACGTAAGGATAGTAAACTTATTTAAATTATGTAGACAAATCAAAGTGGCATTGCTTAACCTTCTAGCCGGTGTAAAAACCAGGTTAAACAGCAAAGATGCAAAACTTAGGTCACTTTGAAAAATTTAAACCAAAGTTCCTTATAGAAATAGGCAATTGCGGATTTGAAAACTGGTCATTCCCTGTTTATATGTAAGAAGTTCAGAGCTGAGATGAGAAAATATTTTCAACGTGCAGATTTTTATTGGTGCTGTTTGAAATCACCGCGTGCACCAAAGTCAGACTGAACTGCAAAGAGCACATACCAAACTCTATCTTATTGTTGAAAACTTAAGGTTTTATTTTTATATATTAGAATGTTATCACTATTACATAACATACTCAGGACAAAGAACTTTGCTCAGGGAATATACCATGTAATGTTGTTTTTACTTTACAGAATAGTCTACCGACCTGCTTACTCGGAACAAACCAAATAGACTTAGCCCTTTTTATCTCTATATAAGTATTATGTACTGATATTAGTAACTACCTCTGAGTTGACATAGACCTACATTTGTGATAATCAGATTTCAGCATTTTGTATTATAAGTTCCTGTGAAATGAAAAAGTGGTATTCTGTACTGGTTGCCTATGTGAGCATACGTGTCTTTACATTCACAGGGTCTGAGTTTTCAGAGATGCTGGGCAACTGCAGCTCCCATTGACTTCCAGTTGGAGTTACTGGTGCTTAGCTTTTCTAGAAGGGGAGGGAGGGGAAAGAAGGGGGTGGAGGGGAAAGAGAAAAAAAAGAAAAAAGAAAAAAAGAAAAAAACAAAAACAAAACACAAAAGCATCAAGCCCACTTTGTTTACATAGGTGACAATAAAATTATTATTCTGTTTACAGCAAAAGGCTACCTCATATTTACTGCATAAACACACCTTTGTGCTGCTCTGGCCTTAAAGGTGGCTGTTGATCTATGGTACATGCTATTTATCTGTACTGAATATGTAACTGATAATTCACCACTGCATAGGTTATGGCAAATACTTGTTTAAGATGAAGCATCCATCTGAAATTATGAGAAGTTTCCAAACATTTCTTTAGAAGTTTTTATGTTTCTGTCTAAAGGATTATGGGCACTGTTCACAAAAATAAATACATCTCCAAAACAGATAAAAAATACACATGCCTAAGTTAAACACAGCAGAGCAAGCTGTGGCAGGTAACTACTTAGCACTGAGCTGCAGTAGAAAAAAAAAAATAAAGATCTAATTATACTCCTTCAATAGGCTGCTCCAAATAAGCAAAGAACACTTTAAAGGAGGAGATGCAGACTTCGGGATTCTTCCTCCTTATGCTACAGCATTGGCTCAGCCTTGATTTCCCTTATTCACCAGCCTGTCCTTGCCAGAATGCCTCCCAATAGAACGCGCTTGAGCAGAGGTAATTCAAGTATCGGCTCAGAGGGATGTGTTTTTCTCCAAGCAGCACTGGAGATAGGCTTAAACCTGTAACAAGAGAGCTCTCCCTCCCAACCCCTCACTCCAAAAAAACTCAATTTGATTTAATCATAAGGGACATTGTGAGACATTTTATATTCTCCCCCAGAGGAGAGTTAATGGTATTTATTTCCACACTACAAAAACTGAGCCATGAGGAAGATTTATATTTGGAGGAAGAGCCAAATAACTTTTTTGCTGTAGCTAATTGTAAGTCTGGCATGATAATACCATCTGCAGTATTTTGCTTTTAGCTAGCTTTCAGGGAGTGCCAAACAACATACTTGACTCCTACCTTTTCCCTTTGTAGGCCACCTTTTTCAGCCCAGATTTATTCTGCGCCAGTGTTATCCTGAAGTTCCTGCTTAGTCATACATAGTTTTGTGAATAGAGCCCCATAAAAAGTGTTTATAGATCTTGTAACATTCTTTGTAAGAAGAATTATAAAAGAACATGGGAAATCTCATTGAGTCTTAAATTTAATTTAATTAATTTATCTGTAAGAAATGTTTATCATAAAAAAATATATATGTATTCCCCTGTGCTAGATATAAAAGTAATTGGGAAGATGTGTACATGTGCAGATGCACTGATTTTAATTTTCTAGAAGTCTTAATGAGATTTGAGTATTGTTTTAGAAACAAGCAGAGCCTTGTTAAATGCATCAATCTAATTTTGCTGAGTATATCAACAGCCTCTTCTTTAAGATACGTTGGTTGTGTGTTACCCCTGTTACAACCCTCGAGTAATAACAAGAGGTTGATCTATGAACACACATGTCCTTTTTTATGCTAAAACAGAGCTGTAAATTAGCAGCTTTGGTAGTGTTTTTATAAGAATGTTGAAAAGTACCAAGGTATTTGCTACCATTGTTGTTGAACCAAATGTAAGAGCAACCAGCTTTACAAAGGATAATGGTTTTGACTACCTCTTGGATTACTAAGTTAAGCAACAACTGGCTGACAAACATCACCAGACTGGCTTAAACTAGTATGTGTTGCTTGTGGTAATAATAACAATAACCATACTAGAGACCAAAGTGAACACTGATTTCTATATGTCTTTAATACTGTGTCTTATCTAGTGTTTTTAAATTATCTTCTGTAGTATAGATTACCTCATTGTCCATTTTGACTTGTATGTTGTTTACAAGGTGAAATTAAAGAAAAATCACTTGAATTTTATGTTTTAAAAAAGACAGTGAGTTGAAGTTTTGAAGGTCATTTCACCTGTTTACTGTCTAGAGGGACTAAAGCACTGATTGCCTTTCTACATATCATGTATTTTATATTCTCATTTCATGCCTAATGTCTTTTTTTTTTTCCTGTCAGTCATGGATATTGTGAGGTTTAAAAGAATTACTTGATTAAAAATAAAACATAACATTGGCATTTACAAGAGGCCTTTGAGAGTTTCTTTATTTGCATGATAAAAAAAAGCACTGTGCAGTCAATGTTCGCTTAGTTTTAAGGTATTATCTTCAGGAAAGATAAATTATTATATAAATTGTTGTTGAGGGGAGGGGAAAATAAATGGTTAGTGCATACCTGGATCATACTAGCAATGCTGCAGGAATTGCACCCCAAAACACATTCAGCTATTGAAATTAAACTGCAAGATTATAGCTTTTGGTACTTAATCTCTGTGAGAATACACTGGTCATTAAAGTTTTCAGGCATCTGGGTTATTCTCTGGGATGAAAAGCTTTTCATATTTAAGTTTCATCCTATCTTCATTACTTCTTCCATACTCTGTAAACTTGCATATATCTATCGCATGCTAATTTGAAATGATTTGAGAAGTTGTTTCATTTTTAGTAACAAAAGTGCTGTTGTCTACCATTACCTGGAAATTCCATCTGAAAATTACATGAAGTGTATTAGTGGATTCGATAGCATTAGCTCATAATTCTCTATTAAAAGATTTGAAGGCTTGAATATGCTAGCTGCATGGCCATTGTGTTTCAATACAAGTCTCTCTATACAGGTGATTAATAGCAAAATTAGTCAATCTCTGCTAAATACAAGGCAGATTTTTTTTTTTCTATTTGTCTAAACATATCTATATGAAGGGTTACCGTCTACTCGTTCTACCACCCTCTACTCTTCCAGTTGCATAAAACCTCATTTGCATTTTCTTTTTCTCTCTAATGTTTTCTCTCAAAAAGAGTGAGCTATGAGCATGTTCCCCCTCATCCCCCTCAACAAGAGGTGACTCTGAATCCCCTTAGCTACGATCTTCCACACATCCCATGTCTTGGGTTAATCACAAAGAGCAAGGATTTCTTCAAATGTCCTATGAGTGCATTCTCTGAAGTGCCAGTGCTCACTGGTTATTGCACCTGCTCCTGGCCTGCCTGCCTGGCCCCGCTGCTGGGGAATGGGAGGGGATACCTTGGGCACAAGGTGCCGTGTGGCATCAACAGCCTCGCTGATTCATGCCAAGGAGAAGAAATGCTTGGGTTGAAGCTTCTAGATAGTCAACAGAATAACATCAAAATCACAGCAGCCCTTTGAAATAATTTCAAAAGCAGCATTTTCACTTGCTTACCTATTCTGTAGGTCTTAGGACACATGCTTCCAAGACATTTACGGGCTTCCTGTAAGCGTAAGTGATAAAACAAATCTAGCCTTTTTGAAAGAATTGTAATTTTCCTTCTATCTGTTATGTCCAGGAGCTGTTGACACAAGTCAGTCATTTCAAAATTAAGAGTAATTCTTGAAAGGCTCCCTAACTATCTCTTTCCTCTGCATCAGTTTCTTATTTTCTCTGACAATAAACATATCCCAAATGCAAATAATTTTACATACTTCCAGGTTCTTACATGTTTGAATCTCACCCGCATGCTTGCACAGGAAAAAAATCTGTGACAGGAGGGAGAGAGTTCATTCTGTGGGTGTCATGCTTCTGTTTATTAGTATAATTTAGGTGATGTCCTGGCTAATTGATTTAGTTAAGGACTTTGCCCCTCCTTTTCAGCAAAGGGCTGTGCCGTGCGCAGTGGCATCTGCTGCCACGATGCTGTTGACTTCCAGGATGCCAGCAGGTTGCTCTGCACTCATTTTTTGTAAGCGCTGCCCACTGCATGACTGTAGAGCAGCTGCCACTGAGCCTGCGCATGGCTGCTGATGCTCCGTTAACATTCAGCTGGTCAATTTTTGCTTTCTGGCTGTACAATATTTAGCCCCAGGTATTATTTGTGCTGTACAGCTCTTAGCTTAGATATTCAGGGCTGGAGCAGCCAAAAGGTTCATAAACCAGTGAAGAGGAACTGGCGTTGTTACTGCCATTGTACCAGCCGAAAGAAGATGGACAAGGTGAAGAGAGTAACAAGGACTGAGCTTAGGTATCCAGCTTTAGCTGCTTACAACCCCTTTTCTTTTTTTCAATGAAGTAATCAAAAATTCAAGGCCAGGAAGTATCAGTAGTCTGTGCAGTTTGACCTGCTGCATGTCAGACATTAAATTCAGGGCAGTTACCGTTGTATTGAATTTTAGCACTCAGCTTCAACTGCAGCCTTGCTTGCTTGGCAGTTTTAAGCATATTTTCCGGTAGGGCTTCAGATCAGGCATGAACACTCTCGAGAAAAAAGAAATGCTCCTCTCTGACAGCCTGTTTTAATCACCTCACTGTTAGTAAGTAGTGTCTAATTTCCATTTCCTCTGGCCTCAACTTCCAGCTAGCTGTCTTTTCCCACCAGGGTAGAAAGCCTGCACCACTAAGAAAATGCAAATACTGTTTTCTTTTTCATAAATGATAAACAGGACCCAATATCTTATTAAAATAAAAAACAAAACAAAGAAACAAACAAACAAACAAAAAAAACACAGTGGTGTTGCCTTCACCCTTATAATCATTTTCAGAAACTTTCTACTCTCCTCCTCAGCCCTGGCTTTAAAAACAACCAAAATATGATTCCAAGGCTAAGTTACCCAAAGCAATAGCTGGACCAGCTGAATGCAGTCCCACTAGCCATGGAGGACAAAAGCAAAAAGCCTGGTCTGTAAGCATGGACATTTTCAGTAGCGAAGCTATGAACCAGCCAATCCCCACCAAGGTACAGGGCTGATCAACATGGATTGACATTTCTTTCCTTTGACTTCTTCAAGACTGTCTAAAGATGGCTGGTTGCTGGAAAAGAATTGATGGGTTCATCTTGGCCACTACAAAGTAAATCTGTACTGGCAGTATTATGCTGAATTCACATTTTTCAGTTATTCTGGACTTATGACACAAATTTATATAGGAGATGGTTGCACTGACACACTACCAGTCTTCTAGACTGGTATATTATAGAAAATGAGTTTTTTTCTTTTTTAGAAATGTGCTAGATTGTCATGTCCTAGGTTGTCTAGCTTAAGAAGCGGAATAAAAGAAACCTTAGTTGGAGCATCCAGAATATTTGAGGCAATTAAACTAACTGGACACTGAGAAATACTGGCCAAAAGTTACCAGGGTAGGAAAATAAGTTGAATTTGGGAGTAATTTTGGAAACTGCCCATGAAACAAAGCAGAAATGCTCATTCTTCCCCAAGGCAGCCCAGCAAGGGCAGGGGCTTCAAGTGCAGCAAGTTCCTTTCAATCCAGCCCACATTTCTTTCATGTCTCCTTGACCTATGCTGACAGCCATGACAAAAAGTCACAGTCAAGCCTGCTGAACCATAACTTCTGGGGAGTTTTGAGCCTGACTGATTCAAAAAATATAGTTGCCTCACAAAACACTGTGCAGAGAGGAGTGGAGGCTCTTGCTACAGAGGTCCTCTGTCTAAGTAGAGCGACCCCAGCAGTTCCCAAGCCCTGGGATCTGTTTCTGTGTTACAGCAGAGAGAAATTAAGCAAAAGAACTACAGGAACAAGTGTCTAGTTCCATTCTCCCCCCCCACATGCAATTTCCTTCTCCACTTCCCTGTACCACTTCCAACCACTTCCTTGGGTGCTTGAAAGCTTTTCACATCACGCCTACCTTCAAGCATGCTCTGCAGCTGTTCCCCAGGACACTTTGTGTGGCTGGGTGTTACCCTGCACCTTTGATGTATGTTTAAAGGTGGATGTATGTAGATAAAGGTGGGTGCTCAGGAAGCTGGTAAGCTTCTGGGACTGGGAAAGGCAGCAGACCGACCTATCTCTGAGGCTTAAATATTTTTCTCTACAAGCACCAAAAATTCCTCAAATCAGAGGTACTGATGGTGTTTTCCAAGGAGCAGGCATTAGGACTGATTTCCAGCTGTCTCCAGAACCAGGATTTTGGAAGCTGCACCCATTCTTGATGCTAGCAGTTCACTAATGTCAGCTAACCTGCCTTCTTATCCCTCTTGCTGTACTCTTGAGACACCTTTGAAAACAAAATATTGGAGTTTGGATACTGTGAGCCTTACAGTTGGTCAGTACAGACTTGTTTAAAGAGAGTGGCTTGCTGTCATTTTCAGCACTTCATTTAAGTCCTAAATCTAATGCAAAGAAAAAAGCCTACCTGCCTCTTTTTACAAAGACAGCAGGCATACAGGGGGCACAAGAACTACAGGAAAGGGGATGGATGGAAATACACTGGGTCCTGAGCCCCTGTGTAACACAGGGCACATGTTATTCAGTTGACAGCCACAAGCGGTTACCAGAAGCGTCCCTGTGTGACTGACAGGGTTGTATCAGGCTCATTCAAAACAAAAACAAAATCACCCATTTCCTGGCACACCACCACCATGAAGAGCGAGCTAGAAAGTGAGGTGATGGGATACGAGAAGAAGGCCCAGTGGGAGGACAGAGAAGGCCATAAGCCTCCTCCGGCTGGTTTTCTCCACCCGCAGAGAGGTGCCAGCAGGACATGGAGGACTTCACGGGGTCCTAAGGCTGCCACCAGCACCCACCTGCCCACCCTCCTCACTCAGCACCTCCAAAGCCTCCACCCAAGCTGCTCTATATGGGTTGGGCGTGCTCAGTTGCTCTGAGCTTGGTTTTGCCCCCATCAAGTCCGTGTGGGAAGGATTAGGGTCACTGTGAGCTTTTGTCGGAAGGGTACCCTGAATTAGCTCTTCTGCTTGAGATGAAAGGAAGAAAGAGGTCCGTCTTTGTTCTCCCACTGTAACGACCCCGTCCCACTCCTGTCTCCATTCACCGACTCGCAGCACGGCCCTGGCAGCCAGGTCACAGGTCAGTGTGGACAACAAGTCGCTGTGTCCCTAAAAAGGCTTAAAAGCTCTGCACTGCAACTTCTGGGCAGCTTCAGCAGCCTCCAGAAAGCACCCAGCCTCCCCAAAAAATCAGGCTCACGGATTTGTGCTGCCAGTGCCACCACCAGGAGCCCAGAGGCCAGGAGATGTGCTCCCACATTTCATCCTCGGGACACCACCTGTGTTGTTCAGGGTCTCTGGAGGACATCTAACGTGCCCCTGAATTACTGTGCATTACCTCATTCCTCCAGATTGCATAGCAAGGCATCTGCTGTGTGAGTTTTCAGATCCGCTCATCTGCCTCCTCTATATCTTTAACTGTATTTAATTCAATGCATAATTAACACCAACGCCCTGGCTGCTCGTCACCATTTCCAGGCAATGCTCACCCCTGCCCCTCCACCTGCACTGCTTCCAAGCACCAGCTCTGGCATCTGCCAGTGCCCTTCTGGAGACCCAGGATGCCACGCTATCCAACCCCTGACATGCAAGTCAGGCTTCTGTGAAGCTCTACTGAATTTATCTTATATTAAAGCTGTTTACTGCCCTGTGCAGGGATGCCCGTGCCGGAGGTGTGCCTCCCAGCAGGATCAGCTGAGCAAGGGATGCCCACATGCATCACGCAGCCCATTCAGAAGCAACCTGAAGACACACCACCTCAGGGTCACTGCTACAAGCACCACGCAGTGCAGGCAAACAGCCTGAAGGGGCACATGTTGCTTACACAAGGAATTCTCCCTATAAAGAAGCGGAACCACATTATGTGGAAATCTCATGATATTTAGTTCAAGCAGAAGTGGGATTGTAGGGGTTACACATAAGTAGGCTGTTGTTTTGCAATTATTTTTAACCACCCCTCCCCAGCCTGCAAGCTGGTCTTATGAGTCCCAGGGGTCAAAGTCAGTTTCTGTCCGCTAGGCACTGGCAAGTTATCCATCTCCTTAATGCACTCAGCTCCTCCTGCCAGACAGTAGGAGCTGGCGCCTGACACGCCAAAACCTCTGCTGCTGTTCTCCTTGTCAGCTGAAACAAGAAAAGCCCAGGTGCCGCAGGGCACGGATCTATGCTGAGGAGAGGGTTCGAGAAGCTTAACCAGCTACGCCAATGACACAGCATTGCTGTGCCAGAAGGGCACAGCCGCTTCTCTCGGACCCACAGCCCCTGGGGCAAGGCAGACCCACGGCTCATGTCCCTGCAGGGTGGGCCCTTGGCTTTTGCTCCCACAGTTTACCTGTACACCAACACAGCCAACTTTAATGGTAATGCAGAAAATGCAGGCGGCACTAAGCTAAAGGGGATGACTGCAGGCGCTGCAGGGCTAGGAGAGTACACACAATTTGTAGGGTGGATTTCAGCTGTGCCAAGCAGAGCACAGTGCATTTACAGAGGCCACAGTGCACCTAATGATTACTTGGCAGCACTGGAAGAAAAGTATAAAAACTGTGCTGGAGCAACTGCTGAATAGGTATTGACAACAGGCAACTGTTGCTGAAAGAAGTTTGAGAGTGTATGCCTCGAAATGTTGTATAAGCAAACATTTGAGGGAATTTGCTCTGTTCTGGCATCACTGCTGAGGAGCCAGCTGGAGCAGCTTTTCTAGCTGAAGGTAACACACCAGAATGTGACAGCTTCTGGTGCAAGTAATAAATGCAAAAAAGATGCCAGCTATAAGGACAGGCTGAAAAAAGCAAACGTATTTGCCTCTCTTTCAGCAGCCTCCTATTATGAAGGAGGCTGACTCAAAGGGACTAGTGAACAGCCCAAAGACTAGCACCAAATCCAAAGCCAAAGGAAAAAAAAAAAAAAAAAAAAAAATGGCCACTGGAAGCTGCTTCCTTTTGCAGCAGTTTTACACAGGTTAGCTGTATGCAAGCCCAGGACTCCCACCCATCAGTCCTCATACGAATGGGGCATTCCCCAAAAACCACGCTGCAGATACCAAAGTGCCTTTAGTAACAGCTCAGTGGATGTCAGCTTTTTCTCTCCACAGCACAACCCAGAGCTGGGCTTGAATATCAGTGTGTTAAAGTTAATGCACACAATATTTGGTCTAGAGAGCTGGTAAGAAAAACAGAAAGAGTGTAAGAAAGCAGGTAGAGGGCTTGATTTTCAAAACTGACATTTAGTTCAGAGCTGGAGAGTACCAGATGACAGTGGAAATTCTCCAGAAACACTTCCCTCTCTGGAAAAAGAGAAATAATTTCTCCCCACACTTCAAAAGCTGTTAAAATATTTCCTGTACTGTTTACATGCATCATCTTCTTTTTCAACCTGACTCTGCTGGGGATTTCCATTACTTTCAGCAGTCAGCACTTTTCACTGCTTCTAAATGCACAGTGCACTGTGATGGATGTGATGCTGGAGGAGAGCAGTGCACAGACCAACTTCTCCAGGACACAAATAGCTCAGTGATCGTTCCCTCCAGGACATGATTAAGTTGCTGACTGCACAATTGATTTTCCTGTGTCTTTCTTCAGTGTGCTGTATTGCATTTAACTCAGAGATGGAGAAGGCATCTCTAAGAGGAAGACAGGAATCAGGAAGAGAGATGTGAGATGTGAGCAGTATAGTCACCTGTGGTACACTTGTAGCTTTGTGCATTTTTAATAGGAACAGCCACTTGGTGAAGTTGTTGCTGGGATAGCTACAGATCTACCAATGTCAATGTGATTCTGCTTGTTTTTGTAGTTCCTCCTCTTCCCACAACTCTGTGGTCGTAACTACACTTGATACTTACCCAAACCTAAAGAAATGTTCCCTCCATCAATTACTTTGGGCTCCATGAGGCACACTATGAGCTTATCTGGCTCATCACCAAGCCTGAAGTCTGCATGCTCTTCCACAGACTTTCCCAAATCAATGTCTTTCCAATTAACTGATGTTTGTGGCTTCCCCAGTCACATTGACAGCATCTGCAAAAAGCACGCGAGTTTCGTCCCCAGCAGAGGCTGCTGTTTATCTGCATTTCCATCTTCTGACACAAGAAATTTTTAGATTTCTCCTCTGCTGAGCAAAGCAGCACGAATTTCAGGGAGCCTGCATACACAGCTAGTTTCTGTCAGAGTTCAGCTTTAGTCATGCCATCAGACTGCACTGGAAGTAATGCCTTTGTGCTGGATGAGTGCAGTCTGGAAGCAGTTTAGGGACAGACTTGAACACAATCTCTAACATGAGATGCTGCCTCCCAGCTCCACCTTCTCGAGCCTGACAAGGTGCATGTGGTAGAGTCACTAATTTGATCCTCTCGCTGCTTCCATCATTAAGGTAACATTCGCAAAGCAATCTGTCTTTAGAGATGTTTATGATGAGTGGAGATAACTAAAATTTAGCACTGTCCACATATTAAGACAGTCAACACAAAAAATAAACTGATATGAAGTTAATATACTGTAAGCAATTTACAGACAAATTGTAATTAGCTCAGATTGACCTATTTAGCTGGATAGAAATACAGATAGAAAGAACACACACACAGAACAACAACAACAACAAACATATCCCTGATTACTCTAGGACACTAAGTCTGTCTGTTCTGTGAGGAAAAAGATGTAAAAAACAAGATGAAAAAACAGGGTTCTCAGTTGCTAAGACAAAAACAAAAATAAAGTCAACTCATCTTGTTATAACAAGATTTGCTTACAGACTATGCTGCTTTAAAAAGTTACTCTTTATTTGTCTGTTTGCTTCTCACCCGCAAAGACTCAGACCTCCTATTTCTAGGAGAAGGCAGCTGAGGAAGCAGATATTGGCTAAAGAGTCTTGAGAAAATCCTAAGTGCATAATGAAACACACATTAAAAATATCATTTATTGGTCTTTTACTTCCCCTGATCTCCTCAAGAAGAGCTCACAGTACCAGATTTATTATATAACTAAGACAAATTAGGGGGGGGAATAACTTCTTAAAGAACTCCACCTTTTTTTTTTTTTTTTTTTTTTCTACTTGAGTAATATGATTTTTCCCTTTGACATTTAGGTAATGATATGTATTTATTCCACATTCTGTAGGGCATTTTACAATACATTCTGTGCGTGAAAAGAAAAAGGTTTTATGTTCAATGCACTCTAAGTCAACAGAAGCAGTAATTTGTTAGATGGCTAGCTTTCAAATATAATGCTAGCTGATGTCCATGAGAGATTTTCAGGGACTCTGATCAGAGCTGCTGTTGCTAATTATATAGTCTACAACTGAATATATCAAAATCTACAAATAAGCATAACAAAGTTTCCTTTGATAACACTCCCTACTGCCAGATTTGATCCAAAGAAGGAGGGAGGGAAGGGAGCAGGAAAGAGACAGCCAGCCAGGAACCCAACAATATGTATGTGAACTTCAGTTCTTCAGAGGGTTTCCAGAAGAGCAACTCAAATTTGCAGTCCTCACAACAGAGCTTTTCATTGTAGACAAAATTGAATCACTGCAATTCATCCTCACACTTGCAGAAATGAAACACCAGCTGGCACACAGGAGTCAGTCTGGCCTTACAGAATCATAGAATCATTAAGGTTGGAAAGACCTCTAAGATCACCTGGTCCAACAGTTCCCCTACCACCAATATCACCCACTAAACCACGTCCCCAGTACCATATCCGGCCTTTCCTTAAACACCCAAGGGACAGTAACTCCACCACCTCACCAGGCACTCCATTCCAATGCATAGCCACTCCTTCTGAGAAATTTCTCCTAATTTCCAACCTGAAAATTTCCAGCTTTATTTCTCAGGACAGGACTACATGAATATATAAGCGTCAGGGGCTACACAGACCCTTTATGCTGCCCTTGGGCTTACCTGCATCTCCACAGCCTGCAGATAAGAGCACAACAGACACGCACCACAGCAGTGGCCACAGTTTAAGCACACCCACACAATTTCAGAGGGTTTCCTCAAGCATACAAGGAAGCCACAGGAGATGACCCAACTCAGCTCTGAGAAGACACAGCCACATACTGACTTCTGCTGTCTCCATTCACTCTTCTCTCCTCACACCCAGCCAGATGAGTGGCCGATCTCCACCTGGGCTTGCCCATTGCTGCTGGTCCTAGTGCAATCCCTGTGCTGAGGGAAAAAAGAACAAAAACTTGTTCTCCCCACCCAGCTCCCAGCTTGCTCCCAGCTGTGCTTTGGCACAGGCCGGTGGTTGTGTGCTCCAGGAAAGGGAAACAGTGGTGGAGGCATGATGGGAAAATATGAACAGAGTGACAATTCTGTGTTTTTAAGACATTTCGCTAATGCCTAACAAGAGCTCTTCAGAGCCCTGCCTCTGAGCAGAAGGAAAGAACAAGTTCCTATCACTCCCTTTGAAGTGACTGCATGTATTATGCCCCCCACGCTCATCGCAAAGCCTTTATATATCAGGACAATGGCCACCGTTGTGTCCCATTTAGTGAGCATCACCTGCAGCTTTCCTGAGTACCCGTGTAGAAAAATTGGAGGTCATCAGTGGTGTTTTTTTTTTTTTTTTTTTTTTTTTAAAAAAAAAAAAAGGTTTTGTTTGTGTTTAGCAACACACATTATAACTGTTTCTCAGCCTTTTCCCATTTACCTGAACTCCTGCAGTTTATGAACCTTCCCAGTCTGGACAAATGCAATCAGATAGCTGCCTGGGTTTTATTTTATTTCTATCTAGACACATCTGTCACCATAAGTCACCTCCACATGAAGGGAATAAGAACAGAAATATGTTTTCATTCTGTTAGAGCATTTAATATACTATCATTTTTGCTTCTTTCCTTCATTGTAAATCATTTTGCCTGCTGCTTGTGAGTTTCTCCTCATATGGAGGGAAGTCCACATATGCTGAACAATGAGAAAAAGCACAAATTGCAGAGGGTGGTGTGATTAGGAAAATTATTTTTAAGAAACTGAAGGAGAGCGTGCTTTCTTCCACATTTAAGAGTGTAAAAGATTCATAATAGTTCACAGCATTTTTGGCAGGCTATATCTATACTATTATTAAATTCCTCAGTTTTCTGGAACAAAATAAAGCACTGATTACCAGTGAAAAAAAACAGTATTGATGCAATAGCATGCAAGTGGATGCATTTCAAGAGGCATTGCTTTTGACCTGCTTTTGCTACAAAGGATGATGGGGAATTGTTATCCCAAAAGCACTTTGCACAGGAAACCAGGATGTGGCCATAACAGATATTAATCCCCAAGGAGAAAGTTAAGGAGGAACGCAAGTATGGTAAATTGCAAGGGCTGAACAGTGTTCATTTGAGGCGTCTGATGGCTGGAAACTGTAACCCAGCTTACATCCATCCCTGTGCAAAGCCCTGATTTCTACTCAAGTTATGGCTTGTGGGCCTTAAAGAGGTTTCTGAAAAACAAAACAGGTGTTCTTGTGCTTCCAGAGTTGTTTAGCAAACACATAGTCATGCTGCGGCTGTGACTTAGATTTGTAACACACATATTTTATATTCATTAAGTGCTAAGTAAATGTTCTTGTGAACTTAAAATTCAGCTAACGCTTAAGCTTGCTGAAAATGCTTTATTCTAAATGACTTTATCATCTGAAGTAATTTGTTCTGTTAAACAAGAGCCCATCAACTTTTGCCACTTTGTTGAGGCAGTCAGTCTGCAGCGCTCTCCTTTTTAGGAGTGTACAGATAGGTTTCCAATCAATACTGAACAATCCTGCAACTTTTGCTTTGGTATTGCCTCTCTGTAATCTCTAATGACCCTCATATTATCATCATCATGCTCTCAGGAAGCTTAAATGTCAGGACTAATTAATTAAGATGGTTTGTCTTCTTTTATTAATCCCATAAGTACTGAGAACCCATTCCCCTTTAATCAGAAGCAGCTGTGACCAGCATTGCACAAGAGACAGAAAAACATTTTATTCAGAGGTACTTCCTATGACCACATTTCTGAAACAATAATTAAAGTAACTGTTGCTGTTATTCCAGTAACAACATTAAAACATGTCACTATGATTTCACTTCCCAAAACTCCATCAAAATGATTCATCAGTCTATCTGTACCAAGCCCAATCTAATCTACATCAAGCCCAACACTGCTTATGAAATTGCTGCCTTCCACAAATGAAGATACAAGACTTCACCTTTGCAATAGGCTCTACATAGGTGCTAGAAATTTGCTGAAGAGCTGAGCCCTTGCCAATGCTTTAGCATTGCTACTCTTCAGTGTATTTACTGAAGTGTCTGTTTTGTAATATCTTTTTTCTAATGCATCTATCAAATGAACTAGCCCATTTTCCACAAGATTATAATTGAGTTGTGCTTATTTCTTAAATGGAAATTCTATAGGAAAAAAATAAGGTATTTAGTATTTGCATACCAGTTCATCACTCTATTTTTTAAAGATTAAATATATTTATAAATATATGCATATTTATAAAGTCTACCATAAAACAAACAAAACATCAGGGTTATCTGAACTACTTACATATTATTGAAACACTTTTGATCACTAATCACTTTGATCAGTTCTAGGCGTGCTATTTACTGCAAGCATCAGTCATGAACTAGACCCTGGGGGCTGTTTCCCAAGCTGCAGCAATGCAACATGGACAGCACACAGCACCCTTCGTTACTGCTCGCCAGGCACTTCAGGCCCCCCAGCTGTGCAGCTGGAGAACGCTTCCACCTGCCTATCTACTTTCTGAATCCCCTGCAAATGCCCAAGTATTTTTTCCAATCTTTAGACAATTCCTTCAATGCAGATTTACCTCCTGGGGTAGGAGTATGCATGCTCTTACGTGTACAGGTCACAGCTGAGGAGCTGCTGGGTCAACTCCTCATGAAGTTCACGCCACACAATTTTGGCACGAGACACAGAGTGCTTGGCTGGTGAGAGCATGGCAGGCTCTGAAATAGTTCCCTAAGTCAGTTATTGATACAGCTCATGAACACTTCTTAATTTTGTGCCCCTGAGGAACACAACACTTAATGTGTGTTTTACTACAAGCACCAAAATCAAAGAATTCTTGAAAAAAATATAAAAATACATTGTGATTAAGTACTTTTTTTTTTTTTTTTTTCTATCCCCACAGGCATTCTGGTTAGTAAAATGAACTATTCGCCCACATAATTCACATCTGCTACACAGTGAAAGTTCTGACCAACCCAACATGATGTTATGATTTAAAAGTACACATTGATTTATGTTTGATTTACCAGTCACACCTTGAAATGAGCCAGCAATGGGTTTACAGCCTGTCCGCTGCCCATGCACACAAACACTCCTTTAAATCTGAATTATTACAGGATGCATTTACTTACCTTCTGCAGCAGCAATGGAAAGGGGTGCCTCATTAAATACAGAAAAGTAGGCTACAGCCTACTTTAACCTCTCTGTTGCCTCGGAAACATCTCAATTTGAAACAACAAGAAGAAAGGTAAATAGACTTTGCAAGTTGTGTACATCAAGCAAGCATTTGCTATTCATTTTACCCCTTCACCAGGAATTTTGAAATATCCAGCTGTATATTTTTATGTATAAAACATACTGCTTCCTGTAGTCTAACACTGTTATTTGCCATTATTTGCAGCGTTATTGCTGTAGTGTCATTAGTATGTGTGATGCTTTGTAGGCACAGAGGTGGCCTGGTTCCTACCCCCAGCTCTTGGTGCTGAGGCTGGGATGTGCAGCCTGTGTGCAGAGGCCTGCTCCTGCAGAGCCTCTCTGATCCTTAAAACAAATTCTGCTCTAGAGAAGCAATCTCTGCTGGCATTGAATTTGTAACAATACATAAGAAATGAGTGTGCTGCACAGGGAAGAAGAGAAAAAGAAGTGATTATTTTTTACATCAGCCACTCTGGGTTTCCTGGTTATTCATTTATTAAACTATATGAGGTCTATTCCAGTAGCTTAATTTTCCTCCTTTAAAGGAGTTTGAAAACTGGCAGAATTTAGAGAAAATTACACTGGGGCAAGGACACGGCTCCCTGCATCTCCTCCCTAGTAAGTAAAATAGTTCCTGTTTTCTCTCTTGCCCTCCCTGTAGCTAAGAGGCAACCTCAGAGATAGAGCCACGCTCTTTCTGACCTTCAACTGATGATGCACTTGCTTCTCGTGTGTAGATCTACTGGTTTTAATCCAGAAAGATAGAGTTGTTTTTTGTTTGTTTGTTCTTTGCATATTTTCACCATGATCAAAATGTGATCTTTCTTTTTTTATTCCTAACCATTAAAAATCATGCGGCAGCATCCTCCTCCCAACTGGTGTGCGCTATCCATTGGGATCACTTTAACTGGAATGGGAGTAAACCATCCCTTCTTATGCAGAGCTTACAGCTTGTGCATGGAGTGAAGAAGCATACCCCTACCAAACTGTGAAGCTCTCATCATTTTGTTACTGACAACATTTTGTTATTGACGCAGCTTTTTAATTGACTACTTGCAAGTAAAACCTGCAAATATATACAGAATTGTTTTAGTTACAAAGTCTGGCTGTGTTGCAATCCAAAGGAACGTAAACATTTTAGGCATGCGATACTCACGAGCAGCCAGGTTCCTGTAACATCACCTGTCAATGGTTTTGTCTCCCTTGTTCCACCATTTCCACCCATGTTGAAGTTGAGCCTGCTTTGGGCAGGAGGCTGGATCAGAAGATGTGCAGGGGTCCCAGCCTAACAAACCCGCTCACTCCCTAATTAATTCCACAGAATTGTTATAGAATTGTTATTGTTTATATTAAAAGAAATGGGACATCACAAAACTCAAACAGACCTCCAGCATCTGCTGGAGTTATGAGGATAAGTATTTCTTCTTTACTATGCACTTTATTGTATAAAGATGTAGTGGGTTTACGTGGCAAGGTTTTGGTAGCAGGGGGGGTATAGGGGTGGCTTCTGGGAAAAGGATCTAGAAGCCGCCCCATGTTTGGTAAGGGCCCCACCGCTGACCAGAGCTGAGCCAATAAGCGATGTTGTTTTGCGCCTCTGTGAGAGCATATTTAAGACAGGGAAAAAAACGCTGCGCCACTCAGCAGCTGGGAGGGTGAGAGGAGTGAGAAACAGCCTTGCAGGCACCAAGGTCAGTGAAGAAGGAGGGGGAGAGGTGCTCCAGGTGCTGGAGCAGAAGTCCCCTGCGGCCTGTGGTGAGGACCATGGTGAAGCAGGATGTCCCCCTGCAGCCCATGGAGTACCACGGTGGAGCAGGGTTCCACGCTGCAGCCCGTGGAGGAGACCACGGTGGAGCCTGTGCCCCGAAGGAGACTGCGGCCTTTGGAAGACCCCTGCCAGAGCAGATTCCGGACCGGACCTGCAGCCTGTGGAGAGGAGACCACGCAGGAGCAGATGACCCGGCAGGAGCTGCTGCCCATGGGGGACCCAGGTTGGAGCAGTTTGCTCCAAAGGGATGGACCCCATGGTACGGACCCATATACGGAGCAGTTCTTGAAGAGCTGCTGCCTGTGGACAGCCCACGCCAGATCAGTTCGGCAAGGACTGCATCCCGTGGGTGGGACCCCACAGCACAGGGGACAAGAGTGACCGAGAAGGAGCGGCAGAGAAGAAGTGCTGTAGACTGACCATAACCCCCATTCCCCCGTTCCCCTGCACCGCTCGGGGGGAGGAGGTGGAAGAGGGTGGATGGGGGGGAGGTGCTTTTGGTTTCTTTCCTTTGTTTCTCACTTCTCTAGCTTGTTAGTAATAAGCAATAAATCTTACTTTCTCTCTATGCTGAGTCTGTTTTGCCCATCACGATAATTATTGCGCGATCTTCTAGTCCTTATCTCAACCCTTGAGCCCCTTTCATCATATTTTCTCCTCGCTCCTCTTTGAGGAGGGGGAGTGAGAGAGCGGTTGTGGTGGAACTCAGCTGCCCACCCGAGTAAAACCATCACAAAAGAATACTTCATATTTCTTTCTACTATATTCAGTTTTCTTGTCTATTGTATTTTCAGTCATGGTATAATTCATTTCATTGCTAGTATTTAACAGTCAGCCACGAAAGACATGGTATGCATGACTTACAATAGTGTAAAGATATTTTACATCTATTTACACAAAGTAGTAACCATGTCTCGCCTCAGTGGGACATTTTTAATAACATAAAACTGAGCAAGCAACAATACACATTGATGTAAACACTGGATTTAAACTCACAGAAACAAGAACATTGACAATGCAGGTCAAACTTCCAGTCATGTAAGTGTGCATTTTGATGCAGCATGAGTTTTTGGAACAAATGGCTTAAATAACTCAGGTGCAGGATGATTCAAGGATGCCTTGCCAGGATAAATTTTAGAATTAAAATGGAATGACAGAAAACAGAGCAGAAACAGACTTAACACCTTGGACTTTTTACAGACTTATGCCGAACTTCTATTGTTGTATCTAATGGATTTTTGTGCAATATGCTAAATGAAATACTATCTATATTCTGTTTAGTTAAAATATACTACTTGTTAAACAACAAATTGCAAAGCACAGAATGACAGCTACCATCTATGCATCCCCACTTATCACAGGCAGGGCTGCTACAAGTGCCTATGACAGATGTCTTCCCAATGCCTCCCACTACGACATTGGGTTTCCCTTTAATTGCAGCAGGCTCATTTGGACAGTTGGAACTGAATTTCCTGCACCAACCGTCATCTATACCTCATGTATTGTTGCGTGCAAAGATCAATCCAGAACAAATCAATCATCCTGCAGATAAGACTAAATAAAAGTGTATTTTTTTGCACATCTTAAAAAAAGCAAATCAAGAAGTCCCTTTCTGGAGAGGCACTAGAACTGACACAGCTTGGTAAAGAAAGAGGCATGTTTGGCACAGATGGGCTGATGTGACTTCATTAGAAGTTGTTAGACATTCTTCTGTGAAAAAAAAAAAAAAAAAAGTGGTTGCCCAACTGAGACTTCAGTATTAATATATTTACCTAAAGAAGAAAATGTTAAGGTTGGAAACATTACACTTAACATTAAATTTAAGTATTTGGCCAAAAATCAAGTCATTATTACAACTGTGGAGTCAAGCAGACAGGTTAGGAGATGCCAGAATTAGAGGCAAATACCTACCAATATAAGCACAATAGTATGTGTATTGTTTCACAGGAGACTCACAACAATGACATTAGGTAAAAACAACACAGCTTTGGAAACATAACTTTAAAATCTCCCACTGAAAAGCACTAAAATGCAAGCTTCTAAGAATCTTACAGAAATAAATCTTCAGATATTCTGCACCAAGTTAGTCTAGAAATTTCAGGCTAGTCAGCCACTGTATACTAAATTAGTAACAGCAAGAGCCAAAGTAAAAACAAAGCAAATACTCATGTCCAGAAAACAAAAATAAAACCCATATGAGTTTGTTTTTATTTTTATTTAGAAGTAAAATAAAAGTGTGGCACTTCTGTCCAGAAGCCACTGACATGCTGTGGTGAATTCAATTGTGGGAAGATGTTCTTAGCTTCCAGACTCCTTCCCATTTAAGCTTCTTCCTCTTGCTCTGGAGCTTTGTACAAGCTCTTGCACGTCCGAAGACAAATCTGTTTAAGGCAGCCGCTGGACTTCAAGCTTATCAGCCGATGGTGCTTCAAAGACATCATCTTCAACGCTTTCTTCTATTGGCTTCATCTTTGCCGAAGTTCTCAGGTAGGGAGATGTCCGGCCTGGGCCTGCCATAGTGCCAAAGAAATTTGTTATTAATTTCACAAAACATACCCACTATTTATACTCATTAGTGACAAAGAGTACAGAATCTGATGATCCATTACTAATTCCCTCATAAGAGGATTTCATTTCTCAAAGTTTCTTTATTATTTGGCTACAGGCATCAGGAAATCCTGACATGCACCAGTAATACCTTCAGGGTTCAAATTCTACAGCCAGTTCAGACACAAATTTCTCCTCAACTTCAGTGCAAATCCAGAGACTGCATAAGAAGCACACTACTGTTGCCTTGACATCTGTTTTCTCATTTGTTAGACTCACCCACGAATTATTCTCCAAAATGACACTATGACTGGTGACCTTATGTACAGAAGATATGTATATCTGCATACTTGCCTTCACTGGGAAACAACACTTACATTTACTGGACAAATATGAGATGTGTATATGATCATAGTCCCAATTGCCTTAAAAACATGATAATGTAAAACTTAAAGAAAATACAATATACCCATAAACAATCATAAAGAGAACAAGTCAGATTAACAGATGAAGGCCATACAGCGTCTGACTGACAGAGATTTCACTGCTCTAAGACAATCTGCTAAGAAAGCAGCAACTTGTAACGCTTGCCAGAGCAGAGCATGCAGAGAAGCCATTGCTGGCAAGACATTAAATGGAGCTTTTGTGCAAGTTGCCACTGCAAACTACATCTGTTTTAGTTAACCTTTCAGCAGCAGGGAAATCTCTGAAACACCACTTCAGAAAAGAAGAGCAAGAGGTAGCAGTTCTGTCTTACAGGTAATCTGTATATAATCTAAAAATTCAAGTTTTCTTGAAAAAAATACTGGTAGCCATCACATACTGTTTCAGGACTATTCTTACTACTTCTTTAAATAAAGTTTATCAGACGCACAGTAAGTGCTCTGCTAAGGAAGCCTATTTATGAAGAAGGACTCCTTCCTGCTGCATCTTTTACACACAGAGAACAAAACACTTGCTACAGGCAAGACCAGCAGGTTTTACATTACTGCACTTTTAAGTCACATTCACAGAAACATGGTTTGGAATTAGCTGTTTAGAACTTTTTGTGTTAAAGATGTATTAGTATTTTATTCTGGCATTCAAAAAAAAAAAAAAAAACAACAAAAAACTGTTGTGATAAAGGGATACACACATTTTTAAACACTGGAGATGTTAAGCACTTCTTTACACATATAGGCTTTTACAACCTCTATGAGTGATGACTACTTTTAATCATCAAAATCCAAGATTTAGACTTTGTTGAGGGACATCAACAAATTACACTCAAAGGTGAAAGGATGTCTGAAAATGTTGGAATACAGTTTCAGCTTTTTTACATTTTTTTTAGATTTCTATATTAGAATACTTTATTTTTAGAATGGTTTTCTTTTGTTTAAAAGTGCTTACTCTTCTCTCCAGAAATCTGAAATAAGAATCCGTAACTCTGCTGAACAGGATCCAATACCAGGTCTCATACTGTTAAGTTGTTCGGTTAAAAGTGATGCCCTTGTTTTCTCCAAATACAAAAAACTTTACTATTCATGCCTCCACCCAGCATTGGACAGATGTTTGAGACTGAACCAAATCTTGAATGCAGGCCTTCTACACACTGCTCTTGTATTTTCTTTAGGTCCTAAACTAAAATGCCTATTAAAATGGTATTTCCTATGAAACCCAATCTTGCTATTACCCACAAGCTGGGTGTAACATAGCTAGTACACACAGTGAGATAATGCTGATAAAAGCATTACCAAAACAAAGCCTTTCTACATTCCTGCTTAGCTCAGAAGTTCACAAATTCAGATTCATAGCAAATCTGAGTGATCTAAACCAAGTACCATGGAAAAGACCTACAGCATTAGTAAGTATGACTATCAAGCAATAGAATTATTGAATAGAAATTAATATGGAAATGTTTCTTAAAGTTCTGATTGTGTTGAACTATTTCTGCTTATCTCATATTTTGGAAAAAGAGATACAAAAATTTCATCTACTAATAAACTACATATGAATGGATAATGTACATCAAGGACACGTACCACAACATACAAATTCCACTTTATACCTTTTTGAGGATGCTTGCTGAGTTAATGTGATGTTATCAACACAAAGCATTATGCTGCAAACGACCCACTCCGTAAGCATTACAGAACTCTTGTTGGTTATTTCCTTAATATAAAAGCAAACAGTTAGTTGGGTTTCTTAGTTAATTCAATTCAAAACACAGTTTTGTTAGCAATTGTAGTTTGGGGCCTACTAATTCAAATTTTTCACACTTTCACAGCAAAACACTTTGAAAAAAGCATTTTATCAGTTTCTTTAGAAAATGAGTTAAAGCTGATAAGGTGTAGAACAGCTAAATGCATAATGTAAAAGTTTGCATTAAAAAAATAATAAATGCTCATTATTTCAAGAACATAGAAATTAGGAGAGTAAGATTTGTTTTTATTGTGGCAAGACAAATTCATATCTCTATTGGGAAGCTTTTGTCCACACAACTGATCACCTAACAATGACAAGATAGAAGTCCTCTAGAATTCCTGCACAGGTAAGTTTCTCATTTCTTCTTCTAAAAAAAAATAATATAGGTGTCATTTCCATATGTTCTTCACTACATCTTCTGTTTGATTTTGTTTGTTCATAATAAACTAACGCATGACTAAGAGTATCCAGGGGAACACAGCTCTGGGACAGTATGCCTCAGCACATACCTCATACTGAAACTTTAGAAACACAAACAAAAGAAGACTGGCTATGCTGCACTGACAGCACTCAGAAGGTTCTTGAAAACAAAACAGTGGGAAGGTAAATGGAGCTTTTTTTTTTTTTTTTTTTTCCCCTGTGATCCGAGAAAAAGTGCATACACGGCCACAATCCAAATTCAACACAAAACTTCAGATAGAGCTCACCTTGGTAGAAAAACCATCATTGGCAATAGCATTACACAGGAAAAACAAGTTGGCAAGTTATTTTGGCAAAAAGACAGACTAAAGTGTTATAATTTAGTTAGACAAATCACCTTTTATCAACTACAGAAGGCAGAAATTTCATATTAATCAAAATGCAAAGAAGAAATAAAGATAGCGTTTCTTGAGGTGTCTTACACACTGCTCTGTGGGCAACCTCCCCACCTCTACAAAAGAGAAATACTGGACTCCAGAGACTGCCACCACACCTAACTGTTGCCAATGGCATGGTGGCACTACCAACTACGCCAGCCGTTGTTGTCAGAACATAAAAGACATTTAAAACTCGCTCTCTTCTCTCTTGGGGAAAGTACATACCATACACCAGAAAACATGGTACATAAACCAGGAAACGTACAGCAGAGAAGAGTGTTTTTAACAAGTATATGCTAAGAATGGATGCATATTAGGGATTAATGTAATTACAGCTGAAAATGTCAAGCATTTAGATTACTTTCTCCCAAAGCCGAAATACTGCTGCTAGTGTTCTGCTGCCTGGGAGAGAATTTTAATTTTAGCTAATTGCACAAATACAGTTTTACAATTTCTTTCAGGCTTCTGAGTGTGCCAATTTGTACAAGTGCCCTCTATGCGGAAGAGTGGCTTCAATGCATGGAGCTTTGCCTTGGAACAGGTGAAAAGCCAGTTGAGAGCTTATGGGTAAAGATCAGAGAACAGACCAACATGGGAGACTTCACAGCAGGTATCTGCTACAGGCTGCCTGATCAAGAAGAGCAAGTAGTTGAAGCCTTCTTTAGACAGCTGGATGAAGCCTCCTGATGGCAGGCCTGGGTGCTCATGGGGAGCTCTAACCACCCCCATAGCTGGTGGTAACAGGGCTGGGTTCAAGCAGTCCAGGAGGTTTCTGGAGACTGTAGAGGACAATTTCTTCCCACGAGCATCCGACGAGCCGGCTAGGGGAGGTGCTCTGCTGGACCTGTCACTGACGAACAAGGAAGAACTCATCAGGGAGGCAAAGGCTGATGGTAACCTTGGCTGTAGTGTCCAAGGGCTGGCGGAGTTTAAGAAACTGAGAGAAGAGTGCAAGAAAAATAAAAGAGTTACAACTCTGGGCTTGAGGACCATGGACTGTGGCTTGCTCAGAGATCTAATTGGCAGGAACCCCAGGGTCATGGCCCACAAAGGCAGAGGGAGCCTAGGACAGCTGGTTGATCTTCAAGGACACCTTCCTCTAAACAGAAGGACAGTCCATTCCAATGAGCAGAAAGTCAAGCAAGCGTGGCAGAAGGCTGGCATAGATGAACAGAGAAGTCCTGACAGAACTCAAACACAAACACATAGTGAAAGCAGGGATGAGATGCTTGGAAGGAATACAGAAACATGGCCTACACATGCAGGGATGGAACTGGGAAAGCCAAGGCTCAGCTGGACTTGGATCTGGTGAAGGGCAACAAGAAGGGCTACTACAAATACACAGGCAACAAAAGGAAGACCAGGGAAACTTGAGGCCATGGCTCAGTGGGGCACAGAATGCAGATAGAAAAGGCTGAGATACTCCATACTTTTTTACTGGTAAGGTTTGTCCCCAGGCCTCCCAGATCAGTAACTCTAGTGGCAGAGACTGGGAGAGTGATCCTTCACTTACAGGATAGGTGGACTGAGTTAGGGACCACCAAGGCCTACACGGCACACACAAGATTGTGGAAACACCTGGGCTGCATCCAAGGGTGCTGAGGGTTGGCTGAAGCAGTTGCAAGACCCTTCTCTATTGTCTTTGCAAGGTGATGGCAGTCAGGGAAGAGGCAAATGCCATGCTTGTTTACAAGAAGGACAAGGAGGAGGATCTGGGGAACTATTGTTCCATCAGCCTCACGTCAATCCCCAGAAAGATTACAGAGCCTATCTTCCTGGAAGCTGTGTGCAAGCACATTAAGGACAGGAGGATTACAGGGAATAGCCAACATGTATTTACCATGGTCAGACTGTGCCTAATCACCCTGACCATGTTCTGTGGAGAGATGACTGGCCTTGTGAACAAAGGGAGCAGAGTAAATATTTTTTACCTGGACTGTAGCAAGGGCCTGAATAGCCTGCCATTAAATCCTTCCAGCCAAACTGGTGGGAAATGGACTGGATATGTGGACTAAAAGTATAGGTGTAGACTGGCTGGATTGCTGAGTTCACAAGGTGGTGAACAGCAGTACAAAATACAGCTGGCAGCTGGTTACTAGCAGGGTCCCTTGAGGCCTATAATGTTCAGTACATCTTTATGAATGACCTGGAAGATAGGACAAAGTGCACTCTTGCCAAATTCATAGACAACACTCAAGTAATGAAGGAAACTGCTGATAGGCCACAGGTAGGGCTGCAATTCAGAATGGGCCTTCAGAGGCTGGAGAAAAGAACTGACAGAAACATCATGAAGTTCAACAGAGTCAAATTCCTGCACTTGGGACTCTATAAGCCGACAAAGCAGTACAGGCTAGGCAGTGACTGGTTGGAAAACAACTTTTCAGAAACAGACCTGGGAGCCCTGGTGGACACCAAATTGAGTTAGTCAGCAGTGTGCCCCTGCAGTGAAGAAGGCCATCCATATATTGGACCATACTAGCAAAAGTACAGCCAGCAGATCAAAGACAGTGGCTATTCTCTATTTGGTAATTGTGAGGCAGGATCTGGTTTGGGCTCCCCAGTACAAGAAAGACATGGACGTATTGGAGTGAGTGCAGTGGAGAACAACCAAGGTGGTCAGGAGCTGGAGCATATGGTGTACATGGAGAGGCTGTGAGAAATGGGTGTGTTCAGCCTTATGAACAGAAGACTCACAGAAGATCTTACTGTTGTTTTTGGCTACCTAATAGAAGGCTATAAAGAAGACAGAGCCAGACTCTGCTCAGAGGCATGCATTAAAGAACAAGGGACAACACTCATGAGTTGCAGTAAGGGAGAATTTTTTCACTGTGAGAGTGGTAAGGCACTGGAGGGGGTTGCACAGAGAAGGTGTGTAATCTTCAACCTCGGAAACACTCAAAGCTTGACTGGACATGGCCATGAGCAACCTGCCGTAGCTGATCTCACTTTGAGCATGGAGTTGGACTAGATGATCTCCAGAGGTCCCTTGCAACCTCAACTGTACTGTGATTATACAAATGTCTTTTCAGGAAACAGGAGAAATTAAGAGAGTAGTACTGGAAATTTCACCAGCCTTTAACAACTACGTCCCAGCTGTCACCCTAGAATTCATGCAGGGTGAAATACTATCAGGGCTTTTGCTTCCATCTCTCAGGAGACAGAACATTAAGGAGTGAAAACAGACAGGCCCTCCAAGCCTGAAGGAGTCCATGGATGAGAACTGTGAGGAACACAATGGAACACAGATAATTAAATAGTAGAGTGCAAATATTTTGAATTACTTCTTCACCTAAGCAGTGTGTTTAACCACAATAACTGGCAGTGATTTTTTTCCTCATAGATTTAAATTTTAACTACCAATGAATAATATTTCCCAAAACAAGATAAATAATTCTATGTGACCCTTTTAAATTGTTAAACTAAAAGCTTATGCCAAAGGAGACAATTGAGCATCTTCTGTTTTTTTGTGCTGTTGTTCAAAAGTGGGTTTCAGAGTTCAGACTACTGTTGAAGTACAGATTCAGGGTAATTGAAATTAAACAGCAGAAAGCCTAGAAAGTATTGTTTAAAAGGCTTCTATAAAGGAATAAATTCTAAGAGTAGAAGCAAAAGGTCAAATATGGCTTCACCAACTTGATCTGTTCTGTACTACTCCCATCATACAAAGCACAAGGAAGGAAATTCTGACAGGATGTTTGGAGATTTTCCAGGTGACATCAAAAAATTAGTTACGCACCTTATCTCTCCACGCCCTCCCAACGCAAACTACCTTTGGAGGAAATGCAGAGCACCCAGTTGATGAGGGGAAAAGTTTTTTTTTTTTTTTTTTTTTTTTTTGTTTTTTTTTTTTTTAATTTTTATAAGCACTAGTCACAGACCAAAGGAGATACTACTGTGACAAACACTGTGCATTCATGCTGTTTTACCTGTTTGCTATAAACATTCCTTATTATGTCTACATATTCAGATTATATCAAAAATTATTACAATATATGCTGCTTTTTCTAGTGCCTATTTGAGGTAGTTTCAGTTAGCATAGAAATCCTTAAAGTGAATCTGTAAGATTCTACTGTTAGGTCCTTACACTTGGTTAATTTACAGCAGCAACCCAAAAGCTACACATTGCTCCTACTGAGGATAACAGTTCTACAATCATCTTTAGTGATCAACCAAATTGTGTCCAAAACTGGCATGAACTATTTTGAGCACTCACGTAGAGAGGATGCAGAGGAAGTCCCACGAAGAAACATCTGCAAGCCATCCTCACTGTCGCTGGTACTGGCCATACTGTTTCTCATCTGCATCACAGATAGCTGTGAGCAAAGACTAGGCTGACGATCAATCTTTTTGGAGGCCTAAAAATATACATATATATTATTTTAAAAGAGGTATCAAGTGAATTCAAAACAAAAATGGAGACTAATTCCTCTGTAGTTGACACTCTGGTCTCAGCTGTGAATCAAGACTGAACAGAAGATTCTATGCAGGGCAAATTGATTTAAATGCAAATATAAGATGCCAGTAATACATTGGAATTAGAATACCAACAAGCATGAATTATTAGATTTTACTTCTGTGTTGTGCTGGAATTTGCAGGTACTTTCCTACAGACAGATTTATTTTTATTATATGGTAATTCATTACTCAGGTATGATGCTTGGTAATCACATACAGACTTTATGACAGTCTGGTCCTCTTTGCTAAGCAAAACAGCATGCTGTGTATAGATTTAGCAATTTCCATCTTAACAGACACTTGCTCACTTTTCTGCCTTTTCATTTCATGTTAGAAAATGGTGAACCTCATTCCTTACTAGCAGAGGATTATTTGATCTTAAGAACTAGTTCTTGATTATACTGAAGGCAAATTAAATGCAGCATATGTACAATATTCTCCATCCAATTATTTTAGGGTCTTCCATTTGCTTGCAGTACTTTTTCCTGAGATGTCTTTGTACTATCATAATTACTTGAAACAATGCATTTTATCTTGTTAAATATTACTGCAAATCAGAAAGATATTGCAGGTGTATGTGAAAGGTGGTAATCAATGGCATATGGATAATGAATAACTCAATTTTACTGAACTTTAACAGTCAGGAATTACCACTCTATTTCATGTAGAGAGAAACAACTATTTTTCTGACAATAGTGAAAATCCCCTTACGTAGAAGTCATAAAGTTACTTATGATTAATAGGTATTTTTTTCTGTTTTCCAACATAAAACAAATAGACACTCTTCTTAGCTACTATAATCTTGATAATGAATAATCTACATTGGATTTGTTTTGGCTGTTCTCCTGTATTGTCCCCTGTGTACAGAAGTCTACTACAAAATTTTCTACTGAGATTGTTACCAGCTCAGAAGTAATACGGACACCAGGAATATGTACATTTGACAATGAAGCCTGTGAGAAGTGACATATGCATAGGGTTCTGGCAATGAGGAAATGAAGGTGGTTTTATTTGACAGAGCATTCCTGTCACGCATTATATAGGAAGGGCTTGTGCAACAAGAATTTCATTTGAGGAAGAATGAAAAGGTACTACAAATTTTCCAAATGCTCACTCTTGCTGTTTATATTTTCCAAAGTTATTGTGATGCACCAGTTGCAATAATCTTGAATTCAAATGACTACTTTCACTAAAAATAAGGACTTGGTACAAGCATAAGTTAAAATGAAAATATCATTTAATTAAGAAATATGCATAAAATTTTGAAGCCAAATATCTGCATATGATGTTAACATTTTAAATAACTTTTGAGAGAAATATATACTCAGTGTATATGTAACTCAAAACCGTTACTAGCTGTAACAAAGTTAAATGGACTTTTTCTGTTCATCCTGACACGTCTGTATATTATAAAGCTATACCTTTAGAGTTTACTAGTAGCTCTACTATATTTACCAAATACCTCTATTTAGCATACAGTAGTAAATACAGAACTAGAAAGTCCTTTCAGCCTTGATCTCATCTAGCTCAACAGGCTCAACAGGTTGGGTATCCATTGGATTTTCCAGTCTCTGCATACCAAAATAAACATTTCGAACAGCAAGGACTGCCATTTGATGACAGCAATACCCATGGCTGCAACACAGCAGAAGGATTAAAAGGGAGGAGGCAGGAGCTGTTCCCACAAGGAAACCTGAAAGGAATATGCTGATGACAAATCCTTGCACTTCTGTTTTCATAAAATGTGCAGATGTTGTGTTAGTCAAAGGGTGAAGGAAGTCAAATGGATAGGAAGGACACAGAGAATGGAATAAAAATGACCTACGCTAAGACAGTATGAAGGAAAAAAAAAAAGGATATATGGGAAAAAGTAAAATATGAGGCAGACAAAGAGAAGAGATTTCTTCTAGCAATAAATATATTCAGATACTTAGACTGCATCTGTTTCAGACTTTTTAGAGGACAGCATGAACTTATGAGGTGAAATTGCAATGTCCCAGCAAATCAATTTTCTAACATACTTAATTCAGCAATTCTCTTCTGTCAGATTTTGGTAGCTGGACTCCATTAAAGTCTAACCACCTTCCTGTTGTTGTTGTTTTTAACATTTGGAAGGTATGATAAGGACTTTTTACTTAAAAATAACCAATACTCACCTTACAGTGAGTATTCCATGTGGTGTTATCAGGGAATACTGATACTAGTGCTGAAGTTCTACCGTGCCAGAAGTCAGCAGCACAAGTGTGTGGCAGATGAGTTTGTACACTATGCACACTAAAAATACCCTAATGTGCCTAGAGTCATCCACATGTAAAAAAAGAAAAGGGAATGAAAGAAAGAAGGAAGATAAGAAGAGAGAAAATAAGAAAATAAAATAGGAAGAAAGCAGAGAAGAGGAAAGAGAAAAAAAAAGAAAAGAGGAAAAAAAGAGGGGAAAAAAGGAAAAAAAGTGATAAGGAATGTGGAAAACAACTGTTCCCCAGGAGATGCATTCTGAATGCAATTCTTAGTGCTCAAAGAATGCGAGCTGCGACATGTTCCTTCCAGATGCCACACTCCAGAAATGACTTACTGTCTATACAGGTGCGTGGTGTTTTTTTTAATACAGTACATCCCTGTCCTCTGTAATTCTTGCCTTTTTTTTAAAAAAAAAAAAAAAAAAAGGAAAGAAAGAAAAGCTTTAACCACATATTTCATAAGATGTACTTTATAGATGGCACATTCCTGCTAGATCACTTTTAGTTTATTGCACTCACAGCCTCTGATGATCAATGAAAACAGTGATCTGAAATAGTTTTGAGGATCTGATTGCAAGATGGGGTAATCCTCAGTGTCACTGACCACTGTAATCCCCTATGTCATTGACCAGAGGGCAGAATAAGCAATGTTTTACTGCTATAATATTGTTTCTCCGACAATTCTTTTTCTCTCCTTATAACCAGCAGAAAATTCAGAAAACTTACAATGTCTAATTAACCATAAATACCTGGCAAGTGAAGCATGCTATGTAATTTGTATGGTAGCAGTGGCAGTTATTCTTTTTGGATCTTTTTCCAGTATGAAAATACTGTATTATAAATATCCCAAGCTTTTCACAAATGATGGTGAAAGTTCTTCAAATAAATTACATGAGAACCCTAGAGCCACTACATAAATAATTTAAAAATCACCACTAGCAGCTGAGTAGCATACCTTCCAAATCTTGAAAAGCCCTGTAACTAAGGAAGGAGACAAAATGAAAGTAAAACAAGATAATCAATATATCCATGACTACATCCAGACCACTTACCATGACACAGCATACTCCCTCTACACGCAAAGAATGTAATTACAGCTGAAAATGTCACAAAAAATGAATTATTTTCAGACCTCTTAGCAAAGGCATGTATATGGATTTCATGCCTTCTTCCACTGGTTATACTGTATCAATTCAACATTGCCTTTTTCCTCATAGTTGCCACACTCTAACACATGTTGAAATTATTCTTTTTGGCAATCAGTCTGATCACAACAGGAGAATTCTTCTAAAATACCCTGAGGCTTCTTTGTACAAAGGTACACATTTGTTAGTTAGAAATGATATCCAAGAAGAAGCACCTTTTTAGCTGTTGCTCACCATGTCTGCTAGTTGGCAGTAGCCAATCAGCTGAGAATCTCAGTTATTCATCTTTCTTGCACATTGCTGTGCTAACATCAACCAGTATTGATGTTGACAAAAATGTTGCACTGACTCATATTTTGGCACTAAAAGGCAATATGAGTATGAATTCAGCAGCTGATAGCAGCAGACAGAAAAAGGTGCTTTAAGATGATTTAAAGTTGAAGTAACAATACATTTGTGTGAGGCAGGAAAATTCCCAAGTGAAACTTCATTTGCTTACCTTGTCATTTAAGGTTGGGTCATTTAATGAATACAGTTTATTTGTAATATCTTTGCCAATAAGGTACTTAAAGATCTCATAAAGAAATGGTTCAGATTCCAGAAAATAAGTCAGCCTTTCTCTGGACCAGCACAGGAACTTGCAATTATCATCTGCGATAATGGTGACCTGAGAAAATACATACTCAGAATTAGCCCTTCTCTTTTGCCTGCAAACAAGTGCTACCATTTTATTTGTGCCTCTATTTAAATAACTCTTAAATCCATAAAACTTTTTGTTGTCCCTTAGAACATGATATTTACAAATTGAAAACAGCTCAGATATTTATTATCATCATGTTTTTAACAGATAAGCATGGCCAGTATGATTTGCTGAAAGTCTGGTGGGAAACAATGTGAAGGGGAGATCTCAGCTAAGTTCCTTTAAGTATTTAAGGATTTAAATTTAAACTTTAAGTATTTATGTTACAGGAGATTTACAGACAAAGTCAGTCCTGTGCTGATGACACTACTCACATCCCAACAGGCCTACATGTTTCTTGGTTTTAGTTCATGTCACTGTGACCAAGCAGGAAGAATTAGTGTAATCCGAAAGTTTCCATGAAAGAGTTATAAAAAGGAGATAAGAAAAAGAAAGAAAGAAAGAAAGAAAGAAAGAAAGAAAGAAAGAAAGAAAGAAAGAAAGAAAGAAAGAAAGAAAGAAAGAAAAAAAAGAAAGGAAGGAAGAAAGGAAGAAAAAAAGAAAGGTCTTCCTTGTCAGACCATTTGATCTCACAAGCACTACCTTCTAGCACTTGAACCCAGGACCTCTTTGCTTAGTTATTGATAATTCTGCTGTTGATAGCTGCAGCCTAGTTTACACTCTCTACAGGCAGGCTGTAGCATTTATAAACTCATCAGATTTGTCCAGCTGTGCCAGTGGAGGGCAGTGCCACACAGAAATAAGCCCTGTGATGCTGCAGCATGTTTTACAAGATGAAGTCAGTCATCTAGGAAGAAAAGAAGTGACCTGTACTATCACAGACTAACTTTGCCTCCTAAAAAATATTAAAAATATATAAAGCCTAAGAGAAAATATAAAGTCTAAAGAAAACTGTCAGATATGCTCGGGCTTTAACTTTACTGTCTGTTAACAGCAAACAGGCAGAGAAATACAAGCTTGTGAAGAACTCGTCAGCGTTGCCAGCAGATGGAGTCCCTAAGACGGAATTCACATCCTGCTTCGATGGCACTCCCGAGAACATTTATATTGCAGCACGCCGAAATGGCAAGCAGCAAGCAAATCTCACGAGTGAAGGATGTGTACTGCACTAGACTGCAATAATTTTTCAGGCAGGCACAACTTGCGGTGTGAGCTTTTTCCCTTTGGCGGAACTGATTCATATCTAGCCATTTATGAGAGAAATAGATTGTACCAAGAGGTCTGCAGCCCTGCAGGATGCCTTGCTGCCGTGAAATGAATACATCGTGACAAGTATCTGTCTTTGGCGTTAAGCCTAGTATTTGACTGGAACATGTTACATCAATCACTGACTTTACATTCTGCATTACTCTTCCTCCCTCCCTTTCTGCCATGGTATCAGCGGGGATGTATCCAACCCAGCCATAGTCCAGTACTTACTACATAGACACTGTTAAAGAATATCAAGTAAGAGGCAGAAAAACAGTGATTTCAATACTATGCGAAAAAAAAGCTTCTCTACTAATAGTATTTTTTACTACAAGCGATAACATATTCATTAATGTACTAGCATAATTAAACCACTAAAGATATATATCCTTATTGCTCCCATATGAATATTTTAATTCTAAGCAGTGTGATCACCTTCAGCTAATGCTGCTTTAACAACTTTCAAGATGATAGAAGCATTTAACACCTTGAGATAAATACCAATTCCAAACTAGTAGTTCCTGCATTTTAAAAATCTTTCATTTTAGTAACACCAAATTTTACCGTAGCTAATTTTCCTTTCCTGTTTTTTTGATCTAGTGAAGAGACTGCTTGCATCATCTTTTTCTCCAGTAAAGCTCTCTCTTAAATAATTTCTCCTGATTAATGTTTTAATACAAAATAAACGTGCAAACAGTAAAAAGAGAGAACAGAAGATCAAAGTACAGACTATTCAGTAAACACCATCATAACACTGTTTTGCAGCATCTCATTTTAAAAATTTTTTCTTGATATGGGCCATCACTAACCACCAGTACTAGAAAGGCAGTGTATACTTAAACGAAAGTGTACCTGGAATTTCTCACCCCGGTTCATCTGAGTTGATCGAAATTCAGGTGAATCTATAAAGGCACAGGGGTAAATATTATGCAGAAAATGCCCTCGATAAGAGACCTTCATTCTGGAAATAAAAATGTATATAAAACATCACTTTAAAATCATGGAGATTGATTTATTTGATATAATTTGAATATGATTATTGACAACGGTAATGCAGAAAGTAATAGGCTAAAATATCTATTTCTTCTGGAGTTTCAGCCAAAGAACCAACCTGTTTTCTGCCTGAACCTCCACTGATACCAATTCTGGTTGCCTGATGTAGTGTGTAGCCTCAAAACACTGATTTTCAAAAGGAAAAAGATCTGAAGGGTAATGACTCTACAGTCACACCAGAATCAGGCTTTTTTTAGATAACTAGCTTCACAGTGACGAGCAGCTAATAACTTCAGAGTGAAAGAAAACTTGATGTCACTGTTGCCATCTACAAAGATGTATTAAAATATTGGCCGGAACTGAGCAAGAACTTCAATATTACAGCCTGGCCATGGGGATTTATTTTACCTTCTCATCTGTGTTTGTCAGCCAGGTTTGGGCAGTGCTCTTGCCCCTTTCTGTATACATGCAATGACCCAATTTCCATAGGCCTCTTGGTTTACAGTCAGCTGGAGGGTTACTCTTCCCCTCCCTCATGATCAATATTTTTTAATGTTAAAACCAGAGAATGCACTGAGGATAAGACTTAGATATCCAAAACCAGAACAAACTTCTCGTTTTTCTGGAAGATACTTTCCCTGGTGTTGTATGAACACAATTTCCATTAAAATCAATATCTCTGTATACACCCGTGGAGGCACAATATGTTTGCAGTCGGACACATCCCTGTCATTTGAAAAGTGTCAGAAAATATCCTATGACTAGAGACTATGTGGCTATAGACCATGGCATGCAAGAAACAGTAACATTTACAAAACTAACAAGCAACCAACCAACTTTCTAATGAATTCAATCACCACACAATATGTAAGACCGTTCCCAAGCTTTATGGCACCTACTTCCCCTTCAGCAGGATGCTTAGCCTATCATCAACTGATGTTTTATCCTCTGCAGCATAAGCTTGACCTGTCTTTAAAGTCTGAATGTTGCAAAATTGCCCAGTTAATCTCTGGAACAGCTCTGGAGGCACATGGAGTGGTTCAAACATTCTCTTGTAGAGGCTACTGAGCTCCTTCTCTATCTTGATCTAGAATGCAAACATAAAAAAACATCAATACAGAGACAGACCGGTTAAAAGAGACTGCATGCATGCTTTAGCTATTAAATCTGAGTAATATCTTTGTCTTTCAGGTGTTTAGTCAAGAAGAGAAGTAGTAAATGTGTGACATCAATCCACAATGCTGCCTATGGCAGGGTGACCAAAACCTTAGCTAAAACCAGTCAGGCTGGCAGCGTGGTGATTTAGTATGCTGTTCTATACAAGTGGCATGGTAAATCAGACACAAGGAGTCTTTTGAGACTTCTTTTAATCTAACAGGGAATAGAACTTGGATGAGAATTACACAGAAAAAAATGAGGTTGCCTACATTTTTCACACCATACCAACAACACATTCTGGCCATCTCTCACACTCTCCTGGGAACCTCTCATCCCTTAGCTTCTTGGCTGACTTGCAGTAGAAAAGCAGGACTATGAGTCCTGAAAAACAAACCCATCATATTGAAACCACATGTGATGAGGGAGGAAAAAGCAATGCCAGCTGAACATCCCACATCTAGGAGCCCACCCAAACTCAGGCAGCAGCAATGAGGGAAAGGAAGCTGGCTGAAATCCCAAGCCTGGAGATCTTTCCTGAATGAAGGCAGCAGGGAATGAGACAGTGTCCTGGCCTCCCCTAAAGCAGAGGCAGCTTGAACAAACAAATTAGAAGAATGAGCATCAGATCATGAAAAGATTCCATGTATATAGAAAAGAAAGAAAGGAAAAACAACGAAGAAAAAAGGTAGAAAAAGAAGAAAATGAGTCACCACTTCAACAAATGAGAATATTCCAAGCTGATGTATTTTTCTAGTTTTTTTTTTTTAATACTAGAAAAAGGGAAAGATAGAATAAAGCAGCACAGGAGTCCAGGAATCACTTTTCAGTTGATGGTAGCCAACAGTGCCAACTGAGAAGCTTCTGAGCACCCATATAAACCCATAAAAAATACATGTATTCCATACCAAATATCCTCCCTGAGCTGTTCTTCATAGAATTACATATGAGTGCTGAAAGTAAATCAAGCATAACAGAAGTTTTTGGAAAATTCATTAAGGTTTGTATGTTACATTTCCATTTTATTTAAATCTAGACCAAATTGAGCCGAAGCAGAAACTTTCCGGATTTATGGAACCATATTTGAAGCATATCATCCACAAGCTCAACCACTGGATGCCATCCATCCCACATATGGGCCACTGAACTCCATGGGAATCACTTTGGAACTGACAATCAAGTAGAGATGGTGGGTTAATCCCACAGAAACAGGATACAGCTACTTATTAAATTTCTACACAGGAAGAGATAAGGCTGCTTATGTGACCTTGACATTATAATTTCATGACTTTTCAGGATGGTCTTTGCAGCCTTTATTTTTCCATAAAAGTTCAAGAAAAGAGCATTCCAAACCTGCAGTCTTCACTTTTCAGCCAAACAGCCTCGAAATATGGAAAGCAGAAGCAAGTTTATAAACTGCTGAGATCTCTCTGTGGCCTTGCAAAACAGACACCAATACCTATTTCCAAGGGCTTAATACTATATATATATATATATATCTTCTGAGAGCTCCTGAGAACTTTCTTTTGCTTAAACATAGCTGAACTTATTGTTAACTTTGTGTACTTTTGCCACCCACAATTATATTAAAATATTCAGGTTTTGTTTGTTTACTTTTTTGATCTGTCCATACATATACTTCAAGCAATTGTGACTTACTATCTCCTCAAAACATTAAAATGGATCTTTCTATTATATTGCTTTGGCAGGATTTTGTTACATGTCTCCCTCCTATAATATCATCTCTGCCACAGGACTGAGAAGAGGAGGGCTGGAATACAAATGTTCAGACAAGATGATCAATAAAGTCACAGAACAGTGGAGCTTGGAAGGGACCTCTGGAGGTCATCTTGTCCAAGCCTCTGCTCAAGCAGGGCCACGTAGAGTAACTTTGCCCAGTACCTTGTGCAGACAGCTTCTGAGTACTGCCAAGGATGGAGACTCCACCACCTCTCTGGGCAACCTGTGCCAGTGCTCTATCATCTGCACAGCAAAAAGTGTTTCCTGATTGTTCAGATAGTGCCCCCTCTGTTTCAGTATGTGCCTGTTGCCTGTTGTTCCCTCACTGGGCACCATGGAGGAGCTTGGCTCTTTTTTGCATGTTTGCAACCTCCCTTTGTCTCTTCTTTGCATGTTTGCAACCTCCCTTCAGGTATTCATACACACTGACACAATTCCACTTGAACTTCCTCTTCACCAGGCTGAACAGTCCCAGCTATCTCAGCCTCTCCTCATAGGAGAGGTGCTCTGGGACCTTCATGATTGTGACCCTTTGTTGGGATCCCTCCAGTATGTCTGTCTCTTTTGTTAGGGATTGCCCTGAACTGTTTGATTTCAAAATATATTCCATATACATGTGAAGTTGGGCAATTTCTTTAGCCCACAGCTTCTCCAGAAACTCACTCATTTTTAGGACCCATACCCATTTAATTTGTACCTCTTTCTTTCCATGAGCACTGCAAGTCAAAGAGAGAGAAATTCCTTTCTCAGATAAACATACAGGTAGCTCCCAAGACTCCTAAAGTCAAAACAATAAAGACATGAAGAGATAATTTGGCCCTAGAGTGCTAATGCACTCCCTTAACTAGCACATAATTCAGATTTCATGATCTCCCTTGTGTGTTTAATACTTAGGAAAGAAAACAGCCGTAACTACTTTCCTAAGGACCGATCAGGTTGGACACTAGATACACTTCGGATAGCCTTCCTTGTAACAGACTATTCACTCTCTACAAGCACAGTTGACTCTTTCTCCAGTCATGCTTGTGGGTCATATTCCAAATGAGCCATATGGGTAGGTGTAATGTTTTGTTCAGCAATGGTTGAAATATTCTGGGATCCTGCCAAAGCTCCGAGTCAGATCTCTGTAGAGACACTGATTAGACTCTTTCAGCTTCCACTCAGACTGGAAAAGCCAAATCTGTAAAGCTCCAAGGAGTCAAAACTACAGAAATAATCTTTCAGTCAGAAAAGAAATTCACTGTTATTTTGCACGCCACGTTTAATAAAATAAATATTTAACAACTGAAAATATCAATTATTCATTTTGTAATATGGCTAACTTGTAATTATCTTCCATTCTTTTATTTCCT
Source organism: Nettapus auritus (assembly GCA_011076525.1). NCBI lineage: Eukaryota > Metazoa > Chordata > Aves > Anseriformes > Anatidae > Nettapus > Nettapus auritus. Next base: position 72,734,629 of record CM021767.1, on the reverse strand, counting down.
TAAAAATGTAATTTGTGAGGATGACTAAATAAAATTGATTTTGAGATGGGCAATATAATAGATGCAGACAGAAAATCTAATTCAAAATCAGTTTCTAACTTTTTTTTTTTTTCATTCGCTAGCTTTTTATAGAAAAAAAACTAAAAAAACAGCCTGAAAGTTCATAGTAAACAGAATCTGTATGAGAGCTAAAAAGACATATGTGACTACCAGGCATCATTTCTTCAAGTAATCTTGCTGTTCATAGCCTGTGAAAAGGCAATTTATATATTGCTTGGGATACTACCATGCTTCCATCTACTTTCCACTACTGTTTAAATTCACATGATTTACTAAGAATTTAGAGCCTAATTTTCAGAGGTGCTGAGGACCCAGACCACACCTGCAGTGGCAGGAATACAAATTTTCTGAAAACCAGACTACAGACTCCAGTTCTCCATTGTGGTACAATTTAGATTAGCATGAAGAGATCTGATTTTTTTTCCTCATACTGCTAGAAAGCAGCAATGAAATGCATCTCACCTAACTGTGAGTATATAAAGGTAGGTCAGTAGTTAGTAATGGTTGTGCATGCTTGTTCTCTAGTCACTGGAAAGGGATGGCAATATCACACCTTCAGCAGGTATTAGGTAGGTGGGTTGAATTACACTGGACAAACCAAACTAGCTTAAACTAGATGTGTAACCCTCTGACCAATACTGTTTAGTATCTTTATCAATGACAGTGACAGCAGGATTGAGTGTACCCTCAGCAAGTTTGCAGACGACACCAAGCTGAGTGGGGCAGTTGATACAACAGAAGGACGGGATGCCATCCAAAGGGACCTCAACAAGCTGGAGAAGTGGACCTATGTGAACCTAATGAGGTTCGACAAGTCCAAGGGTGCTGCACCTGGGTCAGGGCAATCCCGAACATGAGCACAGACTGGGAGAAGAACTCACTGAGAGCAGTCCTGCAGAGAAAGACTTGGGGGTTGTGGCGGACAAAAAGTTCAACATGAGTCAGCAGTGCATGCTTGCAGCCTGTAAGGCCAGCTGCATCCTGGGTAGCCAGCAGGTCGAGGGAGGGGATTGTCCCCCTCTACTTTGCCCCTGTGAGGCTGCACGTGGAGTACTGCGTCCAGGCCTGGGGACCCCAGCACAAGAAGGCTGTGGATCTGTTAGAGTGGGTCCAGATGAGGGCCACAAAGATGATCAAGGGGCTGGAGCACCTCTCCTATGAAGAAAGGTTGAGAGTCGGCCTACAGAAGAGAAGGCTCTGGGGGTGACCTTATTGCAGCTTTTCAATACTCAAAAGGGGCTTATAAAAAAGGTGTAGAGCAACTTTTTGCTCAGTCAATGGCAGGACAAAGGGAAATAGTTTTAAACTAAAAGATGGGAGATTTAGATTAGAGGTTAGCAGGAAATTCTTCATTCAATAGGTGGTGAGGCACTGGAACAGGTTGCCCAGAGAGGTTGTGGATCCCCGTCCCTGGAGGTGTTCAAGGCCAGGTTGGATGAGGCCCTGAGCAACCTGACCTAGTGTGTGGCAGGGGGGCGGAACTAGATGATCTTTAAGGTCCCTTCAAACCCGAGCCATTCTACGATCCTATCCAAGTGAGACAAGATGACTCCAATTCTTCATTCCTCTTTGATAAGGTAAACCTATTGTCTCAAAAGTAAAAACCACAACAAATTATTTGTACTCTTTGAAAGTCCTCTTAATTGTTAGACTCAAGCGTAATCTGCTTCCTCTCAGAGGCCTTTCATTTCTGGAAGTGCTTATGTCCTGAACTATGTAATATTTTAGTATCAGTATGTGACAGAGACTACATAAGAACACAGTTGATGCCTGTGCAGAGCACTTCCCAGTTAAAAGTATTTGATACTCCTCCTACATTTTAACATTTTTGTTGCCTGAACATTTCTGTCTTTAGAAAGCTGTTTAATATTGACTGAGGGAAAGAAAGATTTAGTAAAGGCATCAGTGGTGGTGGTTTCAAGATTTTCATTTGTTCTCTATCCAAGATTATAGAGAATGTCAAGATGTGATCATTCATTCTTAAAGTCAACAGAACTGACATTTGTTTTAAGAATGCTCTTGCCGTAGTAATTCCAGTCCCAGCAGAAGGAGCAGCTCGAAAGTCTTCATAGGGAAGACTGTTCCTGCAAGCTCCCCAGTTCTGTTCCCTAGATCTGGAGTATGGAACTGTATAGGCATCTATCTCCACTAAGTGTTGCAAGCTTCACCACTACGAGAAGTATTTTGAAAGGTGAGTGTGCACATCTACAGAGGTCAGGGTTAAATTATTTCCAATGATATATACATATATATATACATGCCAAAGAGGTTTTAAGTATCCAAACAAGAAAGAGTAAATTTAAAATTCCACTGTGCCACTTTTCTTGGTCATGGAATTGGTGGAAAACCATATTTGGATCATGGGGAGATGTGTAGTTAGCATATACATGCTGGAAACCATTTTAAATAAAGCTGATTTCAACTACTTATTATCTGTCACTTGTTAACACAACTGTAAGATCTCTCACTGTACAAGACAGAATTTAACCTTTAGCTTCTTTTTAAATGCTGTGGTTGCCTTAGTCTGCAAGTACCTGTGGACTGTCAGAATTTGTTCTGCAGTTGTTTTTAGCTGTACTGGTAAAGATTTCAGCCTTTCTACCGTCTCTCATTTTTATGTCATTTCCCTTAATTCTTCTTCCACTGCCAACTTGCTCTATTTACTGAAATCCTTAACTTGCACAGCATTTGTTGAAGATGCACACAAAAGTCTATCTGTCTATGTTTCCTTCAATGTTCTCTGCCAAGAATTCTGGTTTATTCTGTGTAAGAACAGATGTGGTCTTGCACCACATTTGTATGGTGTACAGTCTATTTGAGTCCTGAGAACCTTGATTTTGTTTTAGTTCCACAACCAGTGGGAGAGGTGTACAGAAATGGAGAGCAAAGCTACAGGCATGACCTACAGTCCTTTCTCTCGTAGTGTTACTTTGTGTGGTGCATTGGACAGCATGGTCATATCTGAGTAGCAGAGATATAGTGCAGTTTTATCATTTATCTTGATGATGACATAAATGGAATGATTTTTTTTTCTAAATACAAATAAAAGAGGAACTTACTATTTAGCTGGGAAGATTATTCTGTGTGATAGAAAAATTTAAATGACTATGCACACTCATTTATGGGTGGGAGGGTGGGGAAAATGAGAAAAAGACAGAAACACATACAGAACCCAAGTCAGTCTCTGCAAAGAAATTACATAACCTCTTCCTTACTACCAAAACTATACACAAAAGCAGTAACCTCTGAAGTCAAATTACTTTTGAAGAATACGGATTTCAGGAAAACATTTAAGTACTGACTCTGACTGACTGAGCTAAGAGCATACTCATGGTCTGCATCCTTACTGTAGTAGCTGGCTTAGTTCAAAATAACCCCTGTGGAATTTATTGATAGATTTGTCCAGCAAGCATGGTTGGAATGTCCTTTTTCTTACATCTTACTAGAGTGCTCATGCAATTTAGCTGTTATACATACCGGTCTTCTCTTATACACTAGGTATATGAAATGTAAAAGGTTGACAACCAAAAACACAGAATTCCAGATCATTATGTCCAAGGCACAGCGGTACAGTGTAGCCCATATGATGAACAATGCACATCCTGCAAAAATTAAAAAAGGAAGTTAACTTTCACTGACCAATAAATACATTCTTACAAAGCCGTCAAGATTTTGTCCACTGCATGCAATTACACTCAGAAGCAATATATTCTACAAGCTTTATTACACTTAAGACTCTCTGGATCAATGCATGCAAAAGCATCGGGAGCTAATCACTGCAATGCTACCAACAGGCACTGGGAACAGGCTGACAACCGACTGCAGTCCTGTTGCATAGGACTACAACACTAGAGCAACAAGAATTCAGGTCAGGACTGGGGAAAGCAGGAAGGCGCAGCCCATGATGATCTGTTACTAAAATGCTGTAGAAATGGTAGCTCACAAAACTTGATTACTTGTACGGCATTAATTAGACAAACAGCAGCATAGAAATGAATACCCATTGTTCATACCAGTGACAGCTATATCTAACTAGTGAGCTCACTAACTAGTGAGTTGCACAAAAACCTCCTGAAATTATACATTATACATTTTTGAAAGTTTAAAGGAAGCGTGTCATGACTGCATTTTGACAACGTCACAGCAGGAACCAGAATTCTCTTCAAAGAGAAAATTTCAAATGCTCACTCTTTTTTAGTTACTTTACTTTGAATAGTGACAACTGCTTTACAAGATAAGTTATGCTGTATGATTAGGGATACTATTTTTAGCCTACAAAGACAGCACTCAGATGATAGGCTATACGTCAGTGAGTCCCTCTCAGACAAATGTGAACCAACTGGTCAAATTCAGCCATGTCCAATAAAGGTGGTTGTAGATGTCACAGATACGTCTTCCCTTTCCTATTTTCTCCCTGAAGACAATGCTGAATATGAACTCAGTATTCTGTCTGTGTCTGACAGGCGAGGCAGCACTTACATATGGATCAGAAAAATCAACATGTGATCACTCTTGATCTGCTGCTAATTTAGATTAAGATGAGGACCTGGAGGTACTGAAGAGGAGTAACGCTGTGTGGTTATCAAAGCTAAGGACACAGATCCATAAGAACCTGACCTTCTGCTGCCCACAGAGTAAATTTGCTTTCAGCTTCCACCTCAGTTTGACGAATTCTGATTCTCTATTTGCTCAAAATGCAAGAAGACCTACAGTCCAAAGTGGTATGCTCAGATTGTGCAGTACTCCCATTGTTTTTAAAATGAGAGCTACACAGACAAAAGGTTTTACAATACTGAGACCCTTGGTTATTACTGCGGTCTGTTTTGATAAATTATCCTATAATAGATATAAAAAAGGCAAAATGAAAGGGTAAACTTAACCATCGAAGTTTTGTCATAAAATTGATCCCTGCTATTATACAAAGAAACATTCTCATTTAGAAAATACTTAAGCATGCCCTGTGTTGTGAAACAACTGGGTTTATCTTTCTTACAGTGTAATTGTTTCGTCTCAAGCACGCCAAATTCAGTTTCTCCTTTGAAGCCATGTTTTTGTACCATAAGATGCCTACAGTGGTGGAGGAAAGAGGACTGACTACAAGAGAACTGACTTCATCCTATATTGATAGCTCGCATCTCTAAATTGGTAATGAAAATAACAGTAGTGCAACAACAGCAAATGCCACATGTTTGAACCCCCATTTAAAGAACATGTGTGCCTACATCATACTTTTCAAGGAAAACCTTATCTATTACAGAGGTACTAGGCCAGTGTTCCAGCCAATGCATGGTCCCACTACTTACCTAAAACCTAAAATTAAGCTCAGAAGGATCCATGGACTTAACTATGACTTGGAATTCAATGAATTTTAAGCAGCCAGTGAGGTTTACCACGAATGAGGTTCATTTGTTTTTAAACCAACATCTACATAGTTTTGAAGTTTAAGTTGCATCTCTGGGAGATTTTAAGAGCCTAATACATAACCTTACTAGAAGATGTCTGTCTGGGTCAGAATGGACCCCCACTTACATCAAAAATACCTTCTGCAAAGCACAATGACCATGAATACATGCTGGAGTTTCCCTGTGATCTGAAGAGACCCAGAGATCCCCCTGTCATGTTCACTGTTTCTGTCATGGGCAGGTCGCAAATCTCCCGAACAAGTCACCTACCTATGGTGAGCAGGCCTCGCAGAAAAATCATATGAAGATTCAGAGTAGTTGGAATAACTAGTCCCACCGCAAAACAAATATTTGCCACATGGAAAACAAGATGATGAATCTCTTTCCAGTTTTCACATGCAGTCTCATTGAAAGGCACAAGGGTGGCATTTTTTAGGTCTGGAATAAAACCTAGTGGAGTAACAGTGAGTGGGCTAATTGCTGTAGTGTTCATCTTGAAGACCCTGCAAAGAGACAGAGAGAAGAAAAAAAAGACCACACGTTAAACCAAAATGTATTAGACACAGGCATGGATTTTAATTTTTTTTTTCTCTCTTTCTACAACATATTTCTCATTATTTCTCAGGCAAAAATTTTCAAATGCTTTAAGAGGGCAAGCTAGACCTAGTTCAGTAATACTTTACTATCTCTTTTTCCCCTAAATGTTAGGCTTGAAGCATTCTATACTTCAAAATTTGGACTGTATGCAAGCAGCAAACAACAACGTTTGAACACTAGCTACTATAACTTTGCTTGCTCAGTAAAACATCCAGAGAACCTCCTGGTTCTACACAAATAACAACCATATTTTGGTTTCCCACTTATTGAATGAGCCCGTTGGTCTTAGGCAAAGTAAATAATTAAGAGAACTTAACAACCCACGTAAGAACTGAAAGTAAAAAAAAAAAAGGCTTTTGTAGCGTAAGCCTCCTTTAGGACACACAAAGCTGTTCTTCTAAATAAGGAGTGGAAGGTCCTCAAGGAGGAACAATGCTGTCTGGTTGATTAAAAAAAGCCAACCACACAAGCAAAAAGGAAACAAACAAAAAACCACCACCACCCAGCAAATCACTTTTGAGAACGGTAAATAAATATTACTGTTTCTCCTCCCAGTTGATCAGATGCTACCAAATCAGAAGCAGAGACAGCCAGAGTGCTAAGTTTCAACAAAGTTGCTAGTCTTTCAGGGAAAGCGCTTGGTCTACCTAGCGAAAGCAAGCTTGCAAGACCTCTGGTTGTTTGTGGAAATCCTGGAGAAAATGAGCCAGTTAAAAAACTCCGATTCCCAATCTGAAAATACACAGGCTTTGTTTTAATAGCAATGATAAATACAGCGTCTTTTCTTTTTGCACCAGTTAAAAGAAGATTTCTGTGGGCAAACATCTTCCCCAAACAAAGCAAAAAACACCCTATTAAACTGCAAAGAGAAAGTGGAAGGATTCAAGACACTACCTTCAGTATCTTAGAAGCCAGTCCCCGTAAGGAATTTGGTGTTTTAAGTAGTCCAGGGGGTCTTCCGAACACAGACCAGTTTCCAGCTGGAATAATACTACCACCTCTAGATAGGCTGCTGGAAGCAAGAGGAAAACCTGCTTCCAGCAAAGTACGTGTGATCCCCTGCTGCTGCAGTGGGAGAGATGATACGGAGCCGTGCTTGGCTCTCACTAACGAAATACATGCCTGTATCACTGAGCAAACAGACTCCGTAATACCTAACATGGTGGGATTTGCATTCAATTCTGTAGAAATGGTGCCTGTCCCCACCTCGTGTTCTTGCTAACTGCCACGTAACTCAGCTGATGAGCAGACTTGCAGGACACGGTTAATGAACCCCACGCTTCCTGCCGACTGGAACATACTCAGCATCTTTCTGACACTTGAGAGTGCTGTGTTGCCTTCGCCCCATCCACTCTTTTTATTATTTCCCCCCAACTGACTTGTGTATAGGGCTTATGCAAGCTGGACAATTCCTGAAATTAACCAGAAATCAACCATGAAATTAACTGCTTTAAATCCCTTTTTAAAGCAATGGGAAGAAAGAAATGGGGAGAAAAACTCAGCCCTCTTGCAGCTCCTCTCAGAAGCCCAGAGCCTGTCACAGATAAGGCACGCTACAGAGTGCGCAGAGACATTTTGTAGGATCAAACACCAGCAAGGACATAGTGTACGCAGTCCCTGGAATGAAACGGTTTTCAAAGGAAAATAATCTATTTTTTAACCCAAAAAACTTAATTCTCTTATTTCTTCTCTTAAGAGCTCGTTTTCCTCCTTTGATTCCTACATCAGCCATTTGCAAAGGCATAAACAAATTTAACACCAAATTGCTACCCATACCCTGGATGCCCGAGCAAATTCACAGTCCGGTTGTTAAACACGCACCACCCACACCTGCTCCTACTCCTCTTCAGCTCCTGCACATGAAGTTTAGCAACGAGAGCCGCTCCACTGTCACACCCAAACTGTTCACACAGCCAGTGCGAGGAAGAACGTGCACGACTGCCATTTTAATATGCTGATAAGTAGAAGGTAGCTGCTGCCTCTGGGCCACACACATCTCATGGCTATGCTCCTGTTGCCCCTGTTGCCCCTGTTTTCAAAATCCCCACATCTGCAAAAACCTAGCAGTTGAGCTTCCACATATACTTGGTCTTTCAGTTGCCCAGTAATCTGCCAGTGAACGTGCCCCCAGCATGCCCTCATTTGGTAACAGAATGAGTAAAGACAACCAAATTCACATACATATACGCAGAACTAGCCATAACTCCATCGACTTGACTCAAGATCAGAATGGGCTGCAGCGAGGAATTTCAGCTGCATCTGATTACGAATCCACAAAGCTTTCCAGACGCTTGCTTTTTTCCCAGCCAAATTTTGTAGTGCGTGCATGAGAACAGAGGATACCTTACTCTTCTAAGACTTGGCCATAAAGCGTCACACATTCAAAGCCTGGAAACCCACCAGGCCTGCATGGCACGTGGCAATCACTTTTCCCAATCCAGTCAACCCGATACTCCACGTAAACCACGGTGCTGATCCTGCTGGCCAAGAATTGGCATAAGGAAAGGTGTTTCTCCAACACGTGTTGACCAAGGCACTTAACAGCTTTGACAATACAGCATCCGTAGTTGCAACAACAGGATGGTCGGTACTTTCCAAAATCTGTGCCAGCTGCTTAGATGCCTGAATTATAACCATGGACACTAAATCTGCACAAATCCATTTTTATAATCTTTAACACCTTTAAGTCTTCATATGATCACATTTGATGTTAACTTACTACTCAGCAACATCACAGCTCCCCGGCCACGCTGGAGAATGTCGGAAAGCTGCAGAACGTCGAGGTGGTATTTTAAAGCTGGCAGAAATAGACTTATCCTATCTGCAGGACGACATGAGGACAGACCGTGACATGGCACTTAAGGAGGAATTTCAATTAGTTGAGCTTGTTTGAGAATCCACAAAAATCAGGCACGCACAGCTACAAGCTCTACCCTAAAATGTTATCCACAGATAACACCAGGCAGACAAACATCCCAAAGAAGAACTCTGTAGCTCAGGAAATGAAATATCCAAAAGGACTCTGTAGCTTTTAAATCCAATTCTTTAGCCTTAACTTCTACTGTTGTCAAGTAATACTGAAGTATTAGCAAAAAATCTGCTGTTCAACAGAAGAACCACAGAGTCCCAAAATTTAACACTGGAAATACAGAATCACACCTTTAAAACTTTCATGCGGTATTATTTCTGCTACGAATACAGCATAAGATTTTAAAGTGGCATATGTATTAATATCGAAGTTAAAAATACAAACAACACAGTCAAATCCTTTGAAAAAATAGTGGAAATAACATCAAGAGAAATGTAAGCTTTATGTAGCATATGAAAATAATTAAAAGAATATTTTAAATACCTTGTCAATTTTCGTTCATATGGATTTTGATTTCCTAAATTAAGAATTTGAAAATTCAGCTGACGGAAGACTCAAGCCAGCTAGTTGTCCAGAAAAACAAACAAACAAAAAGGAATATTGAAAGCATGCAGTGACAGTGTAGTATTAAATCCATAGAAGTTAGTACAGTTAGCAAGAAAGCCGATTAACTTCTTGTGCGCATGAACTTGATAGAGTTAAGGTAATAACACTGTGCTTTTAGTCTGAAAATCCAAATTCTGAGAACATAAATGAACACCTGAGGTGAGTTTACTCTAGGATTTTCCTGTGCTCAGGACATTTTTATATGAGACCAAACTTTTGAAAGCCGTTCCCAAAAGTATTTAGTCCCCAGACCGTCAGACACACAGATGCCTTCAAAAAAGGGGTGCTATGGATACATGCACAACATTCACAAATTGTAAACCCAACAAAAAAAGTTTTAAGCATTGTGATGCACTATGAGAACAGGCTTGCCAAGCTGAAACAGGACAGCATAGAGCATCCAGCTCTCATCGTCACTCACTTTCTTGGGGATATTTGTATCCCACAGCTTTACCGTTCAGCTATGTGAACAGTAAAGTTGTCGATACGTCAGCTTTCATGTCAACTTTCATGTCAGCTGCTTAGAGCTTTGTGCAAGTATGCTTGTACACATTTACAGTCACTGAAAGCTCATTTACGTAGATGGACTTTGTGAGTCTAACGAAAAAGCCAAGCTCAACGATTTTTTACCATACCTGCACCTCTTTAACTACTTTTCTATGGTCTCATAGCACAAAAACTGCACAGAGAGTCTCGACAATAATAATTTCTTTGCCTTTGTGAGCGGAAGACAACTATTAGTGCTAGCACAAGTAAGTAAATTACAGTTTAAGTTACCACTTTCCTTTTTATAATGAAGTAGGAGTGAATGGGAAAGTGGTATAAGAAAAGCTGTATTTCAATACGCTCTTCGGGGCGAGTTCATTTCTATCAAACGTGTCAGCGATGACAAAATTTGTTACCCTCGCTCTACACGAAATTTAGTGGTATTTTTGTCCAGCTTAGTTAACAAAAATATCCACCCAGGGACAACCACTCTTACGTAGGCTCGAGGCCGTAACATCGGGGACGTGCGATGGAGCTGGGAACGCGTTGGCTGCGTTTTCTCTCACCCTGTTTTGGCTGCGCACAAAGACCCCGCCGAGGGGTGCAACTGCAGCTGTCGCCCTGCAGCCCTGCTTTTTATACCCATGCCTCCGAAGCTTTGCTTCAACCCACAGCATCCAAACCACCATTTCATAATAATAATAAATCAAGCGAGCCGTCCCTTTCACCCCAAAGAGGGACATCTCCAAGACGGTGGCCCCAGCGAACGTGCCACCACATTAGCAACGCTCGGCAGTGCTTGGTGTGCCCAGAACGGGGCTGCACGGACTGACCGGACCGTGCTGGATGACGAAGAATATATATAAAAGATATATATTTGTTTAATTTTTAATTTATGAGCACTACAGAGGGGTTTATAAAGTCAGTTTCAGTATTAACAAGCCACCGACCGACCCGACCCGAGGGGGACACGCAGTGACCAGGGCAGGCGGGCGCGGAGCCTCTCCCGAACCCGAACCCGAACCCGGACCCGGACCCGGACCCGGACCCGATCCTGACTCCCGGTGCCCGCTGCCCGCTGCCCGGCCCCTTACCTGTCCCCGGGCCCCCTGCCGGGCGCCCTCGGCAAAGTCTCGCGGCCGGTTCGGGACGGTTCGGGACGGGACAGACGGGACGGACGGAGGGGGGTGGCTCCCCGCAGCCCCCGGCGGCAGGCGCCGTCCCGGCCGGTCCCGTCCCGGCCCCCGGCCCCGCGGCGGCCCCGTCCCGGCGCTGTGACTAAAATAGGCAGCGGCCGCCGGCGGGCTGCGGGCGGCGCCAGGCGCGGGGCCGGCACCGAGCGGCCGCAGCGCGCAGGCGCCTCCCGGCGGTCCCGGGGGGCTGCGGGGTCCCCCCGCTGAGGGGCTCCCGGCCCCGGAGGGACGGGGTGAAGGGACGGGGCGGCACCGAGCTCCGCCGCCCGCAGTGGCGGGGAGGAAGGCGGCGAGGTGCGGGCGCTGGCGGTGGGGCCGGCCCGCGGCTCCGGCAGCCCGCCTGGCTGTGGGGCGGTTAAAATTAGCAGCGCCCGGTTCCCCCCGAAACGCGAGGCGGCGGCGATTCCCCTACATGGCGAGCCCAGGGCGAGCTTGGCACCTGCCGCGGCCGCCTTGTCGCCGCCGGGTGTCCCAGGCACCGAGGCGCGTCGCGGGCGCTAGGGCAGGGCACGGCTCTGTCGACGGACGGACGGACGGACGGCGTGTCTGTCCTCCCGCTGTGGCAGAGCAAGGTCTTCGTTTTCATGGTGCTGGCCATGGACTTCCCAGCCCATCCCCATGCGGACCTGGCGATGTGACCAAAATGAGGGTCTTCAGGGCCTTCCGATGGGCGAGCAGCATAGTTATTGTCTACGCACATACACACCAACACAAGTCCCGGCACGCTCTGCCTGTGCTGTGCTTGTAACTATTCCATCTGGGACAGCACACCTGGATCTTACCACTGAGGTGTGCCGTGTTACCGGGGTTTTTATGAAGCCTGGTGTAAGACCAGTTTTTCCAAAATATATTATGAATTTCCTACAAAGGACTTTCTTTGGGACTGTGCTTCCTTGGGGCTGGCCATTCTTAGCGATGCATTTGCTGTTTCATGAGATATGCAGAGAAAGTGAGCTGGAGGAAGGACAGGAAGAGCAGCTTGGGAGAGTGTGGCCACAAGAGTGGTCACAGAGATAGCATCGAGCGCGTGTTGGAGACCGATGATAGTCAGCCATGCCTGCTGGAGCAAGGCCAAGCAGCTCCCAAAACAGCCCCGAGCAGCCTGTCAGAGAGCTGCTCTACAAATCTAGACTGACACATAAGCATTTTCTGCCACGTTACTGGGTGATACGTGTTGGAGAAGCACAGCCTGCTGTGCTGGTTGTGCCTTTTATAGAGTCTTCAGGCTTCTCTCACTTCCCAATGGGGTTTGGGGGGAAACAGTGATGAACAGTGGCTGTTCAGGGATATCTGTAAAGTGGATCTCTATACGGGTATCTATATAGTTACATACGGATCTCTGTATGAGTATCTGTATGGTTATAGAGATAATGTAGATAACATTCTTTGAGTAGAATGAGTTCTTTCGAGTTCATTCCCAAGCCAAGGTCTCATGTGCCATAGGAGAATGTGGTTTAAATCTCTTCAACGTTCAACTGTTAAACCACTGTGAAGGCATAAAGAGTTATTTTAACCTCCTGCCTATGTCAATAAAGCACATCTTCATCAAAGTCTGCAAATATAAATTAACCTGACAGAGGCCAGACATAAAAACTATGTGCTCCACATGTATGAGGGGTTGACTTCACACAGCCAGATCGATTTTTAGATGCGTTGGATTGATGCATTGTGTTAGTAGAGACAGGTCTAAGCATTGGCATTACAGCTGTTCAGTGATGCAGACTTTCTGTTGTGTTTCTCTCTTTTGCTGTTAAAGTCTTGATAGCTTATGCACTTTCTCCAGTTATTTAGTTATTTTCCACAGTAATGGCCCACAGCAGACAATGTCACACAGGAGTTGCAAGTTATCCTGTTTTGTGCCATACTGCTCTGTTTTGTGATCTGTGACAGCATAAGTGAACCTTGGGGCATGGCTGTTTCTTATGCACTGTAAGGAGACCAAGATGTGCTTATACACAGGGCAGTGCAGCTCGGCAGAGGTCCTGCGTGAGGCCAGAAGCTGAGGTGGGAGCCGAAATCCCCACTCCTGTGCCTTGGCTTGGTGTGAGGGTTTTTACTACGCAGGCTGTTGAGTAGCTTCTAACATCGCAAGTGCTCTGCCTCTTCTGAATGAGCGCCTCCAATTCCACGGCCTTTTTTAGGCAAAGTTTTTTCACTAAAGAGAACAAATGCTTTGTATACCTAGCTGCTGTAGTTCTGGATCCCAGATGTGCCAAGCTGACACAGCTATTTTGAGACAATTGCAAGATCTATGAAACGTTTCCATTTATAGTTTCAGGAAGCGTCCCCAGCATCTGCAAACTCAAAGATGTCTGCTCTAAAATCATCTTTTAAATCACAGAATCACAGAAGGGCTGAGGTGGGCAGGGACCTCTGGAAGCCATCTGTTCCAGCCCCCTGCTCAAGCAGGGACACCCAGAGCTGCTTGCCCAGGACCATGCGGTGGCTGTTGAGGATCTCCAAGGGGGAAACCCCACAGCCTCTGTGGGCAACCTGTGCCTGTGCTCCATCACCGCACAGCACAGAAGTGCTGCCTAGTGTTTACATGGAAAAAATTCCCTCTACAGACCATGCAGGAGGGCTCACCCAGGAAATAATTAATCCTGTATGTGTATGTTTGACAACCGTCTGAAGGGGGGTGAAATACACTGGCCATGTGTGGTGGTTGGAGGAAGCCTAGATGTGTAGTTCAGAACTGCCACATTTCAGTGAGACAAATCCCATTACAGATGCTGAAATTATGTGCCATGTGACTGAAATATTGCACACATTTTCACAAAAAAATTATTGATTTGGGTTTTCTCTGAAAGCATCCTTGAGAATTACATTTTATTACAAGGATGTTTATATTGAAGGGGTTTTGAATGATAAATACTCTTTCAACTCCTCAATATTCTGGAGGGCTTCTTATATAATATATAGGAGGAGCATACACATTCTGGCACATCTTTACCCCATCCCCTCTGACAGTCACTTTCTGATGCATCCCAACATATTCTGGCAATGTTTCCCATGGCACGCCTGCAGGGAGGGTGTCTCCTCTTTCCACAACAAGGGCTTTCTTTCTGTGAGACTTGGGCTTTTGAGTGTCTGACTGACAGTACAGTAATCGATAGCTGCAAACCTATCAGCCAGGAGCCAAGTGTCTTCTAAAGCAATCTGTCAAAGTATCTAAGTTTTAGCAGATGCACAGGTTGTCATCGATGTTTATCCAAAGGGTACATGGTCATGAGGTACAAGGGCAGAGTGAAGCTGTTTGCTCTTGAGGTTATCCAAACTATGCACTGTAAACAATTTATTTAGTCACATTTAGCAGTTATCCCTGTTCCTCGATTATATGTGATGCTGACAATTTAATTTGTATTTAAGTTGCTCAGGGAACACTTTCTGTGAATATAGACAAGCCTATGGTCTGCTCAGAAGTGCATTTTCTCAGCCCGATGATTGCAGAGCCTGCTATGCTATGCTTTGGCTGCCTGAGTCACACGATGACCAAAAAAATAAAAGGAGACCTGCTATAAAAACTTATCATGTATCACGGTGCACCTGTCACTGCTAAGGGCGGTGGGGAAGCAAAGGGGGTCCTCCCCGAAGGGGTCTGCTTGGTTCTGGAAATAGAGGGATACTGGGAATACTGGGAGTACTGGGTCCGAGCACATTGTATGTCTGGGAGGCAAAGCTGCTGCCGCTATTTACCACGAGGCATCTGTGAAGCAGTGCAGCAGTGCCTGAGCCAGGCACCCAGTCCTCATGGATGTGACAATGCAGAGGTGTCTGTGCAAATCCCCAGGTACATCTGTCTTTGCCACAGATCACAGCGGAGGTGTGTGGGAATGTGTTATCCTGACTGGCTGCCCAGATAAACCAAAGGAATTGCAAACGTTGGCGGGGCATAACTGTGTGCATACTTTTTGGTGCTGGTGCAATTACAATTGTAATGAATGTTTTGTTGCAATATTAGTCCTTTTTAGCTGTGCCAGTGGCTGGTTTTGAGAAATGAAGGCTAGGCTTGAATTTCCAGGACTTCGTACCTATGCATCATTAAAAACTAGTTTTCTAGGATCTTTCTAATTATCATTATTGGTAAGTATTTGCAATTTTATTTCAAGACAAAAAAATTATATGAGAAGTGCTTAATATGTCCAGAAGGATAGACAGAACTCAGAAAAGTAAAAAGAAAAAGGAAAGAGAAATATGAAAGAAGTTAACAAGTACTCAAGGAAGAAGGAAAAAGAGGAAGTGAGGGGAGACAGAAGATGAGTCTACTGCTTTTTTTAAACAAATCACAGAGAAAGCATGTAGGATTTGAGAGTGAAAATACTCCACACTCTGAGGGGGAAGAAAAAGTAAATAGATTAGCTCAGAAGAACTGAGAATGGGCATGAGATAGCTTCTTTAGGTTAAATTTATCTTTACAAAAAGACATGATGAGATGAGAGCAAGAGTGGGGACAAAATGCATAATCACTCATACTTGGGAAGAAAGTAAGCTAAAATAAATACGAGGAACAAAAGATCAGAAGCACAAAGCAAACCTGGAATGCACAGGTTTGGTCCAACTGCACAGAAACAGGTTGCCATATATCACATATCAAAAATCAAGCAGGAGCATTTGATGCACATGTTCAGACTAGCAGTCCTAAACAAGTCTTCGAAATGCATCCTGTTTTGAGCATAGACCTCAAGAAGATAATAAACACCCAATTTCTTGACTGAGTTAGCTGCTTCCTCTGCCATTTCAGTCAGCATTGAGCAGCTGCTGAGGAAGGTCTGTTCTGCATTTACTGAACTTGGCTCTGCTGCTTTGTAGGTCCAGATGCTGGACCTCAGTTCTGCATCTTGTAAATGCCTACCAAAAAGCAGGCCATGGTATATCACACCACAACAGCTTCTTGCTACTGTTTGAATGATCTTCGAGAGTAAAGGCAAACACAGAATTAAAAAAGAAAAGCAGTCTAATTTCAATGAATAAATAAGACCAGTCTTCTGATTAATGTTTATTATATTTTTTGTTCGTTAATGAAAAAAAGCAACAAACAAAACCCTATTATATAGGGTTAAAAACAGGGATACATACTGCAGTAAACAAACATTATATATATATATGATTATTGCTTTTGCATGTAATATTAGCTTAAATAGGCATACCACTGTATAAAGCAGTTTCAGAACTAAAATTGCAATGTCTATGTTAAAAGTAGTAATAATTTTTAACACAAAAAATATAAAAAAATGTTTTATATTCCATATTTATTTAAAATATCCATATAGTGTGTTTTTTTTCCCTACTAATAATTAGTCATTAATTCTTTAACACATGAACATATATATTTAAAGGACACTGCATGTTTTGAAAAGCCATAACCAAACAAGAAAATGTAGACCTGGTAAAATTCAGAGCATGGGGCTGTATGACTGGTGTTTAAGAAGTCCCCATTCACTTCACTTGCTTAAAAAGTCATCTGAGAGAGCCCTACCTTTCTATCAAGGAAAACAGGACAGTTTTGCTTCATATTCAAAATAAGTATTCAAAATATTTTTTTTTTTTCTGAGCTAAATCTTGTAGTAAAATAGAACATCTGCTACAACTGGATTGACTAAAAATTGTAGAGATTTTAACATGAAGAAGGTAACAAACCAAGCATGGTACAGATTTCCAGCACAACTATGTCACACTAACTGCTGATACCCATACTCATGTACCCTAGCAGACATGAACTGGACTGCCTCACTTTTTTTAGAGGATGCTATTTCATGTTTACCACAGTGTATGAGAATGCACACGGGCAGATACAGGGATTACCTGATGGGTAATCCCATCATAGCATACCTGCCAGCACCCCACTGTGCAGCCATGTCCTACAGCTGGGCCCAGCCATCCCAAACCCACAGCCAGGTTATCTAGATGTTCCTGTGTGCTTCCTGTGGTTCACTAAAACCCTCAGGTGGGAAATGCTCAGCATGTGTGATGTCCATCTCAGCCCTGAGAGCCCAGGCACCAGGCAGGTCTCTGTCTACTTGGGGTCACAAAGCCCAAATCCCTTCCCAAAGGTAGGCATGTACACACGTCCTTTCACAGAGCAGCCTGCTCCAACGCCCATGTATAAAACGTGGTTGCTGGAGAAGATGGTGGTTCTGCCTGTCCCTACACAGCCAAGTGCAGTCAAAACACTGAGCCATGAAGCAGGATTTCTGGCCTTCTCAGCCTAAGTGGCCTTCACACCTTACTCCTGGAAAACTACCACATCCCCCTGGCTTTATAAAAGTTCAAACCCATGTCAAAGGGGCAGTGCAGGGAGAAGGTATGACAGGAAAGAAAAAGGCTCAACGAGAGACATTCAGCCACATCCTGGGAGGCTGGGCGTCAATATATGTAGCAGTTGTTTGACAGGACAGACATGTTCAAAATGAGAGCCTCCCCTGTCCTGCCCCTTTCCCACCTTTTATTGCTGAGTGTGACACCACAAGGTACGGGGTATCCCTTTGATCCATTTAGGTCAGCTGTGCTGGCAATGTCCCCTCCCCACCTCTTGCCCACCCCCAGCCTGCTGGCTCTGAGGGTTTGGAGGCAGCCCTGGTGATGTGCCAGCACTGCTCAGCTATAGACAAAACACTGGTGTGATGTCAGGGCTGGATCACACAGCAGACGAGTGTGATAAAAACGCTGCTCTAGCTACAAGTGCAGAGCACAGCACTATGTGGGCTGCTGCAGGGAAAGTTAACTCTATCCCAGCCAGACCCAGGACAAATAGTTATTTACCACCATTATTTTATTGCAGTTGTTTATTCCTTTGACACCAGTGAATTCTTAGTCTTCTTTTCTGCAAAGAGCCCACTGATGTGGGGAAATAGTGCTATCCCCACAATATACCAACAATGTGGTGGAAGAGGCAACTGAATAAAACTGTCTGGGAATACATAGCAGAGAAAAACTGCTGTAAAATCCCGCTCTGACAGGCTTTTGGGAACATCCCACCTTCTCCCCAGCCCATGACAATGTTTAACAACGTTTGTGGCTTGCAGAATGATGACTTGGGTCAAAACCCTTTGCTGGCAGAACCACCTGCAAAGCTGCTCAGCAGAAGGGCTTTGGAGGTGGCTCCAAATCCTGCAAACCATCCCCGTGCCAGCGTTCCCTGCAGTTCCAGCTGCTCACGGAGCCTCCAGCAGAGGCCGGGTGCCTCACATGATGTGCTCCTGACGCTGCTCCTACACACTGGTGCTTATGGAGTTCCACCTACACGGCTTGATTCACCACGAGGAGGTGGCATTATTTCCAGGCTAAGTTCAATTAACTCCCTTGACTCACACAGAGCACGCGATGCAGACTGCAAACGTTAGAACAGTGCAGTGAGAGAGCAAACAGTCCTTCAGCACATCTATATGTATGAATTTCTGGCATTAATAATCTGGATTATTACAAACTATTTGCTCACTCTACTCTTTTAACACACGATGTGCTCAAACCCATAATCCAGATTATTAATACCAGAACATTCAAGCACTACTCAGCCGTCTTTCTCTTTTTTAAGCAATTCTGACAACTTCAGCAGAAGGCACGCTGCAGCTCATACTGCCTCTGCCCTCTGCCCCAGGAGATTAAGTGGAAACTGCAGAGCCACAGAAATCTTCCAGACAGAAAAGTTAATGTGATTTGGACAAACAGTGAAAAAAATGGCTGCTTTCCCTTGGAAAACCTGAACCTGTTATATTTTTATGCATATTAATGTAAGCACAATAAGTATTTTCAAGAGAGATTAATAAATCAGCTTTATAAAGTATTTACTTTGTTCTATTGTAAAAAAAAATCTATAATGCCGTAACACTTTGGGGCAGAAGAACATGCACTCAAATATTAGAGGAATAGAGAGGAATAAAAATATTTAATCTGTTAATGTGAACTCAGCAAATATATAATTATTTCCATTTCTTCTGTTTAAATAGTTTTATCTAAATAGCTTATGGATTCATTTAATTTTTAACAGATGGTTTGCAAGACCTGTTTATGTGAGCAGTACAACACTGTATTTTAGTTTTTCATGTATATTGAGCCCAACTGTGTGTTATATTTATCATTTACAATATTTAAATACCATAGAGCACTTTTTTTACTGGAAGTTATCATCAACATATTATTTAATTACTGCAAGCATCTGCCTTTTTTGAGGTGTGGTGAAAATATGCATCATCCAAGCATGTATCCAGCTTTCCCAGCGTTATCCTAGCAGAGGTCGTATATATGTGTGTATAGTTTGACACAATTATTTCCATTCCATTACTGAGTTTCCTTTGATCCCTCTGCCACATTTGCTGGTTTGGCGCGGGGCAATTAATTCTTGAAAATGTAGGACTAGGATGGACCTCAGCCACCACTTCCAGCCTCCATTAGAACAGGCAACCACATCAAATAATCTTTTTCATTAAGCATTTACAATTTGCCTTGCATAGCATCATTACTTATAACAGTAAGTAAGGATACATCCTCTCTGATATTCTGTAGTTCTGAGCGGAGTTGCATGCTGGAGTAAAAACATTGCTGAGAGATTCTGTTACCTGTACTTACACTACTGCTTGTTACGCAAGTAGTACCTAACAAAAGAACTGCAGGGCCAGTCCTACGCTTCTTTAAGGCATTTATCAGACATACATTGATCTGCTAAAGGACTGCAGGCAACCAGCCACTGGGGCGCCCCCAGATAGGGAGGACTCACTTTGAAGATCTCACAATATATTGCTGCATCCAATAACTTGATTTGCCATGATCCAAACTTTATAAAAGCCTCTCCTTGATAACTTTTTTGGCTCTTTGGACTGTCCTGGGGCATGTATTTTTTTGACTTGTGCAGTAATAGGAAATTTGAGCCCTTCTGCAGGCTGGAAGGGCAATTAAAGCAAACGTTCACAATCCTAAAAATTCTGGAGGATGAACTGCTGCAGACAAATGAGCAAACAGCCATGTGCAGCAGATTCCGACACTCTTACCTATAAAAACATTCAAATCTAGACATAACCCCATAGCAGATTATGGAACTCTTAAAAACATAAAATGTGAGTATTGGGAGACCTGGTGATCAAGAAAAGGATTAATGATAGTGTACTCAATTTACAAGGCAGCACTGATGCAATTATCCTTTCACATAAACCAATTATTAGGGAACCTGATCACCTCACTGACAGCTATTCCTGAGTAATAACATGGACGTAACTGTGATGATGTTCAAGTCGAAGCTTCATCTTGCTCCAAATGTTTACAAACCTACAAGTGGGTTCGTATGACATCATAAAAGATTCGATTATTTCACAGACATCATTCTGAGTACTTCTTTACTGAGGTAAATTATATAGATCTCCCAAAACACTGTTTTATGAATCACATACCAGCGTCTATTCTCTATAGCACATTTTAGGAGCGCTGTCAAAATAAAAAACAGGGGTGGAGAGGGCTTGGTGTCTCACTTCCCGTCCTTTGTGTGCACATATTTTATTGTAGATATGTGCCCTGAATTCTACAGCTGAAATGTTCTGCCAGTCATGACTCAAACAGATGCTGAAAAACTGGAAATGATTTTTAAAAAGTGACTCAAAGCCCAAAAAGCATAGTATCAAAAGCTAAACAAGATTACTTAAGAGTATGTGCAGGTATTGACTCAGTCATGTCCTAGTAGAGATTTCTGATAGTAACAGATTCAACCAGAGAAAAGCATCACAAAGAGCAAACTGTGGCTGGAAAGAAGGCTGAAACTAAGGCATATGCTAGTCATGAAGAAGAAAAATTTACCTAAAGATGTAGTGAAGCACCCGTAGCTGCAGAACAGGTCTCTATGCAGTATGCTATAGCTTAAATGGAATACATACACTTGATACAGAAATTGGGCGGGCATGACTCCTTGGTCTTATTTTAAAGGTGATGGTGATCATACTAGTTTATTAAATACTGGCCCTATTTAAGACAAGTTTTCCAATGGACATATACAGGACAAGTTCATATATTCAAGAATACTGACAAGAGCATTAGTTAGTGCTTTATACTGTGCCTTAGTCTAGAATACCAGTTTTTATGTTTCTAGACTATAAACTTTATATGCTTGTAGGCTGATAACACATAAAACGGCAAATATAAACTTCATCTTGGTCCAACACTTTTATAGCAAAAGAAACATAAATTCTTGCCATTTTACCAGAAGGAGCGGCTGGGGGGGGGTCTATCTTTGAATCACCTGTTAAAAAGGACTGTAAAAGCTCCTCAGCATGTGGAACAGTCACCAGCAAGAGCTCAGCTGGGTGAAGCAGAGGTTGGATGTGCAGCACAGAGCTTGGGTGGCCACATGTGGGAAGGGATGCGCTCCTCACCCACTGCAGCTGGTGAGCTCTGCTGACAGGTAGGCCATGATACTGATCGCAGTGCTGAAGTGATGTGAGAATACGGCTCCTGAGCCACACCAAAGGGTCACACAGCCTGCTGTCCTGTCTCTTCTCTGCCACCTAAGGAGAAGTGTCAGACTGGGGCACACAGCTCTGACCCCTAACACCCTCTCCCAGCCTCTGGCACTTTGTGCCTTAGGTATTTCCTGAGCCAGTCTTCAGTAACTGTCAGTGACTTCTCCTTTCACATTTTACCCATTCTCTCTTGACCAAGACAAAGTCAGGGACTTCACACAGTCAGTAACAAACATGGAGTACATAATGTGGAAGGGTTATTAGCAGGATTTAGGGATTACTGCGTTACATGCTATACTAATGTCTGGCGGATTACTCATGTCTCTGAGAACGGGATATAAAGATAAAAGCAAAGCTTAGACAATACTGTTCTACACCGAAGGCCATTCAAACAGGGCTGTTTCAGAGCACTTCTAATAGCGTTGTTAAATGTCCACTGCCTGATTACCTTTTGAGAATGAGGTTTTAGCATTGTTTTAAGCCCTCCAGCACCAGCACTCAAGATCTGAACTCATATGCACCTGCACATACACAAGCACACAGCAGTTGTCCTGCCAAACAGTCCAGCAATTTGGGATTTTAAATATTAAAAATGTGATCTATCTGAAGATCTATCAAGCAGCAATATGGTCTCATAAAATAGTAATGCTTCTTATTTTCTGATTACTGGCATGCATCTGGAAGGTGAGTTAGAAAAGACATTCAAATACTTCTCCCCAAAGGCACAGTGACCTCAAGGTTCAATACCAGCTTTTGCCCACTGAAGCTTAAGCTGGTGCTCCCTTATGTTATTAAAACACCACCGATTTTCAAAGAGAACACATTTTAAATCAAAAATTTCATAGGCACAGAGACATGACTCTGGAAGCTAAACAAGAATGCTTCAGCTAAAGATAGTATTTGTAGCAGCAGCTGTTTCTTAATTAATTTCTACCTGACAAACCTGGCTAAAAAGGACATTGTAAAACAAACTCCAATGGTTTGGCAGTTGATTGATTAACAATATTTATTGTACGTGTTATGAATGGCACTTACACCTTGGAAGTCCAGGTTCTGTAGTGTTACATTCTGTTAGAAACACCGCACCATCTAGCATGTAGCATGTATTTGCAGCAATTATAACTGCATTACTTTTCCAGTGCCAGCAATTACACTGACGCTTGTTTTCAGACAATGTCCTTTTAGGACAGTCTGAGAGAAAGCAATCACTCGTGGGACAGGATTTGTTGTTTTCTCTTGTTTGTTTGCTTTAGGAATCTTGCTGTGCATTTCAAAATCACTTCTTCCAAAAGAACAATACAATTAGTCTCTTCCTGTAATATTCTTCATGGTAATTGAGTCAAGGTTCGCATGGCATAAGTCAAATGTTACAAGCAGGTTGCTGTGTTTTGAAGACAGCGTACTTGTTTGCATTAAGGTAGACCTGTGTATTTCATTAATGGCAAGTAATTTTGGGAAAGTATAGAGACAGATACTGTGCTGGGTTTTTTGTTTTGCTTTGTTTTTAACATAACACAGAGGCCACCACAATTACAACTTAAACTTCAGCCTATCATGATTTGTTTTCCTCCCAAAGTAAGAAGGTCAACAGAAGAATCAACAGAAACTAAACATACTGCACAAGTAGTCAGAATGCACAAGCCAACCAGCTGGCTCTATGGGGAGAATTCAAGCTACTTCAGCTAAAGTAAATGGCACTTCTCAGTCAGTTTTGGCGTCACTACGTCTCATTCTGCTTCATCCTCCCGCTCCGCCACGTCCCCTCTTTGTGCTCGGGGGGGCTTTGGGAATGATTAGGGGAGCAGGTTCCTCCCCGCTATTGCTTCCTGGAGGAGTTGCAGTTTGGGACCCCCGGCCGCAGCCGCCCAGGGGACCTCCTCTGCAGGCGGCGCGGGGGCGGCACCGGGGGTGTCTCGGGGAGCGAAACGTGGTAGAAGTTTGGCAAGCGAATGTCGTACCTAAACCCCTTCCCCACGTGCACCCTGTCGTTCAGAGCATACAGTTTCTCAGCAATGTCGCTCCCAATTAAAATTGAGAAGAGGCGTGAGATGAAACGGTGCTTAGCAAACAGCAAGTACAGCTTCTTTCTCCTCCAGGCCACATATCGACAATCTGTCTCTGCTGTAAGCGTTACCTATAGAACAGAAAATTAAAATTAGCTAATTCTGATGTTTTTTTGCAACTCCTGCAGCAAAAGCTATTTAATCCAGCTAGAGAGCTGTGCGAGGTTGCAAAAGGCAAGCGAGAGGGGTGACTGGGAGGGGATGCCCCCGACCAGGCCTCGCTGGCTGTGGCGAGGAGGACGATCAGGCCTGCACCATGCGCAGCAGCCGAAACAGGGAGCGGGATGCCGGTGTGCCCTGCTTTGGCTCCCTGCTGTGCTCTCAGCAACTGATGCTGGCAAGGCAGGTCTAAAGAAAGCTCTCTACAAATGCCACTGGCCTTTGTGAGGTGTGACCCGGCACCAGAAGAGGCCAGCTTGTCACCACAATGCCTGCCAAGGGACAGCAGTGCTGTAGCTCACGGGTTACAGGGTGGCAGCTCAGATGGATGCTGTGTCCCTCGCTGTACTGAGGGCACAAGGCTCCCTGCCGGCATGCTCTGAATTTCACCTCCTGTGGGTGTGGGTAAAGCATCTCCTGTGGACGTGCATGGTTTCTCAGGTATTTTAGCTATTTTAACACAGCAAACAAGAGTCTACCTCTTGGACTGTTTGTCATAACAACCACATGCAAACAGAAAGAGGACACAAACAGCATGACCAATCCAATGGGCAGAGGACATCCCTCCCCAAAACAGAGGAGTGCCAGATGTTTGATTTCACTAACAACACCCACAAATAAAGGAAGTTATGGCCAAACCAATTACTACTTGATTTCTTTTTTTTTTTCTAGTAATCAAAAAAAACCTTCCACTTTTACCTGGAAAATTCCCTCTTCTGTGGGCCTCAGTGAATCCCATTCAGGAGAATCCAGAAATTGAAGAGGAAAAATATAATGCAGAAACTCCCCATCAACTGTCACTCTGATCCTACCGAGATAAGATGTGTTAATCTGTTAGTACTATGTGTACAGCAGCAACGACTGCAACAAGAATGTGTTATTTCTACTAGGTGAGGAGTTTAAATGTAGGTTTGATAGCATGAAGAAACAACCAATGGCCAACATTATCCTAATTATATTTTTTGAACCCAGCTGGATCAGACTAGTGGAGTGAGATAATAAGACAATCACGCAGCTGAAATTCAAACCTTTTCAGGCCACTTTATCCTCTCTGGGCAGGTCTGTGCAGCAACATGCAAGCTTGGTCATAAAAAGGCTAGCGTGCGCTTGTGAGGTGAAAGATCAATGCGCAGAGCACTGGTTGCCTCCTCCGCTTAAAAGCCACAGGATGTACTTCCAGGTATGGCAAACATGCATTTTGGAGGGAACAAAGTGGCAAAGGCAGGGAGTGTGATGCAGTAGTTCCCCATGCCATGTGTTATGCAGGGCTCTGTGTTGAGGAGGAATTCAATTGCCACATAACAACTGTCTCTGGAGCCAGGAGCCAGGATGGACATATGGCATCTCTGTGTGGCCTTCTGCAGATGCCAAAGAAAAATTTACTTTGAAATTTTTTCTAAAGCCATATTTAAGTTTGAAGGCCACGAGCAGGAAATGCTTGTTTGAACCTCAAAGCAAGCTGTAGGTGTCCCTTTTTTACATCTGCTCTACACCAAGATCAGCATTTCTTGCAAAAGCACAAGCAGCAGTCCTACACTGCATGAAGGAGCCGAACAGGAATTCCCTGCATGGTGACTGAGCAGCTGGGCATGCAGAAGGCTGGACACCTCCCCTTCACTATGACCATGACCAAAAGCAACCAAAAGCAACCTCCACATGGTACCATCTAGGCAGCTCCCAGGAATGCTCCAAACTTGGGTTTCAGCAAAGCTAACTATGTAAGATCCACATTGTTCACTGCCAGCAGTACTAAATCAGCTGAGTTTCAAGCTGCTTACAGGTTCCTTCTGTCCATGCAAGCAGGCTACCAAAACGCCCCTACAAAGTGTCCCAACAAACCCAGACCACAGCCATCAGTGCTGGGTATCTCATATAGTGCTGGGTATATATATCGTGCTGGGTATCCCATGTACTCTTGTGGTGGCCCAGAACCACTCCACATGCAGTATGTCAGCGAGTATTTCCCCTCAGGAAACCACCAGCAAGGTCACTAGGAGGTCTCTGGTAAGCAGGGATACAAGCAGGTCGATTTACTGCCTCTGGGTCTAATGAAGGGTCGCAGCACACAGTAACTGTAGAGTCAGCTATGCAAGTCTGGATAGGGCCCAACTAGGTCCCAGTGCCCTAGAAGGGTGCTATCAGACCTCCTCTCCCTAATTCCCTCCCTTCTTCCAGCCCCCGGAAGGCAGCCAAGTACAATCTAATAACAAAGTCAATATACTCTATTAAACTGTGTTTACCTCAGTATATTCAGTTTCATAACTACATTTTAGTCCTGCTTCAGATGATATTAGCAGAGAAAAAAAAACAACAAAGAAAGATGCTTTGTTCATCGGCTAGGTGATAGATGGCAAAACGTAGCCTGAAGACTACGTTTGGTCCCTTTACCTGCCTAACATGTTAAGTGCTATGATACAGCGCTCTGAATAAGGATGACTTAAGATGCTTTTCTTTAAGCTATTACAGATTTTATGCTTAGCGTTTCTATGTTAGTGCTGCCCTAAACGAGTGTATTCAGCCCATTAATATTTATATTACTTGCATTAATATTTAATGTACTGTACTGGAAAATGAACAAACAATACACAAATGAGGCATTTTTGCTTTCGTTTTCAAGAAGGGGTGGGGAAGATATTTGCAGTAAGTCCAAACAAACTGATACCAACCTGCCTGATACAAGCAAGGAGAGTTTATCAATAGGTGTTTTGCCTTGCATAGCGTAACAGTGCTCCTTCTCCAGGGTAACCACTTCTGCATCACAGCACAAGACAATCTTCCTATAAACAGTTAAGGAAATTCCTAGAGGCTGGAAGAGGGCACTGTAGAGTTCCTGGAATTCTTTGTCAAAGGAAACACTCCGAACTTGATAGGTAACATAAATGAACTGTACGAAGCATATAGCAAACAGTATAAAATTCCAGGAGAATATATCAGCAGCACAGACATCCAGCCAAGCCCAAACAGAAGAGCAGAGAAAGCCCAATCCAAGCAAACTGAAGACATAGAGAAGCCCAAAGAATCCGCTTCCACCCATGAAGCCAACAACAAAGAGAATACTAGCTAGGTGGTAGATAGATCCCTCTGCCTCTTGCTTCCAGGTGGCGCACGTAGGATGTGCGTATATCAAGCTCTCCCAAAAACTTGCATTTTCTCCCATGGCTGGACTAATTTTTCGATTCAGCTGAATCTCTGAAATTGTTATTTATGTGATACAGCCAGTGGGGTCCTTTGCTTTTCCATTCTTGCCGACTCTGCTCAATGATCACATAATGTCAGGGTCTCTTTTGGTAAAGTTGCACTTAGGATTTCCAGCAACTAGGAAGCTAACATTCTCAGAAGGCAATGTTGTTTCTCATCAGTTCATGCGTTGTCTTGACTTTGTCCGTGTCATCTGTAGTTTTATCTGATCTGGACAAGTGAAGAAAAGATGAATTACTTATAAAATGATTTTCATCAATTAAACTTGATCAAAGCTTTCATTGTCTAGTCTAAAACCGCAGACTGCATTACAATCATTCAATTTCCCTTGTAACCCTACGATTCCAGGATCAAACCTTAATAATCACTCGATTGAAGATCATGTTTTTGTACAAACGAAGGCTGCAGGAGCTGTCAAATTGCCATTGAATCTAGGTAAACCTGTACATAACATCCATGGCATCCCATGACAAGTCTGTCCACAGCCTAACTGCTGAGTAAGTGGTTGCATTTTCTGGTCCTGAACCTGCTGCCTGCGAGCCCCATCTAATGCCCTACCTCCTTTGGGAAGAAGAGACAATGAACTTTTGTCCCTTGCTCCCTTCCTCCATGTCATTCCGGATTTCTGTCAAACCATTCCCTTCCCCTCTTTGCCCTTCTGTTATCACTCATGAGCTCAGCAAAGCTGTCCCTGGAGATGGCAAGCTACATCCCCAAACATCCCAGTAAGGCAAACTCAGACATCATGGGGGATGCTCTTTGCTGTTCCACGGGGGAAGCTCTTTTCTACTCCAAGGATGAACAGCAAAAATCTGTCATGTATAAAGACTATGAAATTTAAAGGCAGCTTTACACAGATTGTGCTATTAGAATGTGAAGCAAGTCATCCTGCAAAATACTTCTCAAAAGTATTACAGAGCTGTTTTATAACAGTCCAAAGTTCTACTTTATCTAATTTCATGCTAAGGGCTACAGTTTTATTGTTCAACACTGTAAAATGTTTAAAATGCTACTTTTTACCATGTTACAATGTATTCTTAAGAGTTCAATAAAAAATAAGATACAAAACTGGAAAACATGAAAAAAAAAAAAACAAACACAAAAGCAAACCAAAGAAATAAAATCAAGCCCAGCTTTCTTTGTCTCTCTTTTAAAGCAAAAATAAATATTTCAATGCGAGATTGGAAGCAGTAGAAAGTGCAAAGCCAGAACCTAAACCTCTCAGTAATGTAATCAGAACTGAAACCCACCAAGGTCTTCAGTGTCTGTTTCTTTTCCTGGAAGAACCGCAGGGAAGCTAGCATAATCTTGCTATCTAAATTATTGGATTCTCTAGAATATCAAAGGCAGCTACTTTTTTTTTTTTTTTTTTTCAAGAGCCACAGACATCAACAAGTAAAAGAAGTACTACTGCTGCAGTGAAGCATCCAGTATTGTTCAGCAAGGCTTTCAGGGCTTTTCTTTCTTTCACAGTGAACAGATCTAAGAAATTCACAGAGCAAAGTATCAGGAGTTGGACTCGATGATCCTTGTGGGTCCCTTCCAACTTGGATAGTCTATGATATCACATTTCCTAGCTGCTACAGCTTTACTTCCTTTAGGCTTATTCAAAATTCAACATTAACTCCATAATTCAAAAACATTAATGCTGGGTAAAGACACAAAGTCCTGAACAACCAGGAAGCAGGAGGAGACCTCTCCCGCTTTGGGAGTAGGTCAGGGAAGTCTGACCCATCAAATTGTCACAGCTAAAGAGAAAGGAACCTTTCCAAATTCAAGGTGCTCTATATCCTACTTTGGTGGAAGAAGCAGTGTCCCAAGAACGAGGTACTTGGTAGCTATAAGCTTTAGTGCTTGTCTCTTTACCCAAACACCCTTCTCTGCCAACACAATGGATACAGGATTCCCCCTGGGTGCAGGATTTAGCCCTTGGAGGATGGGAGTTCAGAACCGACTGGCCTCAAAGCAGGTACCTAGGCATGGTAAGAGTGATGGGAATTTTAGGTGGCACTTCTGTGATGAAGGGGTAAGATTTCTGTATGGAAAGTAAGTACAGGACAAACAGTTCACAGGCCTCCAGTTCTTAATCCACTCAGCCTTTCCATTGCACTGGCAAAGTCAGCTGCACAAGTTCTTGTTCTTTTGAAATGCCATCACTGGTAACAGTGATTTCAAGTTACTGTTAATACTTGTCTATTGCTAACATTTTGCTCCAACCAGTTCTCATCAAGATCCTACTTTCCACACAAAATTCAGTGTTTTGAAAGGGATCACGACTGAGATGCTACATGGGAACTGCATGCATGACACAAAGATAAACACCGTGGATATGTACTGCAGTCTACCTTCCATTTCCAAGATCTTTTTTCACAAAATTTATGTCCAATTTCTAATCCACTTACAGCGTTCGCAGCCTACCGGCACTCCAGCTCAGAGCATTGCTGTAAAACATCTGCTTGTGACAAGATGGGGCAAAAAGAAATCCAAGAGAACAGCGTACCACTGGGACACAGACAGGGGGTCACCATACACAAAAACAAAGACCCCAAAAACGTCCTGTATCTATAACTGTCTATTTTTGGAACGGGACATATACATGAAAGCTACCACCTTCAGAATAACACGGACATGGTGACTGCAGGCTGCTGGAGCCAGAGATGCCTGGATGAGATCTCCCAGCCCAGAAAGGAGCCATACGCTGTGAGCTCAGGTGGGATTGCTGAAAGGTTTCTGGATGTTTGACCCCACCACAAGTCTTCCCTTCTCAAACGTGGAGAAGAATCAGCCCTGACTCGAGATGGGAGCAACATTCAGCAACATTCAGCGGCAAGGACTTGCAACAACCAACAGCTTCAAGGACTGAGCTGTCCTCAGACAGAGATAAAATGAAGGGGTTTGCTGCAGCTTCAAAGCAGTAAATGGAGCGGCTCAAGTATATTCTCTAAGATAAGTGCTAGCCAGCAACTGAAAACTTCGTGTGAACAGAATATTAAAATAGCCAAAGCAGGATGAATTTATGTTGGAATTTGCAGGCACATTGTATGATCTCCTGAAACGGGCATTTTCCCCATTCACTGCAGCATTCCCACAGAGAAATTGCAATCTACTTGAGAACCACGTACTTCACCCCATATTTGCCATCGACAACTCAAAGTCAATTCTGAGAAGCACTGAGTGTTTGTTACTGTGCTGGAGTCACAATCATTTCTGAAACAAAAACCAAGCAGACCCAAACATCCTGAGACCACAAGCAGTCTTCTCTTTGGTCTTTTTAATTAAGTTGAAAGTAAAGCTGTCCAGAGCTGGAACACCTCAGGATGCACACTGTACGAGCTGGCCAGAGGTGGAGCCACACATGCTGACCCTGCAACCAGCCCGGCTGATCCACATTGCTGGCTACAGCCTCGCCACCAAAAGGGAAGATGTTCCAGCATATACACTTGCATGCTCAAAAGGAGATGGTGCTGCATTTAGCAGGCTTTGTCATGGCTGTTTTAGCCATCTACAGTGCAGACTGGATCTGCAGTCACCCCACCTGCCCCAGTCATACAGACAGAGGCTGGGGTCCCCCCGAGCTGGGGCAGGAGCACCCCATGGCCCTGGCTTCCAGAGGGCTGAGCCCTGAGCATCCCACCCGGGCTGTGACATCTCATCCCATCTGGCCATCTTTTAGGCGTATGAAGAGAAGCTGCTCTTTAATTTTGGCAAGTACTTCCTCATAATGCAGTAGCGCTTTGTTCAGCAAGTCTATTAACGTATCGCTTTCTTCCAGTTCCATTAGGTTTCTGGAAACCACTCTCTGCTCCGCTACTGCCACAGATTTCTCTTGATGGTTGTTTAAGTAGCACGCTTTCCCCTGGCTATTTTCCTTCAGCAGTTGCTCACATAGGGTTAGATGCCCAAAGAGACCGAGATGACCAAACTCTGGATTGCAGTGCAGTCTCTAACTCGTAGCAGTGCGCCGAGGAGCCAGGCACCTACAGGCAGGCATGGCTGTGCACCTACAGGCAAGTATGGGCAGACAAACATGCTGCTTTCAGTGATAAACAGCCCCTGAAGCATGCATACAGCAATTAGGACAGCAACTACAACCACAAGCACACATCCCAGCTTACCTTACACTTCATGAGTGTCTCTATCCTAGAGAAAGTAGCAACTATAATACTGGAAAACACTGTTTTCCCAAGAAAATGCAGCCTCCGCAATGCAGAGGAGGCTACAGTAACTTCATCACAACTGATAACATCTATTTAGGAGGTAGAAAGGGGAGGAAGAAGGATGAGGAAGAAAAGGGCTACCTGATCTGAAAGACAAAGCTACCAAGATAACCACTGTAAAACTAGATATATTCAGATTGCAAGGATATGCAAGTATAGGTAGAAAACGTAATCACTGGAATGACTTTGAAAATTCCCTTTGCTTACAAAAAGAGTTTATGAAATTGAAGAAATCAGGATTTTGACTGACACCTAAAACAAACCTGGATGTGCTGTTAGTAAAAAATGAACTGATTTAATCTAATTCCATTTTTTTATTCTACTGAAAGTCAGACCAGATGATTGCAATGATGTCTTCTGGACAGAAGTTGTTTTAAGTTACTCAGTGTACACAAGTTTTATATACCTAGAAAGCTGTGTAGCTGGTCTTGCTAGTGAAATCTAGAAGCCTGCCTTAGTTACCAACTACATGACTACTTTACACAGTAGAATGCACCTACCACATGTAGGTCTCTGAAATTATTCCTCATGTAGATCTTCTAGCAGAAACGTTCATCCAAGTGGAGCCAGAATCCCTTCCTGTGGCGATGTTTCCCGAAGAACAGAACCTTTTACCACTAAATGCCTTAAGGTGATACACACACGCACCTGGCATCCAAGCCTCAGGATCCTGCTTTCCAGGTGAGCACCCTCATTACAGCATAAAGAGTGACTGCAGCACAGTTGTCCCTGTCTTGGTCCCTTTCCTCTACACCACCACAGCTCCAGCAGGACGGGCAGGGAGTGACCCACCCGCATGAGCCACTCTGCGTCACTCAGGGCTCCCCGTGGGAGCAGGGATGATGGGTTTGCTCTCAATTGGGCTGAGTAAGGCATCCTGTGTCTCATCCCTGTCTCACCTGCCGGACCCAAACAAGCAGCTGGGGCACTTCCAAGCATTTCAATGCCTTCTGAGAAAAAAGCACTGGCCACGTGGGGCTTTTCTGGGCCCAAACCCTGCTCCAGCCTGGCAGAATTCAGACTCCCGCCGTCACAGCTGTCAACCAAAAGTGACCATCACCTCGCTATGGCACCCAGGGGCTCAGGTGGATGCTCGAGGCCGGCGGCTGTGGGCCCCCAGCACCTGGGCCTGGTCACTGTGGGGCTGAGCGGAGCCACAGGGCCACCATTTCCAAGGCCCAGCGCTCCCTCAGAGACCCTTCGGTGGGACTCAGGGTTCATTCAGCTAGTTCGGCTTGGCTGGCAAGGCTTGCTTCTGCTTGCAGTTGGCTCAAGTCCTCACCAGTCCTTTTTAGAAGTGGAAAAAAGCTGGGGGGGTGAGGGGGGAGGGCTGCGAGAGAGAGAAAGAGAACCCACAGCAACAGAGTAGTTTAAGGTTCATTAGGAGAACTGTACACAGCAAAGCCGCTATTATTTAGTCTTTAAATATTTAAAGACCAGCCTACTATACACAGATTACAGTACTTGAACGATCGCTCGTTTATCACTGTAAAATATACAATGCAATCCTCTGTGGCTGCAACGCCAGTACTGAGGATGCTATCTATTTTTTGCTCCAGACGGTATCTGACGTGGAAGAAATGACAGATTTTCTTCCAATCTGAATCAGAACTGATGAAAAGTAAGTACATGTGGTATTCATGACAAATAATTTCCCCTCCTTTTTTTTTTTTTTTTTCCTAAGCTCTTCAGCTCCAAGGAAACATGAATATGGAAGGGCAGTTTGAAAAATTTTGGTTCTGTTTTATTGTGTTTTATAATAAATGCATCCAAGTGAAGCACAAGTTTAAGATCTTCTATGCTTCAACTTTTAAATTAATAATAGAGGAAACAATCACAACGCGTATTTCACAAGTGCTTTAAAGCTGTGCTAATGAACTACGGTTGAACCCTGCAGACCTCAGCATGAGTGAGTTTGTGTGGTGCAGCAGTGCCTTTGGCCGGGAACACAATCCCCTGTAACCAGCCACGTGACATAAACCTCGTTTCCCAAAAAAGAAATAAACACAGGGGCTCGCTTCATCACATTACACCTGGACGTAAAACCGGATTACGGAGTACTGCCATCCACCACGCATTCAAATGGATACACGGCATGCTGAGTCATGAAACACTGCATCCAAAACGGAGTGAAACGGTCCAAGGTAGCAGAGCTGGAGGGCTCAGGGTCACCAGTACTGCTCCAGTTTGTGCTTTACTGGGGCAAGCATCACGTGGCTTTACAGGCAAAACAGTGCCACAAAACAGCAGCGTGCCCAGAGCACTGGCTTAGCACCACTGCCATCACTCTTCCACCTAGGTGCATCTGAATACTCTCAGTCTCACAGAGCAACCTCAGCACAAACTGAGGCTGTGCCCGCCACACAGTAGCAGGCTTTGTTTGAGCAGTGAGGCGTACCCAATTACATGCACTACGTGATCACCCAGCGGCACCGACCCGAGTTCAATTCTGCAAGGCTGTGTAACACGCTCCTGTGGTAAAATAAAATCTTGTCTTTGAAGAGCCTGCACACTTAATGCAATGATTAAACGCAGTTTCAGCTAACAAGACTTTTCTTGAATCCTTAATAGACTTTGTTCTTAAGTTTAATCACAAAAGGTTTTCCTACAACAAGATTTGCCTTCACAATTAACCAGTATCGTACTTCCTTCTGTTTTAACATCTATTCTCCTTATTGCAGTGTACTGGCTATTTTGCAAGCAAGACATTTTCTTAAAAACACCCACATGGAATTTAAGCTACTTTATTAGCTAGCACTATGCAGAACTTTGTGCAAAGCCCAAACAGCAACAGTTCTGCAGACACGGAGACCATTTCTTACTTCGCTGTGGTCGGTGCAGACATTTTCACTCGTGCATACACAATCATATTGCTATTAATCAACAGAGTGGCACGCAGCCCGATTTCTGGAAGCCAGATTTCATCAATGACATCTTTATAACACTACCAGGTGGTCCATGATTCAATATTACACGAGATCAGCTACATCAAATGTTTGCCCATAAAGTGATTGACAGCCTAAGTGCACACAAAGCTTTACGGAACAGCTGAAGAAAATGTGGTAAAACATGACAGCTTGGAAAAATATGTTTGGAAAAAAATATTATAGCTTGGGGGGGGGGGAGGAAAAAAGTGTTTTGTAGGTTTTGTAGCTGTTTCTTTGCAAAGAAACTACTGCACACACAAAACAGATCTTAATTTCAGGGTTCATCTCTTCTTGCCATTTGGCGACGGGGAGAGAGCAGGATCAAATAACTGCAGTCAATGAGGCAAACCGAGAGTAAGCTGAAGAAGTCTCCGGCCCCTGAGCTGGTTTAGTGGAAGTCCGGATAGTTCCCGAGTTGGGCACTGGCGAAACAGGCTGCAGCCGCCCCCCAAAGAAACCAGAAGCCACGCTTTATAAGAAAAAAACCCCAAACCTGATATATGATGAGGTGCCTTATTTCGGGCAGACCTCTCGGGAGAGGATAAGCGAGGCAAGCTGCCACTGAAGGCAGCATTCTGGAGGCGACGCAAAGCTCTTCAACTCGCAACCCAGGCCGAACCCAGGCATGTGGGGACCGGCTCGCACACCGCCCTCCCGGCGGGAGGTGGTTCTGGGGCGAGCCGCGCTCCTCCGAAACCGGGGACGGGGACAGGGACCGCGGACGCGACCCCCGGCAGCGCCGCGGCTGCCGCCCGCCCCGCGGACCCGGACCCGATCCTGACTCCCGGTGCCCGCTGCCCGCTGCCC
>CM021767.1:72538473-72684434 GCA_011076525.1 Nettapus auritus | reverse complement strand
CTTTCTTTCTTTCTTTCTTTCTTTCTTTCTTTCTTTCTTTCTTTCTTATCTTGCACCCAACCTCAGTAACATCTCCGTGGCAGCGAGGGCTGCAGATTATGCATACATTGCATTCTCGTTATCAAATTTCTTCCTCTTTAGCTTCTTTTAATGTCTTTTTGTTTCTAGAGAAAGCCCAGTGAGGATGACTGGCAGGGAGCCAGCTGCCAGGTTTCCAACTCTGGGCCATCCCTTTGCAGGGCTGGGGGAGCCGCTCTTTTGGGAAAGCCCATGGGACAAGTTGTCATCTCCCCACCCTCCTCCCCAGGGTGCAGACCCTGATCCTTCATCCCCAGTGATGTTTGTATGAAAATTTCCCTGATATTTTTGGGTCCAATCTGGACCTTTCATTGCCTGAAAGGGAAGACTGGTGCTGATTGTTGTGTTTTGGGTGAGGACTGTGGATGGTTTTTGGTTTCCAGTACAGAAAACCTGTGGTGGAGGGATAGCGTTGTGCTTTTGTTCTGGTGGATTTTATTTCATTTAGACCTGTGTGGATTTGATTACTTGAAATGAGAACAGGGAAACATAAAACCAGACAAACATATTCTCTATGACAACACAAAGGATGGAATAATGAAGACTGCATGGTGTTCATAGGAGAAGACCAAACTGTCTCCGGGGCCTGCGCATCCAAAACAATTATAGTGACAAGGATCTGCTGTGGAGGCGAAACCACTGCTGGAGCTGAAGCCCAGCGAACTGCACGCCTGCCAGCCAGAGAACCTAGTCATGCAAAGTGCTTTTGTTGGCAGCTCCAAGGAGTGAGGGGAAGGAGGTGATGCACAAGAGGAGGATGCAGTCTGTAGGGGCAGCTTGCCCTGTCGAAATGAGGGAGGAGAGCGCAGCATGCCCCGGTGAGAGGAGCTGGTGAGAAAGGGCGCTGCTCAGAGCAGTGCTGCCAAGTGTTTGCTAACCAGGGACAGGCATTGCTCACAGAAACACCTGGGGAAAAGGTCTGCCAGAGCCAGGGCAGCTCAGAAAGTGTTTCTGCAAAAGACAACTGCTGGAATTAGCAGCAGATGGTGACTGTGAGGTGAAAGCAGGGATGAAAACCAGAGGGCTGAATGGGGACCGTAAGGCTGGTACCAAACGTTCCCAATGGTTGAGAGCCAGTCATTCATGGAAAACGAGCACGCTGCCTGAAATCCCCATTGTGTCCCAGAAATGAGATTTAAGAGAAACACAGCTCTTTGGAGGACCACGTATGTGGGAGCCATATGTCACCAATGGGAACAGCCAGTCTTCAGAAACTGGCTTGAGGGATCTCTGAATTTCTAATGAGTGATCAGGAACAAAGCAGAGAGAAAATTAAGCAAAGCCCCAAGGAAAGGTCTCTCTGTGTTTGTGTGAGATCCTACAGCATGTTTGTTTTTTGCCAAAAGCTTTATAGGAACTCTTGCATGCTGAATCTCTATATATAAATTCAAGGAGTAGACAAGGTAAGACAGCAAGGAGGGTGGAGAATGAAAAATGAACATGCATAGTGTGATTAGGAATGATGCGAGCACCTTGTGGAGTTCAGAGGAGGTAAGGAAAACAAGGTATTCCTGCAATGTATAATACAGTGAACAGAGAAGGGGATGGGAGAGTGAGGAGGAGGATGAGGCTGCTGTCAGATACAGGCTCAGAGTTGACAGGAGGATTTATAAACCTGAAGCTGTGAGGCAGGCACTAGGTATTTAAGCCTGAACTTGTGATTCAGAAAACCCTGTCAGTTCACTGCTTCTCCCCTGTGATGACTTCTGGGCAGGCCAGGAAGCTCCAGAGCTCTCCGTTTCATGCAAGCTCTGGCCTGAGCTGGGCTGTGTATCCAAAGAGATGGACTTCTCCTTTGCACTGAACACCAGGCTCTGTTTATTCAATGGCAGAGTCAGGCTCTACTCGCCTTGTCTCTTGCTAGCCTTACTGTGCAGTGACCGAGCACAGGCACAGGTTGCCCAGTGAGGCTGTGGGATCTCCCCCATTGGAGATCCTCAAAAGCCTCCACATGGTCCTGGGCAAGCAGCTCTGGGTGCCCCTGCTTGAGCAGGGGTTGGACCAGATGGCCTCCAGAGGTCCCTGCCCACCCCAGCCCTCCTGTGATGCTGACACTGTGGCCTCACACCGTACAGCACAGCAGGACCACTCAGGCAGAGGAGCTTGCAGCAACTCTTCCTGCCCTCAGGAGATGCTTGCAAGGCACAGGGAGGTTGGCACTCCCCACCAGGGAGGCAGGGCCTTTTCCTAAAGACCTGTTCTCAAAATGGCCTGTTTGCTCACCTCCCTGCTGCACTACCAGCCTCCCGGGAAGCTGGCTTCCAGGCTGAAGTGGCATTTCCAACAAAATTCATGCTAGAGAGGATGACATGAGCTCCCAAAAGGCTTGCACAACCTTCTAGGGCTTGAACATGTGAGTGATTAGCTTCTCTAGACATCTGTTGCCATTCTGAATAGTGGAGAAAATCCACAAATGAGATGAGTACACTTGGAAAAAAATAGCTTTGAGTGCAGGGGATGTTTGTACTTAAAGGAAGAAAAAGGTTGCCCCTGCAATTTGTCACCACTCACGCCTTCTGCTGAGGAAGGGCAGGTGGTCCAAAAGACCTCATGTTCCAAACACATTTCCCAAGTTTCCGATGAAACTGAGACCACCGTCAAGCATTGGCACTGCTCTGGCACAGGCACAGAGCATGAAACACGCTGCCGGCAGCAGCAGCTCTCCTGCCAGCCCTGGCAGAGGGGCCGTGGTGCTGGCAGCCTTCCTCCCAGGAGTCCTCCTCCCAGGGCTCTGCATCTGGGGCTCAGCACGAGCCTCACACAGTGTTTTGCCCACCCAGGGCTTTGCCCACGTGGTGCCACCACACTACCATGGGGCTAGGCACCTCTGGCCCTGCGAGACCCCCTGAATTTTACAGCAGCAGCCAAGCAAAAATGATTACCACCCGACTTCTGCCTCGGGGCTGGCGTCAGCTGGAAGAACATCACATCTGGGGACCCGAGAGGAAGATTTTTTTTATTTTTCCGCCAAAATGATTTATCACCAGCTGTTTGAATCTGACCAGATGTCTGCAGTGCTGAAAGCTGTCTTGAGGAAGAGGGATTTATTTTTTAAAGGGTACAGAACATTTCATGACAGGCCACATCAGGTAAAGATAGGCTCAGGGCAGGAGCTGCAAAACACAAACTTTGTCTGCCAGTCTGGATGAGCAGAGCTATGTGTGTAGCAGATCCCGCTCCTTCCCTGTCCTCATAGAAGCAGTTGCCTCTGGCCTGAGTGACCCCAACTCTAAATTGTTTATTCACCTGGAAATGAGAGATCCCTGGAGTTTGTCTTAGCCCATATTGGTGTTTTGTATTTGCATCATGGGATAAAACAGAGACACAGTTTTGGGTGCTGGTGCTGGACATGGCTGCTCTCCCTGCAGCCAGGGAGGGGGCTCCGGTACCACTCAGCCCCCTCATCTCCAGCTGGTGACGGCCCTCGCCAGGGGCCACTGCTGTGTTTGTGAAGGAAGGGAGGGGAGAGCCATATTTCACAGGAGCTCTGCCCTGCTGGACTGTTTGGTAAATGAGCTCTGAAAATGTCTGCTGAATCACATCACCCAGACACTAAGGCAGAGCAAATACCTCACACGTCACCACATGAGGTACAGAGTTATCTCAGCTGAGTCAACTGAGCCCAGGCAGATGTTTCACTGAAAGCCTCCAAAGGGTTTGAAAGTCAAGTGGAGCTGCCTTGGGCTAACCAGCCTTTGGGTGCTCACACCATGTTGGATGTGAGCCTGTGTTCTCCATTGCCTTTCTGCACCCATGCTGGGCACAAACTGTGTAAGATGGCAGCATGCAGGACAGCAAGGGCTCCAGTGGCAACATGCCTCCCTTCGGACAGCTAGGCCTCCGCTCACTGCCATGAAGGGAAGCCAGGCTGCCCTGAGGGAGTCAGGGTCCCTGAGGGGCATCCATACCACCTGGCATAGGTGTGAAGCTGACAGGTAGGGCAGGCACATTGCTAAGCTGCTTGTGTCTGGCCATTTGCAGCACTTAGAGCTGTAAGGTTTTTGAGATGAGGGAAAAATGGCTTCTCTGGAGCCAGCAAGCTCTTCTGGGGCCTCCCTCCTGCAGGAAGGGTGAGGTGTCTTGACCAAAACCTGCTCTCAGTGCTAGTACAGGCCGCCCCAAGACAACCCAGCCTCTGCATCCAGGCCACAGAGCAGGGTTAAGAGGCTGAGCAGTTACATGAGTCAGTCTAGCACATCCCCCCTCAAGTCACTTGTACTCAGCTCCCAAAATAACAGCCCAGTAGAGAACGTTCACGGTTCAGCGACTGCAGCTAAGCACCAGCATGATGGCTGGTGTGGGAGCTTGGGATGAGCTACAGCCAACATGTCCCAAGGCCAGCCTCTGACTGCCGGGAAAAGAGGTTTTCCTTCAGCTCCAGAAGTATGAGCTCCATAGGGCTGAAAACAAAGATATTGAGTTCTCATCCCGTTCCCCACTGAGACGTGACACTTTTAGATTTGGCTGGTGATTGTTCACCGTGTTTCTGACAGGCCTTGCTGCAGTAACTCTTGCCCCATGCCAGGGGTATGTCCATTCTGAGGGGCTGAACAGGCTACAACACCCCTCTGCAGTTAATGTTAAGGCTATTCCCTTGAAAAGAACCTGATTGGACAAATACAGTGGAAATCAGTACACTTTGTTGTTAAACCCTAGTGCACAGAAAGCATCTTTTCCAGAGTGCCTCTCCAGGTGATGCGTACCATCACAGTCATTCTTCCTCTGACCCAACATTGCTGGCCCCACTTGGCAGGACTGGCTACCTGATTCTCACCAAAGGGAACCAGCATCAAAAACAACAAATGCTATTCAAAACCTCTAATGAAATGGTCTCTACAGCGTTTCCAATTCATTAGCTGGAAGCAATTTTGCAGCTCTGATACCCCTCCCCCTCAATCTACTTCCTCTGGCAAGTGTGAAGGCTTTGGACGGCTCTACCAGGCAGGAAGAATGGGCAGCTGGCCCATGGCAGCAAACTGTTTAATGACTGGGTTGTTGTTGCGAGTGACTGAAATCTGTGAGAGGAGGATGTTTTCCAGTTTGTCCTTGGCAGTCAATGCTCTGCAAGCTAGTGCTGGAGGGTAACAACATTGCAACTACAGGGAATTTCAAGAACACTTATTTTGCTTTTAAGTGTTTTGAGCGATGGATGGTATTGCAAAGATCATATGTGGATCGGCACTTACTGGAAGTTCAAGAAGATCTGATCATCTCTGACTGAAATTAAAGGGATGACTTTTCCTAAAGTATAGCTGGAGGTTTGTTTACAATCAACAATAGAATTTTCCCAAGTGCTGCAATTTGCAGGCAGTGATCATGAAGATTTATTTCATTTTTTTCAGTAATGCAAAGTTTTCCTAATACCCATGCCTAGGTAGTGAAGTGCAAGATGAAAGGTAAACAATACATGAGGTGAAGCTTGGGTCCCTATGAGTGATTTTAGGTCTCCAGTCTTATGTCAGTTGTAAAGAATCACATTAACTGGTGTGTAACTAATGAATAAATTCCTCTGTTATTTAGTATGCTCACAGTTGCTCAATGACTGCTAGACAGCAAAGCAATCATCAATTTTTTAGCTATTGCTCTTGTCTTCTGATGCTTTTAAAGTCCCACAGAAGAAGAGAATATATTTGATAGCATCACTGAAATGCAATATATCTTAATGTTCATCTGTTCTTCTACCAAGGAAATGTTAGAGGTTAAGTACACCTCTTCACAGGGAAAGAAAAGCAGTGTGAAAATGATGGTGTTAAGAACTAAATACAATTACCACCTACAAGGAGCCCCTGATGAATTAAGGTATTTTGTACAGCTCAACCTATTGCTGGTTTGTAGCTCTGTGGTATATGATCTTACATTTCTACTACAGCCTTGTTACCTAAAATCAGGAAATTCCCCTCCCCTCCTTCTGGGGGAACACTGCAAACCAGGATGTTTATTTTAGAACCCATAAAGTTAACGTCTATCTAATCTCCTGAAGCACTGAAAGGGTCAAAACAATATGGATATTAAAAGATTAAGACCTTTCTATTGCTTTTCATCAGATTATTTCTGCTGTATTTTGGCAGTGATGCTAAAATGAGAATTATAGATAATATTTTGGGCCTAATAGTGTACTGCTTCACTTATAGACAAATGTCTACTTCAATGTTCTAGGTAGCACTATCAGATGCCTACATAATACGCATGCTATTTAAAATAGCTTGCAGCACCATCCCACACATGTTCGAAGTGGTTCAAGAAGAATATCTTCCTTCTTGTACATAGATGGCCTGATATGCATTGAAAGTAGTAATGCACAAACAGTTATCTTCTGAACAGCATGCACCAGGCTAGAAACGTTATATTTGCAGACATTGATCCATTGACTCCAGCTCTCATGTTGCATGTGCTGTGGAAGCTCAACATTTTTAGTGGAAATCACCATGAAATGATTGACTCTTGCTATTCAGACCTTCAGCACTAAACTTACCTTGCTACAGGTGAGGATGCGGGCATCATGTTTTTTCCTCGCCTCTGTTACTTCTGCTGTCAATGTAGAGGGCTGTCTACAGAGCAGAGATTCTTACTGACAAGTTACCACTTTGGTTTTAAATGTTAATTTGTCAGTTAATCTCCCTAAGAAAAACAAGGAGAAATGGCCAAATCACAGTTCATCTCCTAGTCCAGAATTTCAGTTTATTTCTGCAGATACCAGTAGCTAGTCTAGCTTCCACTCAGGGACTCCATCACTGAGATCCCTTTATGCCATGGATAAACTGAAGATATGAGATTATTCAGAAATGGAGTGGATTTATTCAGGAATAATGTTATCTGAGAACACACCTTGGTTATCTTCACAAACATTAACATTGAAAGGCTATCCCACTTCCTTTAAGGATAAAAAAAAAAAAAAAAAAAAAAAAAAAATCAGAGGAATGCTTTTTCTTTTCCTGGCAAGCAATAATAGTAAGGCAGAAATAATTAAAAGAACACATGGAGAAATTAAAAAAGTTGCCAAACCTGGTTGTCCAAACAGCATGGACTATCCAAACCCTGAGAGGTCTGCACAAAGAGGCAATTGCACAAAAGCTGTCTCCTAAAGACTTTCAAAGTAGAAGAACTTGGCAGAAATTTGGGTGGTTTTTAATTAGCCAGGCTTCCAAGTGCCTCCCTTGGCCCTCCCCCCTAAATCCTACTCAGCTTGGAAAACCCCTTTCACAGGAGAGGCCGTCAGGAAGTCTATAAGCAGATCTGCAGGCAACCCTGAGGGGCTACCTCAGGCTAAAAATAAATAAACGACCTGACATAACCTAACATAGATGTTTGAAAGCTGTTGCTTGCCGTATCAAATCCAAAGTACTGCTCATATTTCTGCCTTCCCACAGACAGATGGCAAAGTAGAGCCAAGTCAAGAAAATCCTGGTGAAACAGGAGAAGTTCTGGGTGCCAGGAACAGCTGTCTCCAAATTCTATCTTGAGCGTTCCTTATTCTTGTATATCCACAGGCCACCTGCCCTTCTTCTGCCCTTAAATGTTGGTGGTTATATGGCTGGGGAGGGTGCAGCACCTATCTAAATTCAGGATCTGATTTTTTTTTTTTTTTCCAGATACCAAAATTTAAATCAACTCAAATATGAAGGAAATCAATTTCCTTTTCCTGTGAAGAAAACGAAGACTTTACACTTTTAAAAAAACTTCCAACCCTTTTCACATATATTAACACTGATGCACATGTATTCTCGTGGGGGCAAAGGTGACTACAACATCTTTACATTAGCTGTGAAGAATATCAGAAAGGAACGACATATGAAAAGCTCATTTATTTCCACTTAAAATCAGATTTTGGTTTATGTAATATAAGCCTCTTATAGGACTTTAAAGATTTTTCTAGTTTTGATCTTGGAACAAAATATTGGTATCTGTTTTTCTAAGAAATGAGACTTTGAAAATGTACTTAGTCGTGATGAGGTTACCATGCACTGCACCCATCCAGTGAGTTTTGCTTGATGCACTGGAAATAAAAGGCACAGAACACAGAGCCTCTCCATGAAATAGTATTTCCACTGTATAGAGAAGAAGCTACCCTTGAAAGCGGCTTAACTGAGATTTCATTATCGTTTTTTACATCAGAAGTGGTTTGGTTCCAGGTCTATTTAATCCAAATCTTAAAGACTTAAATCCTGCCGTATTACAAGCATTACTTGCTCAGAGTTAATTATGGATTCCATTTGGGGCCATAATCCTTTCTGTGCTGAAAGCAGCAATGCAGCCAATAGGACACCTCTGCAACATCACTTTTTGGCACCTGAATCCGGTACTTGGCATACCTGATTAAGATCAATTCAAATATTGAAATTAAGACCTTATTAGGGAAACAAAGTGCCTTGCTAATAGAGAAACCAGCATTCTACAGGGGGTACTCTTGAACATTTATTTTTTGAGTGGTTTCTCCAGCAAGCTAAATCCACTGTCAATACTATTGATTGCCACTCAAAGAGAAATGATTTTTCCACCATCCCCATTACTGGTCATCTGTCCTGATACCGAGCCATTCAGGGAACTAAGCTTCAGCACAAAGCTTCAGGAGGAAAATGAACGATTTTTATCCTGTGCCAGAAGTTTTGTGTTTGAGCAACTGGAGTAAAACAAAGACATGAAGAGATGATTGAGGTAGCTGTGCCCAAGGCTTTGCAATTCAAGGCACCAGTACAATTCAGCTCAGTTTCAATGTCCAAGGAATGTGCTTTTCTACACACCCTGTCCTGCAAAGCTCATGTCTTGGAGAGAAAGTTCTGTCCTCTTAATGACACTGTAACATTCAGTAAGAGGCCAGATGCTGCAACCCTTGGGTGTTACCATCAGAGATGGCACTGCTCACGTCCTTTGCTCCTGCCATTACAGTGCAGCTGTTAGAAATTCCGCGATGATCTTAGAAAATAGTTTCCATGCCTATGGGAAAAGGGTGGGGAAGAGGGGCTGAACCTGAACCATGTTTTCACAACCTGGAGGGAAAAAAAATCCCTGACCCCTGACTGTTTGTCTGATTGTTTAATACAGTGCTGTGATCACAATACATCAGTCCATAATGCATCTGGCAAAACTGCAATACCCACAAACAGGCCCCAGATGACATACAGGGTTTTGCAGTGTGGTATTTCATAAGAAAGCAGACTTTTGTGCATTATGCGTCATTATACCTTAGAGGCATGATCCTTCCTGGGCTGCAGAGGGAATCAGGAGAATCCTGAGAGTGTGAGGGAAACAGCGTGAATCTGCTGCGAATAAACAGCAGCCTACTCCACTTCTAAACACCACTCCCTCTTCTTCCTGGGCTGAGACATTATTTGCTTAGAGGTTAAACTCGTAAGCCCAGAGTTAAAATACCTGCCTTAGGGTCCAAGCACGAATATGACAACAAGCATGATTCTGGAAGAGTATATTAGTTCATCTAAAACTGGAAAGTGGCAGTATTTTCTGGAGGGACAACAAGACTAATAATTGGTAGAATACCTTTTTGCTCCCCCAGATCAAAACCTAATTAGCTGCAGTGCATCAGAATTTAGACAGCTAGCAGGGAACATCTACTCACATCTACCTAATCGCTCTACAGCCTAAATCAAAGTCAGGAAATGGCAGCTCAAATACTGTGTGTGTCAAACCATTAAGGAGTCTGCCTACGTGCTTTCGTTGTTCTGCAGCCAGGACTGGATTATATACATG
Organism: Nettapus auritus; assembly: GCA_011076525.1. Taxonomy (NCBI): domain Eukaryota; kingdom Metazoa; phylum Chordata; class Aves; order Anseriformes; family Anatidae; genus Nettapus; species Nettapus auritus. The sequence continues at coordinate 72,674,654 of CM021767.1, read as the reverse complement.
TCTTCAGATTTTGGCTCCTTAGAGAATATTCTGTCAGATGCATCTGGAAAACTTAAAATATGAACAATCTGAACAAATGAGTGTCTGGTCCACAGTTAAGAAATAGTTAAAGAGCTAACAGCAGACAGGGAACATTGTGAAGTGTATATGCGTACCTTGACTGAGCTTAGAATGAGAATCTAAGAATTTAGGTTTTTCTCTTCTTTGTGGAAATAAATGACGGAAGAGAAAATTAGTGATAGTTTGAAGTCTTTTTAGAAAGAAAAAACAATTTAGCAACACTGTTATCATAGACGGTAACACAGTTACAAACAGCATGAAATATAAGGTTTTTAATAATATTTGGGTAATTAATGACCCAGATTACCATCTCTTCAGTATTTCATGATTATCAAAGAACACTTTTAATTTCCATTCTTAAATAAGTTACTGTGTAAATGAAGTATGCTCAGAGCACTTGTATGTGGACAGTACTTACATTTAATTACAGTTGACCTGGATATGCTTATTGGTGCAAAATACATTAAAATTGTTTACATGAAATCAGCTCAACTAGCACTAACTCTGGAATCTAAATGCTCACAATAGCACTGACAGTAGCTCAGCTATTTATCTGAACATGCTACTTAAAACATACTCTGAAACGCAGTAGAAAAGAAATTCAAAGAAACTCTAAAAAAAAAGGGAAGCACAGAAGATCAAAATTCCATAGCAGGTTGGATCGATAAAATATTAAACTGCAGTTCTTAAATGTAAGTACTACACCAAGTAGTAGTCTGGTTGGTCTTAAATGGTGTTAAAGCCCTTTTTTCTAAAGGAGACAGTAATAAACATTTTGCCTATTCAATCCAATCGAGACTTAGGCATCGTGCTATAAAAGCAAACATATCTGACACTTCTTCTATAACTTTAGCAGTTGGCTTTCCTGCTCCATGCCCAGCTTTGGTGTCAACGTGGATGAGAAGTGGATTGGTTTGTTTACGGCTTCGGCCTACAATGTATTGCAGAGTAGCAATGAACTTCAGCGAATGTAAAGGGACCACACGATCATCGTGGTCTGCTGTGAGAAGCAGCGTAGAGGGATACTGGATGCCATCTTCTTCTGGTAGCTTGACATTGTGGAGGGGAGAGTACCTGAGGAAAGCACACAAATGTTTACATATTTTTTCCTTAAGACCAACAAGATGATACTATCCTACTGAAATTGTCATAGAGGCATTTGATAGCACACATAATGCTACAATTCTCGGTTGTAAAGGTCAGGATTATACCACGGGCAAACGATACGTCATAGATCTCTGGCTCACAAATGTAAAGCAAGTATGTTTATTTAATTTCAATGAGGCATATGCATACACCTTAGAGAAATATCAAAACAGCACAAATGGGCAACAGTGAAACTTTGGCAAAAGCTGTAAAATTCATTACAGGACCATCCTGCTGGGAAAATCAAGACTTTTCTCTAGCACTTATGTAAGTCTAGGTCTGCATGTGAATAGCTTTTTTCCATGCAAATTTGGAAACAGTTTCCGATACTAAGCCACAAGTACTGTCGACTTAGGAAATTTGCTTCCTCTAATATTTACAACACTTTTGAATGTGCATAAGGGAATACCATGCAGGAAACTGAAAGGAAACTGTAGGTTTTCCTGCTTTCAATGGAAGACTGATTCCTATTTTTTGACCAAGGAATAATCTGGCTTACAAAAACTTGTTTTCATTGCAGGAGAATTTACCTTTTTTTTTTTAAAAAAAAAAACTACTGCAGCATAATATTAAAAATATATCTGCTTATCTCAACAAAAGATACTCTCAGATTTTAGAAATTAAATGTAATAGTAAGTCAGAAAGTAGTCCACCTAACCATTTCACACTTCATTTGGACAAAGCTACAGCTAGAAAGAACGTTACATTTCTTAAATCAAGAGTAGGGTAGTAGTTTTGTTTGTTTGTTTGTTTGTTTGTTTTTCCCCGATTTCATCACAGGAAATACAAAGAGAATTTTGCTTTACTTTTGAATCAATTTAATGCATGGATGAGTATTCAGATAGTAAACCCAAATTATTTTTAAGAACACATGACAACACTTGAATGTCTAACCCAACACATCCCTAGCTTTATTTTTTAAGTGGAAATGAGGAAATCAGTGAATTTGTAGACAATTTGTTTTGCAAAAAAGCTAAATAATGGTCAGTACATAGCAGTCTATTTGCCTTAAATATTTTTTCAGTATCTGTAAGGACAACATCTATGCAACACTACTGATCTTGATACAGTTGATAAGCAATTGACAGTTGAACAGGAAACAAAGCAGCTGAAATTTTTCCATCAAGGAATAAGTATTTAATGTATTGTCATCAAAGATGTTTTTAAAATTATGCATTTAAATTTTATGAGTTAAGTATAATGAATATAAGTAGGTAGAGAATGACTGCTTTCTACGTATGTGCTTCTCCTAATTGCAGAATGAATTTAAAAACTTTGCTTCCACTTTACCTCTTCAGAGTATCTGAATTCACACACGTTCAGGCAAATTTTATTTTAAAATCATCAAGATTATCTGGATCATTATAAATAATCTTGTTTTGAAAGCTACTAATAAGATGAATTATGAGATCTGTTAATTGTTTTGTACACTACATTTACAAAAAAGCATTTGCCACTGAAACCTTAAATTGAACAGCAGGAGGCCTTGAAACAAACTAATTACAATGGGCCCAACTGACTCTAGCATTTGGATATGGCGTTTTTTTCTAAACTAAAAAATGTATCTAAACACTATTACATTTCTGACAAGTCAAATTGTTTAGTAGGTCTGAGGCATTTTCCTGTAATGTCAATCTTCATTACTAAAGGTATCCAAATACAATAACAGGAGATGAGGTGCCAGAAATATATTTTAAAATGATGGCACTCCCTGTCATTATTTGCCATACAAATACGTAGGCCATTTCTGTTTGCACACAGAGTCTCTTTCATTTTTTTCTTCTAAATAATCTTTCCAGACCTTCTCAGCATGAGGCTGAGAAGTGAATTAATATCCTGTTGTGGTCTACTGCCATTCAATTCCTACAAATAAACCCTATCCACACTGTATAATATAATTCATAATGGTGATAGTCTATCTTCCATCATAAAAAAATACAATTTATGTAGTGGTTCACTAGAGTAAATTCTGTTGTTACAGCCAGTTGAATGACCAGTTGAATCAACAGGGTTTTGAAGTCAGTTGTTCAAGCAAAGCTGACTTGTAAGGCAATTCTGAACTCCCTAAATCCAGTGTGGGAAAGGAAGAAATAACTCTTATCAAGGATGAAATAATTCTTCGAATAGCTATTGATCATGACATCCTGAAACTGATGAGCACAGTTTGCATTTTTAACAACCACAGAAATATTTCAAAGACACTTACTTGCACAGCCATTCAAACTGCTCTTTACAGTCAGAGCAACCATAGTCAGTAGTCCAAGCGTGGCCAATGGTGTACTTGTGGAACTTGAGCATATCCATCACTCCCACTTGGGCAATAACACAACCAAAGAGGTCGGGGCGCTGATTAGCACAGGCAGCTTCGACAGGAAAACAACTATTAGTATTCTTATCTTAAAGAATTAGGCTCAGCAGTGAAAGGTCCACTGCCAACAAGTTCACGTCAGATCAACTTCTGCATAGCTGTCTTTTATAAATGTGGAGTTTCTTTTCAAAAGAAAAAAAACATAGAACTGTTAAGTCAAAACAAGAAGAGAAGAAATATAGGTTCCCATACAGTATCTGAAGCCAAAGAACTTGAATACAATATAAACCCAATTACACGGAGAAGCCTGCCACTGTCTATTAAATCAAATAGTCTTTTAAGCAAAACTGAAAGCAAATATACAAATGGATAAATACCTCCCAAAGACGGAGTTTTCAAAAGCTACTTCCCTCCTCCAAACATACTGTTCTTAGAAAACTGCCTTCCAAAGACGACACGTACTTTTTAAATATGTGAGCTTTCAGATTACTGAAACTGAAGTTCAGTAAACCATTCACCTTCTAAACTTCTAATAATAGTGTCAATAAAGAAAAGGACATTAAGGAGAAAAAAACCTCCATTTCTTGATGAAAGTTTTCCTCTATAATTACTATGTAAATCCATATGAAAAGAGTTCTAATAAAAGCAAACTATTAAAAATCAAAGGAACAACCTCACTTTAATAAAGCAAATTAGTTTTTTTAATGATTTCCATCTTCCTGCTACTGGAATGGGTAATTTCTTTAAGAATAATGCTTGCCTCATATTATAAAAATAACCAGAGTATTTCTCTGTCTAGCTCAGTGTTCAATTTACAAGAGTGGCAACTGGCAGATGCTGTGGGAAAAGCTGTAAGAAATAAAGCAAATACTGAGAGATTTCCTGTACATTACCAGCTTTTGCAACTAGTTGGTTAGGTTTACCCTCAGTTAGAGATTATTTGCAGGCATCAGAACAAATATCCTCTATAAATACAATTTTTTCCTTTCTGAATGTTTATTTATCTAGTGTTGTGATAACCTGTAGCAATGAGTTCTTCCATTCCAGCTTCAGTTGCTTGATTTAAATTTATTGCCTGAGGATTTTACATATCCCCCTACTTATTGGTAGCATAAGAAATAACATCACTGAGATTTTCATCAAATTAATATGGATCTCAGAATACCTTTATTAATTCAGAGCTAATCACTGCATCCACATCTAGGCATAGTCGTTCCCAAATTCCTTATCTTCTCATTTTTTCCATTGTGAAAACGAATTGACTCCCATCCTTTGCTTTCTGCTAAGCAGGCTATTGCTATAACATGACCAGCTCAGCAAGGACTTTCTTGCGTAGCCTTGTGCAAGGGACCTTGTCAAAAGCTTCTGAAAATCCAAGAATACTTAGACAACTGTTACAAGCACCACATGCTTCCTGACTCCTTCAAGTAGCTTTAAGATTTGCAAGCTGCAACTTCAGCCTGCAAAATTCTTCCCTAGGCATGCCAACTATTATTTATTGGTTTCAATTAGCTTGCCTGTTACAGAAGTCAGATTTACCGATCTGCAGTTTGTGGACCGCCACTTTAAAAAACTGGCATTACACTCATCCCCTTCTGTTCCTCAGATATTCAGACTTAGTAGTCTGCAATTTCACACTGGAGTTCACTTCAGATCTTGTGTGTGCACCATCTGGTCCTGGCAAGACGCTGCTTTTCAGTTGATTGATTTATTCCAAAATCTCTTCTGCTGGTGCTTCAGCTTGAGTCAGCTCCTCAGAGTATTCCCCACAAAGACAGACTCCGGTGCAGGGAATTCCCTGTGCTCCCCAGGAGGGAACATCAACATAAATAGAGCATTTAGTTGTTCTGCTCTGCCATTATCTTTCTTTATTGCTCCTTTTATACCTCATGACCCCACAGATTCTCTGGCCAGCTTCTTGCTTTGATGTGCACAGAAAGTTTTTATTGCCAATTTTTTGATGTTAGCAATTTGCTTATCAACCTCCTGTGCTCCATCAGTCCCTGTCATTTTACCTCTATCCTATTTTCTTCATTTCCATGTGATTTCTGCTTTCTGGAAGATGTTATTTTACTTCTGGTCATCTCTGACATATAACCACATGACTTTCTGGGTCCTTTCTGAGCCATTTCCATACGGTACGTATGGTGTCTTAAATAGCTGCTGCCTAAGAGGTCTTCATCCTTTTATCTGAATCTGCTGATCAAACCCCTCCTTTATCATTATTTCCTTTTTTTGAACAGAAATGCTGTTCTGGTAGGGAAAAAAAAAAGCCAAAATACCTATCGTAAGATTGAATTTTAGTACCCTTCATTGCAGAATCTCTTGAAGCACCATGTATTGCTCGGGGCTGTATCAAAACTGCTGCTCCTAGCTCTCTGAGTTGTTACTTCAGTAAGAAAACACTTATGGAGACTCATCAGTTCCCAGTGCACCCCTTTAATTAGCCATAATTACATGCATTGATAAACTGTTACCTCAGACAAGAATTTATTCATGAGTTTTACCCCTCTACACATTGAGCTTTAAAATTTGGTACTAAAGTAAGATTTCAGAACCTCGGAACTGTTTGTCCAAGCAAACACGAGAGGTCGAACACTGCATTTGCATGAAGGAGGTTTTCAGCTCACAGCTGTGCTACTCTGCTAAGCTTTGGGATGCCACTCTGCAGGACAAGGAAGTCTTGTTTTGCAGCTGAATGAGGCAGGAGCTCAGTTCCCTGCACTCCTCAGAGGCTGCTAGTTAAGCCTAAAAAGGAAACAGTATTTTGGAAGAATGACAGTACTCTTCCTTGTCAGTTTTTTCCTCAATAAGTGAAAACTAAGAAAATCTAGCACTGGGTTCTTGCACCTAAAACATCTGTTATTTTCTCTAGTGTTGCAGGAACAGCTACTGCAAAATTGAGGTTTGCTTTGATGAAAAAACAAGCGTACTTCCTAAGTTCACCTAATTTTACCCAGTCAAGAAAAATCCTTATCTAGCTCAGTAAGAGCAAGAAAACACAGCTGGACTGTAATCAGCCTGCAATTGCAACTGAACGTTTCTAACTCTAGACTTTTCAAAGCAGAGAGGTTTAGAGTCACAGCACCTGTCTCACACTGGCATGCTGTGCTCTCTGCAGATGTCACTTGCTTCCCCTAACCAAAACAAGGAGCCCAGCTGACTCATTCAGGCAGAAACACGGATTTTTTGATGACTAAAGCTGGGTAGGATGAATCCCATCCTGAGTGAAACTGAAGTCCTAGTAAGCTTCTGAAAATACTATTTTAAACTTCCAACATGTTACACAGCATAACTGAATTTTTAGATATTTGTGCTCACAAACATCTGTTAGAGAGGATACTAGTTTACTCAAAAAACAAACAAAAAAACAATACAGACAGTATTCAGCAGCAGATAAATAGGGAGGAGTATAAAAAGCAGAGCATGCAAAGGGTGGTCCTAATAAATCTGTTCATTTTGTACAAACCAGATGTTTATGAACTTGAAATATGCTTTTTTTTTCCTTCTTACGAGTAGCTTATCTCTGTCATACTGTCACAAGTATTTCATGTTGTTTAAAGAAATCCAAACAAACCTCAACATTATTCCTTTGCACTTCCTTCTCCTTTCAAGACTGAATAAAATCATTTATTTTTCTTCTGCCACTTTTAGACACTGGGATATAATCAGAAATAAATTCTGTAACTCTTTAAATACTAGTTAGACTATGGGATTTTTGTGGAAGCTTTTCTGAGAAGGCTATTAATTTTCTTGAATTTAGAAACACGGTGGTAAATTATGTGAATGAGATGCCTAAGGATGGTATTACATTTACATAGTCTGTCAAAAGACCATGTCTTTTTCAAGTAACTGTACTTGTATTTTACATTTCTCGTAAGAGACATTCATGGTTTTATTTGTGGTCCTGTTTTAACTCTACACAATTAAAGCACCGTCAAACAGTCAACATGTTTCTGTACAGAGACCTTAAATGCAGAACTGTCATGTTTTCATTTTCCCTCTAAGAACTGGAATGCATGACTACAGAAAGACTGAATGAGAAATTCTGATGAAGGACTGCAGAACACGGGATTCTGGCTTACGCAACGTACAGAGTTTCCTGATGCTACATAACAGATTTTCTGTTTGTTCTGTCATTGATTCATACTAATTAGCCTTAAGAAATAAATTAAAATAACTAACCTTTTTTTTAAAGCATTCTTACTCTCTGATTTTACCATAGGGTTTGCTCTAGCACATAAGAAAGTAATTGTAAGCATGGCTTTTAACAGTCAGCATTTGTTAGAGACTGCAGAATCCCAATGTTCTTTGGGAATGTCAAATGAAGTGGAACTGAAGTGGAATTTAATGCCTGGTATATATTATTGTGCTGACATTCTGGCAATCCTTGAAGAAGAGGATCTGATACATTTTAGTCTGGTTACTTTGATAAAACCCAGGAAAGCACCAAACCCAGGAAATATACAAGCAGTTCTTACCAACTAATAGGCCCCCATTTGAGCCTCCATTAATAGTCAACTTCTTTGGAGATGTATAGCCTTCTTTGATGAGGTATTTGGCAGCACACTGAAAGTCATCAAAGCAATTTTGTTTGTTGGCCAAGATGCCACCTAGCACACAAATAAAACAAATCAGTTGATTCCAATTCCATAAAATCCATTTAATACCATCTATTCAGAAAAACGTGTGCAAAAATACCTGGGAACGGTTCCAGTTTCATGAACATTTTAATAATTGATACAGTTCAGAAAGACAGCAAAAATGAAAGATTCTTTCAACACGGAGAGTATAAAGTGGTTCTGTCGATAACTCTAATGCTTTCAGAAACTCTGAATAATACATACCTATACCGTGGAGTGAGTGCCAGGTAACATTCCAAACCAGAAAAAATAAAGCTAAAAGCTTTGTGTTGCAAAATATAAACAAAATGACCGCATACAATCCACTTGAGGTTTGATTTAATGGGACTTTAACAGCATTAAACACAGTGGCAGTTTCTTAAGGGAATAAAACTTCCAATGTGCTCCTATATAAAATAAGGACTTCTAATTTCCTGGGCATAGAATATGTGGCTGGCAATTTACCTTTTTTCTATTATGTTTTCAAATCAAATGATATATGGCTATGGTCAAATAAGGACTTCACTCTGAAGCGGAATGAGCTACCATCTGGAGGTGTCTCTATCTCCATTGTCTATCCAATGGTCCCACACACTCAGCTTACCCTGGATACTTCAATTCTCTGTTGCAAAAAGTCAGGGAAGAAAACTCTAGCCTTTAGTCATATAGATCTCCTTGTAGAAGTGGAATCAGTAATTTATTTATTTTTTTTAAACAAACATAATTCTCACATTAACAAGACTCTTGAGGAGAGACATGTTGGGACAATGAAAAATTCTTCAAAAGTGTGGCAGCAAAGGAGAAATAAATCTTACTGCTCTGCTTAAAGTTCTGATCTGGTGTAAGGTCAGAAGCCTGTCTATACAGTTAGTCTCCTGTAATTGCTTTTAGAGTTAACAAAGAACAGATGCATATCTAATTTCACAACTGCAATAAAAGACTTGGGTCAAAATTAAGCAGGAAATAGGTGGACTAAAAAAAGCATTATCATATTAAGATAAATTTTATTAAAACCTATTACAAATCAAGTGGCAAATTAAAATTAATGAAGGATACTTCACCTTTGGCAATAATATCCTGCATTTGCAGGCTTATATAGCTTCTATTTATAAAACCATTACATCTTAAACTCAATTGTAAGGAAATGACCCAGACAAAAAGTTACCACAGATGAAATGAAAATAGGCAGATGTAATGATCTGGGAATACCATTTGGTTTGATACAAAGTTATTATGGATTGCTCCCAGTGCATACTGTTGCATCATAAATATCACTGTTTTGGTCCATTTGCCTAACTGACAACATCTCCAGCAACTTATCCATCAAATTCTTGGGATATTAATAAGGCATCATCACTGAATAATAACTGTATATGTTATACAGCTGAGTGGGACTTCCTCCAGCTTTTTCCTCTAGTGAAGGGATGCAGAAAATGGTCAACAATCAGACAAGGTGACAAAGGCAATCAAAGGATTTAAACAAGGACTATACTGCAAAAATATGGACTCATACGTCAAAGGTACTAAGAAAAAGGGAAAGAGATTGACGGGTTTTGTAGTGAGTGACCTGGCTTTCCTGCAGCATTGAAGGCAGCTTAAAAAATTCCTGCTTAAGAAGCTGGACCTCCTAAGAATACAGTGTGTGATATGCCACTGCACCAGTAGAGCTGAAGTTTCTATGAAAACAATCACATTCTCTAAATAAAAAATGAAACCTGGCCTATTCATAAATTGTGCAAAACCAATCTGTTGATGTCTGTTTTCTACCATGCAAAGCTGGAATAGATGCATTTTGAACTCCAAAGTTCACACCTTCTGTAAGGTTCTGCAAATGGCTAACTTCTTTCTGTGATACCAAGAATGACTAAGTAGTCAGCTGGTGTGGCCTTGGGGATCTAGAACTGTGGGGTCGTGTGCATCTACACACATCATAAGAAGTACGTGAAAACGAGGCAGATTTCTTGCAACACTGACATTTTTGGAACATAGTTCCAGATAAACACCTGGATTTACAGATGCTGTAAGTCTAGGAGATTCATCTTATTTTAAAAAATGTAAGATTTTTTTTGGAAAAAAAACACTGTTTTTGTACAAAACTATTTTAAAGTAGGTTGCAAAAATTCACTGAAAATACACTGGAAATATCAGATAACACTGGACAAGCTACAGGTCATATGAATAAGAAAAAAAATGTACATATATATATTGATAAGAAAAAAATGACTTTTCAATGGAATAATTACGAGCTAAAAGGAGATACGAATATGGAAGAGGGAAAGAAAGAATGTTCTCATCTTCACGGCTAAGCCTGCAGTTTTGTTTCTCTGCTTGGACTGATTTACCTTTGTGCCAGGTCTCTCCATATTCACCACCGCCTCTGATGTTTGCCACTGCTAGAACACCTCCTAGGTGTCGCACAAAAATAAGTCTTGACACACTGAAAAAGAAAACAAAAGATTCTTTTCAGATTTCCAACTGTTTACATTCCTACCACTTTTAGAAAAATACTTTGAGGGAAAGATCTCTCCCAAGATGAAATGACGAAATCATGAACAAAGTCCTGTCCTGACAGCAAACCTGAGCAGCCATGCTTTCTTCAATGGTTTTCCATGGAAATTAAACGCTCTGCAGACTCAAAAGGAACCGCACTATTCCTTTAGTTCTGCACTTTGGAGGAGAGCAGCCAGTGGTTCTGCGTAGAAGACAACCCTCCAAGACACATCACCATTTTTTGATCATCTTTGAAGCCTTCAGTGCGGGGACAAAAGCTGTCCAGTACCAAAGGATCGCCATGGCTTTCTAACTGTTCCTCTGTGGTGGGCTCTTCGCTTTTTCAGGGTTTAGCCCAAATGAAGAAAGCAAAGAATTAAGACTTATGATCAGCACATGACCTTTGCTTATGGGCTGGTATTTTCAGCTTCTGCTTAACACTTTCTTTGACCTTTATAAAGTTGTGTTTACAAAGAAATGTTCTGCAGGATCTGCAGTCAAGTTCTGGTCAATCCCCTTCCATCATTATTTTCTATACTTGCATTGTTGAATGTATAACAAATAGTAAAAACTGAAATCACAGTTCTGCCTTGCCTGATATCTTTTAAACCTGTCTGGAAGCTAAAGTAACATGAATTTTTAAAAGATGTTGAATTGCAAAAGTACCAAAGTTATTACTATATTTTTAAAAGAGATTGAAGTAATTTAGATTATATTTCACAATTAAGAAGAAAAATAGATATCTGATCTGTTGAGGCAGTAGCTTAACATAGCAAAAGCTCCAGATGGCAAACCATGAATATGCCAAAGGGAACTGTAATATATTCAAACTTAATCCCAACAAGTTTTTTTTTTTTTTTTTTTTTTTTCTAGTAGGTTAAAATTTCTTATCTTCTTGAAATCTTTGCTCTTGCAAGAAACTATTGCCTGCAAAAATTAATCCTACTCAACAACAAGAGCAAGGGTCCGGCCTTCTTATTTTTAAGTCCCCCTACTGCTTATCAGAAATGTCCCGAAAGACATTACAGTGTTTCACACATGGATGTAGCATCAAAATAAGTAAATTTTTCATACCTCCCAAGCATGTACTGGCTTTGGTCCTCATGGTACATACCAAGGATTAAGAAAACAAAGACGAAAGCAAAAGGATGACTGATAAAGAGATTTTTGTACTTTCATAACTCAAAGGAACAATTTTCAGCCTGAGCTGGTTATCTGTGGCCATCAGATGGCTTAGCAGGCATGAATTCTCTCTGCTTCTGGAAAGATCAATTCTTAAGTCCATCACTGTGAATCACATTTTTCCTTAGATCACTGGGACATGCTGATCAGACTTATATTCTTTAAGATTTATAAGATTTATATTCTTTAAGCATATTGTGCAAAGGTCAGAGAGCATTATTCTGTCAAACTCTGGGATGCCTGATTTCTACAAGTTGATACACTGCTAATGTGGACGTGGAGTAGCCTGACAGTAGCCTAACCCAGGAGATGATGGCTTCTTAATTTTTGGTATGCTGAAGCCACAAAACCTCCCAGAATATTCTGCACTACTTTTCCTTGTCTCTGTCCCAAACAAAATCAATAGAAATTTTGGTCCAACTTACCTGATCTTCTAGTAATCAAAAGTAAAAGAATGGGAATTGAAGGTAAGGTATGAATTTGCTACCCAAATATATTGCCTGAGAATATTTGAAAAACAAAACATGCCAGAACAGAGTCGTTCCTTTCCTATCTTCTGAAAGAAACCGTGCCTATCTGAGAAATAAGCACATGCATATCTACTAACGTCATTGCAAATAACAATTAATGCCCACTTCGGTATAGTTAGTGGGAATCAGGTTTTATTAGTATATTATCAGGACTCACTAACTTTTAAGAAAGAGAAAATCTGAAGCAATCAGCACAAAAATAAATTTTCATCCAATCCCTGCTATTGCCTCCTGCGTTCTTCCAGCTGAGTTCTTGCTTCCAGATTAAATTTCAAGTCAACTTGCTGCTTGAGTCACAGCAAACTGCCCAGTAGCTCTGGATGTCCAGAAAATGCCTCGTTACATGGGAAACTCTGTCTCCCTGTTCTTCCTAACAGTCTCTATAGACTTTTTCTCATCAGCCCTGTTGGTCTTCTCCAGGAAGCAGGGTAAAGAAAAAGTGAAGAAAAGATTGACAAGGTCAGTGGAGGGAGGAGAGGGTAGTTTTTTTCCCAGGAGGGAGCTCTCCAATGCCTGTTACTCTTTTTTAAGAAGCCTAACAACAAAAGTAAAATAAAGTACTTTTTGAAGTACAGAACAACACGAGGAGCTATGCTTCAAGGAACACGAACGCTTTCCCAGAATTAATGATGTGCTGTTGGGTATTACAGCTGATCGCTGCAGCTTTCTTCTTTGGAGGAATGCAGGCATGACTCGTTTGACTTTGTTGCTTTCTTGGCTTTTGTGAAGCTGGAGGGAGTGGTAACAGATGAGTAATCTTGCACTCTGCACTGGTCTATGCTCCGTTGCTTGACCTTTTTTGTGGGCTTACGGACTTACTGCACTCTTTAAGATCTTAAAGGCTTGCTCAAATCTGGCCCTGTAGCAGTGAAATAAAATTTCAGTCTGCTTCACAATCAGATGTATTTCTGGATACATTACAAATTGCTTCTACTGCACCTACAGAGGTACATACAGAACAACACAGCGAAACATGTTGATTCCTGCAGTGTTATTAGCAGAACCTGTGGCATTATTGGTGGGTTCACAATACCATTTCCACAGCAGCTCTGCGAAGCCACAGGTGCCGATTCCATCAATTTTAACTTGCTCTTGCTGTGCAAGCTGTATAATTAATGACAGTGCTCTAGCGTGCACCATATTAAAAATGCTACCAAATACAGCTCTTCAGTCCAGAGCAACATAAAAGATGCATGCTTGTATTCAAAAATAAAACACTGCTGTAACTGACTTAATGACTTTAGCCTCGTAGTTATTTTTGGATCCTCTAACTTGTTGATTTGTTTCTCTTACTTTCAGGGAAAAAAAAAAAAAAAAAAAAAGTGTATGTGTGTTAGATAGTAAGTGAAAAAGCAGTATCTGTTTCTGAATAGAGCAAAAATGAGTTTTCCAAGCTCAAGAGCTGGCTCCTGTTAATGGGTATGTTTTGTGAAAAGTTACAAGAGCATTAAGTTCAAATGAAAATCAGGAATATTTACCCAGAAACAGTGTTTTATTGTTGGTGGTTTCTGACAAGTAGGCTGTTATTCAGTTGCATTTCCATAACTACGTCAGCTCAGCATCAGATGAACTCTGTGGCAGGCCTCAACCTTGACCATAGTGTGGCTTTTTCTAGCACTTGTGCCTGAGTTCATCTACAAAAAAAGACAGGGCTGTGTAGGGCTGTGGTGGAAACAGCACTTCAAGCTGGGAACTACTCCTGAATACTGCAGTATATAGTAACATGGACACAGTCACACGTTACATGAATCCCCCAAGTAAATGGAGCTAGAAAAAGTATTACCTTTCCGGCATAGGTACTCTATTACAATTTATTTCCCTGATATTGTCAGCTTACTTTTGGAACATGCTACCTTATCTAGTATGCAATGCTGAGTTTATTAAAGATGCATTCCAAGGCTTTGGTTTTTCTTATTTTTCTTTTAAAAAGAGAAAGGCTGGGAAGGGATGTGTTGCTGTTACAGGGAGAGAATAAGGAGGGAGGTGCAGTACATCTGTGTTTTCTTTACACCTTTAGTGGAATAATGGATGTTGATCTGCAGGTGACTGATAGTTCACTGTGTGGGTACTTTTAAGGAACTGTTACAGGTTCATATTCTTATTTAATCTTCTATATAATAAGAGCACTGTTTCATGGGGTTCAGGAAGATCTAGACCACTGCTCCCTCCTTTCTCTTCCTCCTCTCTTCTGTCAGCTACACCCTCCTGCTGCCTGCTCATGTTTGCTGGACTCCTGTGAGTCAATTCTTAATTTGCCAAAATGGCAGAAAACCACCCCTTCTTTTTGTTAGGAGAGTTTTCTGCCATCCTTGTGAGGGAAACAAGCAAAGGTTTCAGCATGCATCAGGGCTAATGGAAGGGAGATAGAACAAGGTACTGTGAGATACTTTCTCCTACTTTTGCCAGCAACCAGCTCATGTCTGCTCTGCAGTATGTGAAATTTTAACCCAAATCAATAAATATATTTACTTTAGAAAGAAAACATGGTAGGTTTTATCACAGCTTTCAGCATCTACAATAAACTGTAATAAATCAATGCTTGAGTCTAATCTAAAAAGGAATTTAAAACCTATTCTGGTTATATAATTGTGTCTCACAAGAACTACAGGAAATTAAAAATGTAGTTTTACAAGGCATATAAAAAACTTTCAAACAATCACAGACTACAACATGTGAGGTCCATTCTTAACCAAGGTGTTTGCTATAGAGGACCAGAATTTGTAAATGCTATTTAGAAATACAGTCACAGTGACCTGGAAGAGCAAGCAGTACAAAGGATTTCTTGAAATGTGCTGACTCTAAAGCAAGACTGGTAGCACACAAATTTAATAGGATAGTTTAATAATACATTACTTTTGTGTTAGTGAACTGCTCTTCTACTGTCTGAAAAACTGCTCTCCATTCAATCCTCTGCATTTCTGTTTACCTCTTACCTAGGAGCACTTGTTATGTATTAAAAGCTCTAAGACAATCAGTGCCACTTTTGCTAAGTCTATTCAAATTCCCTTGCTTAGGAAATGAACGTTTTCTTTAAAGAGACGATCTATTCAATAAAGCTTATGGCTTTTGACGGCTACAAATCCTGTTTTGAAAACAGCATTTTCGGTTTATAATGCATTGCTTTGCATATGCAGAGCCTGCATCATACAAACCTCAAGACAGAATCATCTTTTCTCTTTCCTGATTATAAAGAAACACAGTATGATTTTGCTTCTGACAATCTCATCAGAAGTATAATATGAATATCCAACTATTTTCATAATTTACATTAAATAAATATTTTCTTTAATATTTAGTCATAAGTAACTGTATAAATTGATAAAAAGGAAAATTCCTATGTTATTAGCTCAGCAGAAGACTCAAAAACTTGTTTAATTCCTTATGTCCACATGCTTTTCTGTTAGTGAGAAAGCAGGAAGAGGTTAAGCTATAATCGAAAGAGTAGGGTGCTTGCTGTAAACCTCTGAAAAGCATGCACTTCTCTAGTCTGACACAAATTTCTTCTGTGACCCTGAGCAATTCCCTTGAACTGAGAACTAGCAAAGCAGATAAACACTGCCTGAACACTGATGTACAGTCCTTGTGGCCCCATCTTACTTTTCAAGGACCTGAAATCCTTGACTCTATCAGATCCATAATCCATCCAGTCCCGTCTGACAGTCGTTAACATCATATACTTCAGAAGAAGGCATAAATTATTCTGCTTACCTGTAGCTTGGTGTAATTGATATGTTGAAGCCTCCATATCCATACAAGAAGGCAGGATGAGAACCATCCAATTTAATTCCTTTCTTGTGAATAATAAACATTGGGATCTTAGTACCATCTTTACTAGGGTAGAAAACCTAAGACAAGATGAGAAGAAATGTGAAATGCTGTTATTGTTGTAACTCTATGTAACTGCTGTAAACAAGAAGTAGAGGTTATCCCTTCCATGCTGTACAGTGGATAAAACTTCCTCAGCAATCTGCATCAATTGCTACAGCCTTTTCCCTCACATTTTATACTCAACCTGGTCAGGTTAGGTAATGGCCATCACCAGCCTGGTTGATTAATAGCTCTGGAAAACGTCAAAATGAGACAATGCAAAGGGTACGGCTGTATTGTTTTTACACATCCTATACCCTGACTGAGCTGGCAAGGAGAATGAGCAGAATTAAAATGAGATTTTTAACCTAAAATTTTAATTTCTAAATTGTTTTAATTTTTAAAAAATCAAAATTTCTGACACTATAGAATAGTGTACTGACAAGAAACATCTCACGGTAGGGTGGTGACTTAGGAAGACCCAACCAAATGTTACACTGTTTTGGATAACAAAGAGCTATGTGACTCCCAGACAGATATGATAAAAAACTCCCTGAAGACCTGTTCTTGTACTGCTAAAATCATAGAGAATTATTTTATTGCAGTCCACGCAGCGGTCTTTGCTTGTAAAAACAAATTTAATCACAAGCAGAAGGCGATCCAGCACACATGGATCAAGCACTGGCCTCAAGCTGTCTCAACAACCACTTCACCTCATCACGGAGGTAACACAACCAATAGCAAATACTTTTGTAGTATTTGGTGTATTTTCAGACATTTCCCAGCAGTTAGAATCAGGAGTGCTAGTTCTGCAGAATCCCTAAAACCATACAGCGAGACAACACAGCTATCTGCTGGTTTTCAGGAAACCAACTCCCAAAATACCAAGCATCCAAACATAGCATATGCTTTCACATATGCCTTTCTACTACTGTCACAGCACTGTAGTAAGATAAAAGCTCAGTTCCACGTACAGAAATATCCACTGCAATTGCTTAGCATAATTCCCATGTCTTGTTGTTTTGATGCATGTATCTGCGTGCATGTTCTAATTTAGGATCCAGCACATCTCATTTTGACAGTCAACAAAATGTGGGTGTGAATGGAGCTCACTGCTCATCCTCAGGTTCTGGCTGACTACTTCTCATTGCTTTCATTTTGGTACCAGTATCTGCAGCTTCTAGTCTAACTAGAACATAGAAGTAACAGAGGATTACATTCTTACTTCATCGCAAATTTACAACCTCTGTGCTTTTACAGGAAACAGACCTATCGTATTTATTAAAGCATACATAATCAACGGGATCTATTTTTGTAAATAACGAACTACGACAGTAATATGATCCTCTGCAACACATTTATTCTGAGCACTGCCTGTAATGTGAAACACGGAAATCCACATCGCATGGCCAAAAAAAAAGCACATTTGATTTTAATTTGATCATGGCTAAGGAAATGTGAGAAATTTCAAATGAAACTATTTCTATGTCTGAAGGCTTCACCAAATCATGTAGGATTATTCTAGGTAAAATTCAGTATTTTAGTTCATTAGATGGAAACATTCAGAACAAAAAGCTGAAGGCATTTTCACACAGATTTCCAGCTACTGCCACAAACATATCTTTCCTAAAGTGGTCATCTCACCACAGGAGAACATATTTTAAGTATTTAGCTGGACACCACAAACGAACTGAACACTATAACCAAATGGTTATGGACAGGAGAACTGTTGAGGCTAGAGATGAGGCATTCTGGAGAGAGATTCCTCTCTGAAATGCTATCCATCAGCTCCAGTTCTTGCTGGCAATTTACACAAAGTGAGCACCTGGCCTCCTGTGTTTCCAGTAACACTCAATGTTGTTGGCCAGTCATTGCCTGATGATTAAAGGATACCACTAATTTTCCTGCTTCTCTCTGACCAAGAGACTTTTTTTTTCTTTGAACAACTCTGAAAACTGACTTCAGTAGGGCTTTTATCATCATCAGTTAAGGTTAAATAACATACTATTAAATGAAAACTCAACAAAAAAGATGCATGTCAAGGTGACATTTGCAATTTAAGAGTTTTCATTCCTATCTTTGCTAAAATAATGATTGCCTTTCCCACCAAGATGAACAAATGGGAGGGGGGAAAAAATCAATTCAGTGAGACACTGAGATATATGAAGCTATTTAAGCTTCTCCAAATAGACTATTTTCAACAACTGATTCAATCTCACCTTTAAATTAGGTGTTATCTCTGAAGCAAGTCCAATGGTTTATTCATGTAGCCAATAAAGGGACGTGCTTCTATCTCAAAGATTAAGGTAAACTGGAAAGGGCAAGCCCTAAAGAATTTCCCATGATGACATTTCATGCCTAATTTTAGAAGATGACAGCTTTTACAAGAGTAAATGCTCATAAAAGGGTACTAGTGTTTTCTGCTTTATCACAGTTAGGAGTGATCCACTTGTGCTAGCCACGTTATATTACTCATTGCTCACATATTTTCAAATAAAGACTCTCATTTCACTACAGCTATTAGCACATAAAGAAAGCAAAGCGATGTCCCTAACTGTCACACGGCAGAGGGGTCTCAGTGTCAGAAAGAATCACTCTCAATTCAGCCACTGGAACCAGAAGCATTAATTTAGAGCCCTTATTCTTATTAGTATGATCCAGAGAGATAGCAAGGCTGCTTGCACTGCTATGTTACTACAGAGTAGGTGAGGATTAAACTACAAACAAAAATCCTTGTCATTCTTCTTTAGTACATACATACACATGTATATACACATTTAAATAAACAAGCTTTAGCATTTGAAAACAATGTATGCAGAATTTCCATCTAAAAAGAACACTGGCAATTTAACTCTGCAGAGTAAGGTCTACAGGTAAATGAAGTTAACAGCTGTGTGATACAATTTGTAACTTTATTTACTAGTTAAGTAGGATAAAAAATGTTCTGTACCTTTACTCCTGTGAAGGTCTTTGCCCTCCTAACTATTGCTTGTTTTAAAAATGCAGGATTTGTTACATGATCTTTACTTAGGAAATAGGAAAACCACCACCCAGAATCATAGTCACAGACCTAAATTCAGAAAGATGCTAAGTTTATCCATTTCTGCCTCTGCACTGACAAGCGTCCTCTCCTTCACACAGCAGTTTAGCTTCTGAAAAGTTAACAGGGTTTGAAAGAGAGAGGTTGAAAAAGTTTTTCCTTTTCTCTATTAAGATAATATAGCTAGATATCGAGACTTACACACTGAATTAAAAATAATTTTGGCAGCCATCCACTATGTGCTTCTCCTGTGAGTAAATATGAAATCAATATCTTTTTATACTAAAGGAAGTGATATGATCATCACAACAAACAAAATGAATCTGCCCGAATACTCCACGCTGCATCACACAGCTAAAAGTATTTTAAGGTGCTGAAATTAAATACAAACTTCCACTTTTAAAAATAGAGTCAGCAATTCGCAAATATTCGGTTTCACTTTTTCTCACTTAAAAAAAAAATCTTTTGTCCATCTAGAGAATAGAGATGGAAGAGTGAATGTAATCACAGTTGTTCAAGAAAAAAAAGGGCAGGTACACCTGAAATCCCTTTACTTTTATAAGGTTGAAAATCATACTCAGCAAAAAACCTGCCCCCCAAACTTGTACAGATTTTAAATTAACCTTATAAAGGTGAGACTCAATACAGGTTTTGAAATATTGCTGTGAAATACAAAATAATTTAAAAAAATCCTATCCAAATAGGTCTAATGCATATATTTTTAAGCTGCAAACAATATCTGAATGTCTAGAAACATTTTAATTTTTCTGACTCCCTCATAAATAGCGAAGAGAATTAAAATCCAATTAAGAAGTGATTAGTTCGGCTTTTCAGAAAGAATTATTTCTTGCATATACATGAATTTTACATATGAAAAGAAACTCTGACTTCTGGGATTTGCAAACACCCTTTAAATCACAGTAGGCTAATCATTCTTAGAAAGACACTAGTGATTCTAAAAATGTCTCTCTCAATCTCTCTTTCAAGATTAGTTGCCACATACCACAGATATCAATTCTTTCCATGTCTGTGTGTGCTTGATCCAAACCAGGTAAGATTTGTCATGGCACTGACATTCATTGTGCTAAAATGCCAAAGAATTTTACAAAAACTAAGGCGGCATACGAATCATGAGTGAACAGTCCTTATTAAAATCATGTGTTCTGTAACTTAAATATGGGAATAACAAGACAATGCCTTCAAAATGACTTTTGTTCACATGTCTTCTACTACAGTTTTACTGAGATAATTCCTTTTCTTTTGAAACAAATACAGCATATAGCAGTCTTGTGAAATTTGGCTGTTTTGTGCTGCTAGATAGGAACGTCTGCCCTTTCAGAGGGCTGCTGTGACTCCAGTTGTGGCCACCACGAAGTTGCATGCAGTGCTAGGGAAGCACAGGATTACATAGATGATGGCATCAGGGTGTTTGAGCCTGTATTTAGGTAAGCAGCACCCAAGGCTGAACGATGCGGTGTAGCAAAACTGACAAACCCTAACAGCTGCTACTCAGCACTTCAGGGAGGCAAGTCACAAATACCCTGCCTTCACACCAGCAAGTCTGAAAACATCAGCACCAGCAGGCAGGGGGAAAATCCTCTCCTCGCTTGAGATGTCAGGGCAGAAATCTCAGATTCCCACAGAACCAGTCTGCACCCCAGTCTGGACCAACATTTGAAGTCCAGTGGCCCAATGGACAGCTCTGGCAGCCAGCCAGCAGCAATCTGTACGAGAAGCTATTGCTAGCCACCATTTTGTGTTCTCACGCACACAGGATGAGCTAGAAGTCAGGAGAATTAACAGGGAACTACTACCACTACAAAGCAAATCCACAGCATCTGAGGCTTCCCTTCTTCAGAGGGGAATCCTCATCAATCTTCTTTAAGTCCCTTAAATTAGCTTTGAAGCAATTCTGTACTGGTTGCAAAACTTGCTTAATACAGAACTGGATAGGGGCCAAAGTAACTCAGTACAGCCGGAATTAATGCAGGTAAAATTCAGGAAGAAGAGCACTCGCTAAAGACATTTGCAAAAGCACTATGAAAATAATCAAGAAACCTTTTAGGAGAAATTGTTTCACTACCCACCCGCTGGGACAAGAAGCAGCCCCATGCTGACAGAGGCGAAGTGCCAGGAGATGGTCTTTTAGAAGAAATGCCTTCTTGCTAAGTTCAGCTGCTTAGCTGCAAATGACTGCTGGGAGGTAGCTCACAGGGTGGCGGTGGGGAAAGGCAAGAAAAAAATGCAGTCAAAAGTTCAGAAGTCCTGCAGGGCAGCCATGGCAGAAAATGTTTTTAATCACATTTTTCTTGATAAGAAAACAGACAGAATTCCTATTATATAAACCCTTAGTGGTGAATTGGATTCAAGGAATCTCCTCTACTCCACTTCTGCAACCTGACCAACTTGTTGGCTTCTCTTTCAGTGTTAATCTTTGCTCTTTTCCAAGTGATCTCAGAGTTCCCTACAACAGAACAATTACCATCTGCCACATACAGCTATTCCTTTTCTTTCTCAATTTGCTGTAAAGAAAACTGAGTGTACAGCGTAGAGACATATCAGGTTGATATACTTTACCTTTTGAGATAAATATATATATGGCAGTCTCATTAAACAGAAAAATTTCCTACAGGCCTATGAAAGTTATGGTCTCTTTCCTGCATTACCTCTGTACTTAGGTATTCAAGAAATGTATTACTGTGAAGTAGTACAGCATAAAGTAAGTAAAAGGATGTCTAAATGGAAGTAACACATAAACATATAAGTAACATGCTGCAGGCTAGTGTAATTTCTTTTATTAAATCAAGATTTACTTCATTGACAAATCTGCTCTGACAGGAGACAATTCACTGTAACACTGTATAGGCATTTGAAAGCAAATATCATTTGTCTGTACTATGCTGGAAATTCAGGTTGTAATGATAAATACTTTTATTCTTCAAGTGTACAGGCAACTTCCCCTGGGGTAAGCAAGGGAGAGAACTTATGTTATGTAGGCTATTCCACAATAACAATTCTGATTTATGGTTTTATACCATGACAGAGACACACATCTAATTGGATGTGCTGAGAAAGAGGTACACTCATGCAAACAGTAACCAGCTAATTCAGCTTTTCCTGATTGTATTTTGTTCAGAACTTGCTTGGTTCTCTCAACACAGCTCTGCTGTTGATCTCTTGTAGGCTTCAAAAGATAACCCAACCTTGCTTCTTCCTAAACCAAGGGCATCTAGAGTATTTAAAGTATTAAAATTTTGCCCATAATCTTGTTCCCAAAAGTTCTCACACAGAACAAATTCAGTCTTGACACTGGTGATGTCAAGTATCCAGCTTGTGTCAAAGCCCCCCCAGAGGACCCTCACTTAAACTGCCAAGAAGCTTGATTTATGACTTCCAATAGCTGGACAATTTCAGTGATCTGCTCTTTCTTTCTTAGAAAATAATATCCTATTTAGAGATATCACTGGCTACCCAAAAACAGAGGCACTGTAAATCACCACACACCTACAGAAGCTCTGCATGTGGCTAGTGCAGTATTGAAAAAATAGGTGATACTCTTCATTTCTGCTCTTTGGATTGAAAACAAACAGGGATCACCTACACTGGACAATTCTTGTTTACAGAATCCTCAAGAACTTACAGAAAAACAGGTCACTTAAAAGTACAGTGAAACATTTCTACATGAGGTTTCTCAAAGTATAGCTGAAAATTTAGTATCTGAGATTTAAGCTTGAATTTGAAGTTCCCAATCATATCCCTACATGCTTAAATCAAACAAAAGGGCAGCAGAAGGAAAAAAAAATACTCGAAAATGGTCAAGGACAAATTAGTCCTAGAAAATACACAGGTTACCAGGTTAGAAAATAATTCTAAAGATCAGATCCTGTTGATTTTAACAACTGTCTTGGTGCCCACTTGCTCACTTTTGGAGATGGTACACTTCAGGCTTATCTACTGTTTTCAGATTTACAATACTCATTCTATGATGAAGAAAAAATCATCTAGTGAGTAGCAGGAAACAGAAAAGAATGTTGGGAATGAGTTTGTGATATTGCTGCAACAACTGGGAAAAATACACTAAATGAGTATAACACAACCCTGCAAAAATTTCAATTTATGATGCAACTTTCAGACACCAACAAATGGAAGGAAAGTGTTAGGGATATTCCTACTGGTAAAAGATTCTCTGATTTCAGGTACTGTACCATTATATACTTTGAATCTTTTCTATATGTTACCTATTTTCAGGCATTACCAGTGATCACTGTGCATTAGTACTTTCAAAAGTAATTGTTAAACTGTCTGAAAAGCAAGCAGATATCATTCATCTGCACAGTTTGAAAACTAGTTGTTATGAAAAATGATGATGCATCTAGGAGGCTTCCCTTATCCCATAAATTCTGGGACATGTCTCAAGGACAGAGCAGAAATAATTAATCTAAGGAAAGATGATATTCTACTGGTACCTCTGGGCAGTGTTGATACTATCAAATCAACTGCTAAATGAAGATGCAAACTAGATTACCCTTAATAAAACTGTGCACTGATGAATTTTCACTGCACTATATGCAGACAAATACCCAAAGAAAAAAAAAAAAAAAAAAACTCACATAACTTGTGACTGAACTGTTTCTGGGTGGAAAGTTAAGTTCTAATTTCCTTCTTTTTCCTTGGAAAAATTCTTTCAGAATATGCTGACATTTTGTCATTTTAAAATTTTTATTACTTCTGATCTTCTACTGAGGATGGGTAAGAGAAAAGTCTCCTGAATTATCCCACATGAGTGCTCCACATACAGAAGCTGACAACTGCCTCAGATACTTATCAAAGCTCTAATTTTGCCCCATCTTTTCACTATCAAATGACAATTTAAGGAAGAAGAAAATCAATCACCAGACCTCTCTAGATTGAAGAAAAAAAACACACAGCATTGACAAAGAAGCTTTTTTAGCTCTGCCTTACCTATAAGTGCAAATTTCTTCTGTGCTTAGTAAAAAATGAAGACTATATTGTTGAAAGAGTCTAGCAACACCAACATAATATTAAGAGGCTTGATTGTGCCATTTTGATCTCTGCCAAAGAAAACACTGACAGAAGATAAACCCTGAAGAGGTCCTCCAAAAACTTCTAAATTCTATTTAGTAAGTATTGTTTTCTCAGCACAAACTGAACTGCTCATAACTATTATATGGCCATCTTACTTAAATTGCATCCTTTACTAAGGTAATCACATTCACAGTGGAAGCAATAGTCATCACTTCAGTTTACAAATATGCTAGTATTTGCTTCCCTTTTTCCTTTCAATTGCTAAGTCTGCTTTGAGCAGTAGTCACAAAGCTTCATTTACTTTCCAGCGGACTCCTAGGTTATGAACAACTTAGTTACAGTGTTTGAAGCACGGAGCTCTCCAACATTTGAAATTGCTATTTACTACTAATATTCACCACTCAACTTCTACCATGGTGATGAATGTTAATTAACAACAACCACCAACTTAATCCACCATGCAGCCTCAGGCCTAGGTGAAGAACACAAGTAGAAATCTATCAGGCTGTTGTAATATATATATATATATATATATAAAGTTTATGGACATTTTGCATTGCTTTTAGATATCGCTAATTATAATTTTTGACACCTCTATGTAGTTAGTACATAGTTATCATACTAATCTTCCAGATACAATTTATTGCTCTGTCTCGCTTTCAAGCTGTGGTTGGCAAGGGCCCTGCTATGGCCTACGTTCGTGTAGTTCTTCAACATGCTTCTAAACATGGTCCATGACTAAACCTCCGAAGTGCTAAAATAACACAAGTAGATAAAGAAGCAATAACCTCCTGGTTTGTTCTCTGTAGGCTGCTGTACTATGTTAACTGTCTTTGCATCAGTTGCATCATGTCAAGCTTAATATATGACTGCATAAACTAGCTACTGACTTGTGTGTACTTAGAGGCCTGGAGCCCTGAAACACAAACCTCCTAGTTCTGCCAGAGCCATTTATGTTCTGAAAACACCCCAGTTCCTTGGTAGCCTGCAGGGATGTCATTCAGAAAGAGATTCATTCACTGTGAGGTATCCAAAAGGAATATGGAACTGTGGGAAAGCTTCACTGCTAACAGAAAGCACCAAGACTGCACCAAAGAGGGGACAAGGGAGTGCTTTTTGGATGGAGAAACAAACATAAGACAAAACTACATGAAAAAGCAAAATACAATAAGGCCAGAAATTAAAACATGCTCAGACAGGTACAATCAGCTATAGGGTGAGGAACAACTGACAAAAATTAATTCAGAGAAGTGTCTTGGAAATATTTGAACATGCCAAACTGAACCTGAGCAAACTGATTTTTGAGAGGAGAAAACCCTCTAGTAGCACACATAAGCAGAAGTCTCACCTGCAATATGAGTATGACATATGAAGCAACCCTTTCTGCTGTATTCAACATTTACAAAGCCTCAGCTACAGTATGGTGGTTCAATTTAAAACATGGCATGTCATGTGCTGGCCATTTAAAGAGATTCTAGGGAAAAGTAAGAAGAGTGGTAAGAGTGATAGGAGGCCCAGAAGACAATCCACTAGAAAAACTGAACAGATTGCAGTTTTTTTTCTAATCTAAAGAAAAAAATTGGAGGGACACATGGTGACAGTCTCTAAATTTACAGAAGTTTGCTGTAACTAGAAGAAAATTGCCCATCTTCCATGTCTGTGAGGGACACAAAGCAATGCATTCCAAGTGTAGTAAGGGAATCTAGGTGAGACCTACTGGTGGACACGTCACTCCTGGTAACAGAAGCTTTTTAACAATACATACAGTGAGACGTTGGGACAGATTGTTTAGGGCAGCTGAAGTTTTTTATCCAAAAGTAGATAAAAAGCCAGTCTTTAACAGTACAGGCAGAAGTGACCTGCCACAGATCCCAGCACGCTAGCCTTGGAAGCCGCAATTGCTAGCTGGGTATATGACCATGTTGCTACCACGTGCCACTACACATTCAGGCACTGCAGTTTCTTCTCTTTCCCAGTTTTAATGTCCATCAGTTATTACAGCAGCTCTGCCACAGGTTTTTTCTCTTCACAGCTGCAATATCACCTGCCAGGCAGTAACAGCTGGCTCTTGCAGGAAAAGCCAGTATCTTACCTCTTGGACCTCAACGAATTCAATGATTTTTTGAGGTATTTTTTTACTAACATTTTATATGATTTCAAGAAGTGAGCTTTCAGAACTAGAATAGAAGTGGAAAAAACAAGGGGATTGAAAGAGAATAAGTGTCTACCTTCTGCCTTTCACAAAGCAATGATATAATATCTTCAGGAAGAGCTGGTGAGAATAGAAGTTCAAAAATCTACCAACAGCATTGAAAATTTGTATTAGCTACATTTCAGAGAGTCTTTTAAATAATTAAATGAAAATTGTAGTGTTATAAAACATCCCTATACTTATTTTGCAGTTGCATACGCACCTATAAAAATGAAGTGCTCAATATTTTATTCACAAGTATCATGGGCTTCCCCTAACAAGTAAACAACCACAATTACCATTGTTCAACAAATATGCTCCAATTTCAAAATCAACCTGTGGCAGAAACAGATAAATACCTGTCCATACAACTTATTAAATACAAGTCCTCTTCTTTGGAAACCCAGTGACTATTCAACAGACCTCAACACTTAAAAAAAGTAAAAATAAAAGTATTTAACTTGCCAGCAGCCCTCTAAAGAGTCTGACTGCCTCAGTGGCCTACTAATGGAACTCAGTGTATTTCCCTGATAGATCAATGGCTTGAATGCTTGCCCACATTAGTGAGGACTGAGAACTGCAAAATCATTTAATGACCTTCTGCCAGCTAAGTGAATAAATCCAGTAATTGTAGTCCCAGAGAGATCTGTCTTCAGTGTAGCACTATCATCACCATTTAACACCCTACTGGGTACACTCGGTAAGACAACGTACTGGGTGGGCTTGATGGATTAAAAAAAAAAAAAATCCCACACTTGCAGAGGAGCACTCTTGTTATGAACAATGCTGGCATGTCAGCAATGTTCAACATTTAGCCCCAAGAAAGGGACAGAGAAAAGAAAACTGGCAGTTACCACTACTTTCTGTCAGAGGAGGACTATACATGCAATCCCTAATGTGGTAAAATTTTCCATTTTTATGACAACTTGGATCCAAACAAGAACTGAAGAACAACAAACGAGGTTTGGGGCAGTTTTTTTGTGGAATTATCCCATGTGTTCGATCCTCCACCACGTATGGAACATGACTGTTCAATCTGTACTATATACAACACACAAATACTACAGTGATCAAAATATTGCTTTTTTGTCATTATATAATACTGTTGGAGATATTGGGAGTTGTTTTCTGTTGTTGTTTTTAATTGGTGTTAAAGCTCTTTGAACTGTTGTTTAACACTAAAAACTCAACAGTTTTCTAACCACTTCTGAAAGGCCAGCTCTCAGGATCAGCAAAAAGAGTTAGCAGTGAACCACTGTCATTAGAATAGCAGACTGTACCCAAACATATCCCTAGTGCAACACCTCTTCAGTGTGTAACCACGGACAAGTCTCATTCTGAACGCTTCTGCTCCTGTAAAATGAAGTTAATAATACTCACTACCTTTGAGAAATAACACTGATAGCCTTATACAAAGGGGAGAATAAAAACTGAGAGAATATACCCACTGAGAATCATTAAAGATAATTCTTTCTTATCTTGTAAGGAAGTTAATTAAAATAGTAATGTGTTCATGGTTAATTACTGGAGGTGAGATCAATCACAGCAGTGAATATGAAAGCTGGAAAAAAAGCGAAGGGGAAAATCTTCAGTGGTTTGTTTACAAAGAAGACAAGAAATAAGCATTTTCCCTGCAACAGAATTCTCATTAATTTCCCTATATTGGCAATGAATCTACCTACCTGAGGACTTAAACAGACTAGTTCTTGTAAGGAGCTCAAGTAAACAATGTTTTCAATCTTTTTTTTTTTTTCTTGATGGCAAAATGTATTTAGGCATTTACTGGAGAGGTCTAAACTGTTTTTATTCACCAGAAATGATACAGTAATTTACGACACGGGAGGCTGTAAAACAATCATTTAAGTTCCCTTAAATTTGTTTAAAGCTCCTGTATTTAAAAAGGGATTATGTACACTAGAATCAATGATTATAGCTCTGTTTTAATTCATGTTATTCCACCTTGTGTTTTAAGAAATTCTGAGAAAGAAATGGAGCATGGCATGCAGCTCAGGATTAAGCATGCCAGCTAACATCTCTAGTCATTAGAAAAGTTGAAAACAAACCACTGCAAGTTCAATCAAAAGTTCTACTGAATAAGGCATAAGAAGAATGTCTTGAAACAAATTTTAGTTAAGCTACTAAGCAATCACTTCTCTTGTATACATAAAACAAACACTTTTATAATGCTTTGAATATGAACGTTCTACAGATGAACATTTTAAAAGTTATTCAATTCCCTGCACATTTAGCAGAAAAAGAAACAATCTCATATTAAAAAGTTTGGAAATAGTGAATCACAAAGCCTATAAGATGATCCAAATGAAGAAGGAGAATGGTATTTTAGTATTATTCCCTCCCCCCCATGGTCTGGTATAATGCTAATTCTTCCTAAGAGCAGTTCTGTACTCCTCCATCCCAAACCACATTTCCATTGTTCTGCATTCTGCTGAACAGAAGCTCCCAACATCCTAAACTGTGCAGCAGTCCTCCGTGGTATGTAAGAAGGTGATAGAGCAACCTTGGACATTTAGACTTTAAATTGGGATTTGAACTGGATTTGTAAAGAAAGCAATGCAGTCTCCTGTCAATTCATCCTCTTACTTGGAATAGGGATACCTGGTTCCTACTCCTCCTACACCTCCAGACACTTAGGGAATATCATGCCTCACCAGAATTACTGGTGTGAATTTTCTGAAGTGCACTGGATGGGGCTGCTTAAATATACTGGATGCAGAGCAAACTGCTACTCCTCTACTTAGGCACAAGGACTTCAAAGTTCAAGAGCATACAGTCTTTCACTTGATGCTCTTCTAGACATAATATCCTTCATACTGATAATTTCCACCTTAAATGGAGTGCACTACAGCTGCAAATATAAATCATTTTTAATATACAATCTCTTGGCTTTAAAGAAATACAGAGCCTAAAAGCTAGAAGACTGTTTTCAGGTACTGTTTCTTCGCTGACTTGGAATTAGGAAAGGTAATGGCAGATTAAAGTGGTGTTTGTAACAATCACGTGCCAAGGGTGTAAGAAGCTAAATTCACACAGGCATATTGCCAATACTGCCACAGTTGTCACTGTGATTTTGTTGATGTCCTCCAGAGTAAGACTGTTGCCTTGGTGCCAAAACCACAGTTATTACCAAGACGCTGGCAGAGCTCAGAGCTGAAGACTTTAGCCTTCTTCCTGGGAATCCTGACAGAAAGTGAAGCAGCTCACAGCTTCTTTTCTCCCTGGAAGAGAGCAGGTGTCTGCTACACTGTAGCAAGCATTAAAACAGATAGGCTTCTCCTCTACCACAGTATTACTTCATTTTCTTCCCCACTGCAACATGAAACCACAAGGAAATAAAATCCAAACAAGCAACAATAAGCAACTTGTTTCCCCCAAGCATTAACTCTATTCTCCCACCCCACCCCATGAGATCAAGGCAGGAGGCAAATTCCAAATATTGTTAAAAACAAGAAAGTCCAGCTCCTCAAAAATCAATCAGTTCTCAGGAGGGGATGGAAAAGGATGTGAAAACAACTTTTTTTTTTTTTTTTTTTTTTTTTTTTTCCCCTAAAGCAAAGGGAAGAACTGTTTCTGCATAGAGTATATGCCCTTCTCTATTAGGGAAATTCTTTTTCTTCACACAGGCGACAGAGCTACTAAATTTCCCTCCAAACTCCAGTGATCTCTTCATACCTATTAGACAACAGATAGAAACGATATTAAGACTGTCTCTTTATCAACACTGAAAAAACAGTAATAATGTCAGCTCTTGTATCGCTAAGCAGGTTGAGCTTACTACAGCTTTCATAGGACACTGCTTTCTGCTGCTGCCATCTCTTCTCTTACTCTTTATTTCAATGAGTGCATTTAATGCTCATGGAATGCCACTAACAGTGAGGGCAAGATCCAGGAATAGCGTGGGCAGGTGCTGTGCACAAGTTTCTCCCACAGCTCTGCCAATCAACCTCAAGCCTGACTCATCTTCTCGGTGCTTTATTTTCCTGAAACAGAGATTAACAACTGTGCCAAACTGTATGGTGTAAAGTTCCACCAGGAATTAGAATGACTGGAGGTTAATTTTCCCTACCAGTGACTCATAACTTGAGATCAGAGCTTCAAGGGGTTGAAGATGGGGGTGAAAGGACAAACAATGGAACAAACTTTTTATGAAAATCACTTCACCTATAGAAATGATTTTTGCAAAAGAGGAAATGATTCATCCCAGCCACAAGAAAACAAATGTCCTTTTAAAGACTTGTCCTAACCACCAACTGCTTTCAAACCAAACTAAGTAGTACTACAAATTTCACAGTTCTTCTGCGAGACCTAACCCAAAGTGTATCTGTCAATAGCAACAACTATTTTTGGTTCATCTCAAACTATTTTAAGGGTAGTACTGGAAGGTATTCAAAGAATGGCAAGCGGAGCCAAACAACATTTCAATTGTTTCAACACTGACAATCACACATATCAGTCTAAAAGTAGGTGAGTTCTGAGCCAGGACAGAGCGCTGCTGGTCCGTGACTAGGTGTCACAGTGAGGTGTTAATATGGAAGGCACATAAGTGCTTTGTAAAAATAGAGGCCTTTTATTTAAAGCAGCAGTTATTTATGCAGTGAACTGCTAATGCCAACTTCCATTTGTAAGTTCCTGCAGAAGTTTCTCCTCTCCCATAAAACCCACCCATGGATTTCAGCTACTTCCTGGAAAAGTCTGTCACAGTGACGGATGAAAGCATTCAGGGATGCAAAGACAAATTTTGGGAAGCATCTGGTAGAAAAAAGTTATTAACACTACTTAATATGTCATTTAACAAACACAGTCAGGATACAATTTTGATGTGTGACAAGCATTTCACACAGCCTGATCCTTAATGAAGGTCACACAAGAGTCTTTCAAGGTAAGTTACGATAAACACTTGCAGTGTGTCCCACAGAGCCAACAACATGTGGGCATGTTCATACCCTGGCATAAATGTCAGGTATGGTGAAACAGCTCTCCGTTCGGTACAAGATGAGTTGACTAATTTCTTCTTTGGACTGCCAAAGAGTAGTAACGTAACTTCAGGTACTACAAAGCAGCTGCTCTGCCATAAATTTACATACTATAGTAAACTTTACTGCTGGTCCATACTTTCACAGACTGCAAGGAGTCTGTGAAACACTTTAAAATGGATCCATAAGAGCAAAAAAAGCATTGTGGCATTTTCAAACTGCCATAATTCAGATTTTATACACACAGAAACATAGAAATGGTTTGGGTTGGAAGGGTCCTTAAAGCCCATCCAGCTCCAACCCCTCCTGCCACGGGCAGGGACACCTCCCACCAGACCAGGTTGCCCAAAGCCCCATCCAGCCTGGCCTTGAGCACCCCCAGGGATGGGGCATCCACAGCTTCTCTGGGCAGCCTATGACAGTATTTAACCATTTTCATAGTAAAGAATTTCCTCCTAACATCTGATCTAAAGTTTAAAGTTTAAGTTTAAAACCATTCCCCCTTGTTCTATTTCTATTTGCCTGTGTAAAAAGTCTCTCTCCACTTTACAATTACACCTACACCACTATGACACCTTCTTACAACTTCAGCTCAAGTCTTCTTAACTCAGTCATGTTCAAAGACTGCTAAAGAACAACAACTCATTAAAATTTCATATATGCTACACAAACAAAACTAGGGAGATTGCTAAGCTTAATGGGTATTTCTTCAGGTATATGAGAATAAAGGAAGAACCTTTGCAGGGGACCTGCCTTTCATTAAGTGCATGGATCTGAATAGAGCCAACATTTTCCTTTACTACTTTAATAATTCAGATGGAAATTAAAATTCTGAAATACATACCACAGTGTTGTTTATTCTTCTGTAATTAACAATCTTTGCCTATCTTCATCATTTTCCTTTTATTCTTAATTTTGAATTTCTTTCACAATTCCCTGAACTGTTGCCTGAGTTTTGAAATGGCTATGCAAGGCTGAGAGCCATTTATAAACTGCTTTGACGAGCTACCACCTCTCTTTCCCTTCTCCAACACCGATTTAGCAGAAAGACCATCAAACCACCTGGGACCCCACAAATGGGATGAGGACTGGGGTCTGGCTGAAGCCTGCAGCACAGGCAGGCTGGATTACGATGGAGATCAGGTGGTTCCAGCCCTGGCCTTGACAAACAGCCTCCTCCATGGTTCATCTGAAAGTTCCCCATGGATCCGAATGGTGTGGGAAACTAATTTCCAAGATGTTGCCACCCTGAAATCATTTGTTGATAAAAGACAAAACAGAAAGGGTGGTGATACAAGAGTGCTCTTTATGAACACAGATCCCAGCGTAACTGCACAGGTCACATTTACGTAGAGCTGGCACTGAGAAGGAATAAGGAGAAAACTAGAAACAATAATACTGACTTTACCTCGTCACAACTTAGCAGTGAACCTCTGCTAGTGATTCGCAGAGTAAAGGGCATAGCATAGAATGCTTCCTCCTTGAAATGAGGTGTGTTACTACTCTGCTTTACCCTAATTTAGCATGTAATTGATTTAAATGTAAAATGAGATTTTATTTTTCCAGACATTTATTTCATTAAACGTGATTTGCTAGAAAAAATGCATTATTTCTAGTTTATTGCAACCCTTTCTAAACTCTTTTTTTAATTATAAGGGTATTTGTGTTCCATTATTATCCTTGAGTTTGATGGCAGTATTTTTATTGTACCAAATTCTTCCCTGAAGAGAATGCTCTTTTCTTTCTCTTTTTCAGCTCACTATGCCCTGAAGTTATTCTGTGGAAGTCTCTGTCATGAATCTGAGTGAAACACACTCTGTGAGTACATTTTCAGCAAACTGTCATCTGCAAAACTCTTATTTCTGTCTGCAGATGCACGGACAAACAGATGGGGTTGTTTACAACAGCCTTAGGCACACACACAATGCTGTCTTTCTGCTTTTACAGGATCTGTCCTGTATATGTAGCATGGGCAAAATTAGAAATAAGAAATTAAGAAAAATACCTAATGTCCTTTCCAAGATCCCAAGCCACAGTGTCACACTGTTGCTTAACTGTACTATCTCTATACACCTGTAAAATATATACTCTAAGATAAATACTCAATACTTCTGTAAGATATATTTTCTATCTATAAGATATATATATATATCTTAACTATACTGTCTATACTAGGTAATTTCACCTTTTTCCATACTATGTATATTTAAATTCTGCTTTCAGGCGCTGGTTCTTAGACCTTTGTCCATAGAAATAAAAAACCTCTATTCCACTCTGACTCAGTTGCAAAATCTTACATATAAAGTAACTAAACCACCCTGCAAATGTTCTTCTATAAGTTGCAGGAATTAAATATGCTACACCTCATAATGTAATGACTGTATTCTAATTATTTAACAATTTTTTATGAGTGCTCTCTAGAAGCTCCATATCTTTCTTAAAGTCAAGGGTAGAGTATCTTACTGGGGGCTTACCAAAGCTGTGCTTAGTCACAAGATCACTTGCTAATTAAAATGCACATTTTGCATAATGTTTATAGCCACAATATTTGTTATGAGCCCAAAGCACATGTCTACAAAGAGCTCTGCATTTTACTTGGCCTTTTACATCTCATCGGTAGCTTGATGTTTTCAAAGGAGTAATTTCACTTAACTTTATAAGCCTTAAACTTAGCGAAGTCTTACATGTGAGAAACAGGCACCTCCAATGAAGTCTTTATGTTACTCAACTGAGATACCAGTCTGAGCCTTTAGAGACTACTTTGTGAACCTACCCTAACGTTTTAGTTCAACACAAGTACGGTGTTAAGCAAGTCTCCCCACCACTTTTCTTGTGCCTTGGCTCACACAGCAGAGAGGTTTCAGTGCAGGCAGACTGGATTCCTTCTGGATGAAACTCAAATAGCAGATACACTGCATGAGTGCACCAGAAGTGCTTCGATCAGTTCACAAGACAGGTCTAAAGCTAGTATTAAGTAAAACTCACAAAAACAGGCACTGGACCTTCAGCACAAGCCATTTCACTCTACAGATCTGCTCCTGTTATGCCATACTGCTTATTATTATAGATGTAGCTGATGGCCTTCCAGGGATTGTAAAGAGGCCTCTGGGTAACCAACTGACACAACACGCATGATTTCAGATTGTGAAGTGCAATAAATCTCTCTCTGGTGTCCAGATATCTTACCTTCACTTGGCTATATATACACGGAGTGACAGATTGTCATAATGGGACCACTTAGTAAAAGTTTACATCATTATAAATCAGTAACCTGTTGTCCTTGTTATTGCTACCTGCCAATCTTTGTTGACGCCAAATACTTCATCAGCAAAGATTTTATTCTCTAGATTGCTGTGAAATTAACTGAATGGCACTAGACCTTGCAAGGAAAGACCTCACTCATCTCTCCCCATGGAGAAATAGTTTGTTGACCATCCACATACATCATTTTGATGTAAACTTTTAATTCCAGAGGCCTTTGTTTTATCAAGGCAAAAAGTCTTTTAAGAAATGTGATCCTTTGATAGTTTTACAAGGCACCCATACAACCTTCCCCTTCCAAAAGGCAGCAGGCATATTTGCCATGAAACAATTCCACAGAGGACAACTACATTTGCCTTTTAATTCTTTATTCCTGGAGTCCCAATGAATCATTACAACATTAAGAAACAGTTAAAATAGAATTAATGCAGTGTTAACCTACTACTTACTAAGTACTGCACCAACATCCCATGGTCCCAGTCCCCTATGGTAGTAGGCAGTATACAGATAGAATGAAAAGATCCCTGTCCAAAATCATTTAAATTTCTAATATCAAAATATGTTAGATCTGTACAGTAATTGCTTCATGGTGTTTTACATTGGGAATGTTACATATATGTATGTATTTTAAATTATTCTTATCTTTTGCTCCTTGTTCTAGTTGTGCCAACACTGCAAGCAAAGAGTTTAAATCTGCTTTTATCGAAATCAAAGTGAAGCGTTTCAAGAGTAACTGCACTGATACACTAACAAAGATAATATACGTCACTTCTTGGAAAGGTGAACAGATAGGAAATTCTTATATAACATGAATGAAAAGGATTTTTCTGTTCACATCACTAGATAAATTCCTGCTCTTGTCCCCCATCACCATGGTTAAGACATTTCATACTTCTATGGCAGACTTCACATATTTGATGCTAGCTCTGAATGAATCAATGCATTTCCTTCTTGCCTCCCAATGTCTTCTTCATGTGTTAGAGTTCCACAGTAGGAATCTGTGGCAAAAACCATCACTATTTTTATATAAGAATGGTGGGAGGAGAGAAGGTTTTATCTATTATTGCTACTTCCCACTGTGGGCTCTGGCATACTGGGTAAGTGCTGGGAAGAAGACTGGCTATTCAGCTTTCTTCTATTTCTTCACTGTCTCTTAAACCTTGCCCTTTTACACCCTTACTGGAGACATGGCAAGTTGCCTGCTGGAAGAAATAAATAAATAAAAAAACATATGGAAAAGAAACAGCCTGATGTTAAAACAAATATCAAAGAATACCATAACACAAGAAAAGATTATAGAACACAGTGCCTTGTACCAGTAGACAACTGAGGCTTAAGCCTGCTTGGTTACTTGTAGTATCATCTTCAAATCTCTAACAGAACTTAATGCAATGCCTTCAGTGCACTATGCTTCCCACACAGACCTGCGATCCAGCAGCTAATAAAAGCACTCTCACCCTCAGTGAAGCACTATTTTATTAAACTCTCATGAAAGTGATTAAAAGAAGACAGAAAGAGTCACATTTATTACCTGAATTGTCTGGTAAACTGAAGGATCAAATCCTTTCACAGTCACCTCACGGAAAACTCTTGGCTCCAGTTCCTCTTTGGTCAGATCACAGTGATAAATAATACCTATAACAGAGTGCAGCTTTGTCAGCTTAGTGTACGGGCATCATTAAAAGGATGCTGGTTTAGGCATTGTGATGGAGTAATAAAACCAAAGGTAACTCAGCAGGGTGAAAAACAATAGCACCTGGTATTTTCTTTCAGTTGATATACATTAACATACACATATATGTACTTCATCTAAGAGGGCTGCAAAGGCTTTCCATAAAGACAGAATAATTCTGGCTGCCCATAAAAAGTCAGTATTCAAACTGGGTTAAACTGAAAAAGAAAATAGTTTTCATGAAGTTACTAGCTTTTCTTGAAAATGATAAATTTGGAAGAAAGAAGTATAAAGTCCACTTTAAAACATCTGAGAGCATGAGAATAAATATGCCAAGAATTTTATTCAAATCAACATTTTTCTCTCTGTAATACAGTGTTTTTCAATTACAATTCAAACAGAACCCTAGATAATGGAAAGAGCTGGGCATCCCCTTGAAATTGTGGCAGAGTAGCAGAGGTTACTTATGAGACTGAACAAAATTTGGGTCTACAACATTTTACATCCTGATCCTAACAGCTTGAAGGCTACTTGCTTGAGCTGCACCTATGATTTCCAAATGATTGTGCACATGAGAAAATTTCTCTCTATGAGCAGTACAAAACTTCTAGGCTTTAAGGATTTTTTTCAGATTGCAACACAGGCAGAATCACAGAGACTGTAGCAGTCTAGACACTACACAGATACACACTACACACTACAAGAATAATTTTTGTATTTAGACTAAGTCACCTATTTTGTCAATCAATCCTGGTACCACTTGAACATGTGCCATACAGCGTAAGACCTTTAGCAAAGGGGCTCAGGCTAACGTTGTGTTTGCACACTAGTTAACATACTACAAAATCCTACGATTCATGCATACAGTGCAGATACATATGACATATAAAACTATCCACAATGTTAATTATTCTGGTTTTCTGCTTTAAAACCAGATGGTCTCTGTGGTCTCTGCAGAATTTTAAACGTGTATTTAGGAAAAGAACACTAAAAGTTGAATGCAACAAGCCCTCTATAGAAATTCTCACTGTAATAAAATTAACCAAGGTGGACAAGACCTGATTGAAATCATGCTATGTTGCATATCTTTTAGATAATTACTTCTGTTTTCCTGAAAGTATTACAGAGGTTATGGCTATAAAAGTTATATTGAAAAATGAAATAGTGAGGACACATCTGATACAAGTTAATTGCCTCATTAAATCATTTATATGGACTGTGGAAAATCAAAGATACAGATTGGCAAAGAAACACAGACACAAAGCAATACTTCTAATAACTGATAAAGCCTTTTTCCATAATGGTCAATTAATAGGGGAATAAAAGGAGGACTACTCTAATCTGCTAGGAATACTTTTCCTTCATTTTGTATGTCACAAAGTGACTAGCAAACTTAACTAATGCGGGGTGACAGATACAAATAGGCATTAAAGCAGCACTTCCCTTATGTATAAGGATCCAGAAAGTGATGTGAAAATGGAAAATACACCAGCTGGTCATAGGCAGGGCAGTTGTTTTACTGCTGCCTGGAGTAGGCAGAATAGCTAACAATGGTTTTCAGGGAGTGGCAAAGACAATTATTATGGTGTCAAAATCTAAAGTTTTATAAGTCCTTTATTCATTGTTTTAAATATTTCATTATAAGTATTAAGCATCAGTATGTCAGACTTGTTTCTCATTAAAAAAAAACATTAACTTTATGCAAGTGCAAATAATACTGCATTCTAGCAGGAATGTAGGAAGATTCAGGTTAACCAATGACCAGCCCTATACCTTTCATCTGATTATCCTACTAATAAACGTTTTAGGCAATTAAAAAAATATATCTATCTGTATGTATCTCCACACACTTACATAAAAATTACCTCCCTGGTCTGCTTTCTTCACCCTTTCCTTATTCCCATACATTTTACCTCCATTTGTTCCCTTCCTCTTTCTTTAAGGTTCCAGGTCCCTCTGCCACACAAAGCAAATCTACTTTCTGGTGAATTTTCTGTACATGCTAAGCACTTGGGGAAAAGGAGAAAAAAGATATGCCTAATCGATCAGTGAGAACAGCCATTGCTGGCTTGCTGGCAAGCCAGGAGCTAAAACGGATCTTGGGGCTCTTCCCCTCTACATGTTTAGC
Organism: Nettapus auritus; assembly: GCA_011076525.1. NCBI lineage: Eukaryota > Metazoa > Chordata > Aves > Anseriformes > Anatidae > Nettapus > Nettapus auritus. The sequence continues at coordinate 72,636,180 of CM021767.1, read as the reverse complement.
AGCTGCAGAGACTAATAAGATGAATGACACAGCCTTGTAAGAGCAGCAACTTCTGGCCCACAGAGTGGGATGTGAATAGGTGAACTGTCTAAACCATCAAGCTGGGATGAAGTTAGGTGTAAAAGCAAGAGTAAGAGTGTCCTCAAGCTCCTCTCCAACTGATTGCAATGATCTGAGTGCTGTTCAAAAGTTTTTTGTTTTTGTTTTTGTTTTGTTTTGTTTTTAAAGGAACTGGAAACATCTTGTTTCTAGTTGTGCAAACAATAAGATAATAGGAAAGTCATCACACTTATTTTCTGCTATGTTTGATACATAATTTTGATAATTTGACACAATCCTTTCTAGCATAACCACCAGATATATCAAAACTAGTGTACAGCCATTTTGTAATGTGGCTGTGCTCTAACTACTGAGACAGAGCAAAACTATACATCAGATGCTATAAGAACATTTTTTATCATCTTATCATTCGTGATTACTGATAACTCTGGAAGAGGCTAAAGATTCTGGAGCCTGTCTCATCTCCCCCTATGCAAATCCTTTCCTTTATTAACTATTGACTGTCTGGAGGGCAGAGCAAAAAATAAAAGCAAACAAAAACAATCAAAAAACACCAAACAAAACAAAACCCAGAAGCAAATACATTTTTCTTGCCATATACTGACTTCATGATTGTAACTTGAAAATTGTATGGGAAGTCCTTTCATTTTTCAGAATCCATCAATATTTATTAGTGTGCTACACATGTACTATGAAATGCTTTGGGCGACTCTTACCTCATAGGATTGTACAAAGGGGATTCTTACAACACCCCAAAACTAAGGTGTTGTAAGCACAGCTAGCAAGGATGCTCTAATGATGCTATGCATAAATGGCATCACAAAGCTATCAGAGGAAGAATTTTTGTGACTTTTACTAATGTTCTTCAAAATTGTGAAGATCACATTAAATCCCAATTCAAGCAATAATTCAAGCAATACTTCACAAGCCTTTCCAAGCTAAAACTTTTATGAATATCATCCCCTTAATTACAGTTTTATACTATAATCTATGCCATTTTTATGCAATATTCTTCATGACACAGCATTGTTGCAGTGTCTTTCAATGCATAACATACTTTCTTCATGGTTTTGGTCCTTCTGAAAATGAAGTGACAAGTAAGACTGTAATTCAGCACATCCTAAAACACCTCTATTAAGCAGTCATCAGATGCGGTAGATGTGACCTGTTTCTTCTCCATTTGTAGGAAACGATCAGTTTTAGGTGGAAAAATTGGACCTGAAAACGTTCCAAGTGTTAACACACTTTGGCTTTCCTCCTCTGCTTCAGAGAAATGCCTTTTCGTAATTTATAGCTCTGATGTGTACCCATTCCAATGGGTGGGCACCCAGGTGTTTTGGCAAAAAACAGGTATTAACCCAATGCTTTGTCATTAATACTGCATTAATTAATGAGAACTAGAAAAGTTTCCCAATTCTTTCTCCACGTCAAGTTGAAGAAAAAAAGGAAAAAAATAAAGCTGTTTTTCTCTTGAAATCTTTTACAAAACAGATTTCATAAAAGATCAAGGCATCTTCATTTCTTCAGAAAACACACTTCTGAGACAACAATCATAACCGTCCAATTGTCTTAATTAAAAGTGACATGATATATGCTCTCTGATCTGATGTGAAGTATTCCCTATGTCAAATGAATCATCTGATGATCACCTTCAGACCTGAAAACTGAAATTAATACTCAAAAGTCATTATGAGACACTCACCTTAGTCTTTTATCAAACCATAGAATTTGTACAACATTTAGGTTCTTTTAAAAATTACAAAGGATGGATTTCAAAATAACTTACCAGTATGGAATTATAAAAGCAGCAGTGAGTGAGCATTGCTATGAAGCTTTACTATCTAGTTTACCCGACTGTTACTGTTAAGAATGTGCATTAAGTTCAAAGTAAGAGATCATTCAAGAAGTCCAAGCAGATTCCAAAATAACCTAGCATGCAGGGGGTTTAGCTTTGTATCTCTTGTTAATGCAGTGACATCATTACATGACTGGGAATCCCAGCACTGAATTGCCATGTTTGCTGTGAAGATGATCCTTTTAAAGTTCAAAGTAGTACACCAGAGATACTGGCCTTTTTTCCTTCAAGTCATTTGTATCTGACTGCACCAAAAGAAGGACTTACCCGTTGGGAATAAATACCACTTGGTAACATGGCTTTCCTGAACAGTACGCAATCAGTACTGCTCTTAGAAGATAAAGTATTTTTTCACTGTTATTGTTAAACACACTACAAGGAACATTGCAAGAAAACTTTTAGTTTTCACTATTGTAAGATAATTCCAATTCCTGCATTATGTGTTACCTCCTGATTTATTTCAAGTTCATAATGAAAGTATGAGTTAAAATTCAAAATTTTTAGCCAATTTGAATTCTCACTAAATAATACTAGTTCTTATTCTACCTTCCAAGAAAGTTCTTGATTTGTTTGCATTTCTTCATAATGTTAAGCAATCAAAGGTTTGGTTATATATCAGTTTTGCACATCTGTAAACATGCCAGTCACAAACATAACTACAGGATTCTGAATACGGATGGTGCAAAAGAAATAAAGTTGATTCTGTCTTGCAATTGACAACAGCTACATTCTCTGTACTTCGGTCAAACCTCTCACTACAGTCACGCCAAACTGACGTATTTCTATACTCAGTGAGCAGAATGACACCACTTCGGAAAAATAAAATGTAACACTAGGGGAACAAATATCACTTTGATGAGGGAAACTCTCAATACAGGTCAACGCTATCTTAAACAATGAAGATAGCCTTCAGGATATATTCCTAGTTGCAATGGACTTTAGTTCTCTTCCTTCCCTCTTTGTAATTAGAATACATGTATTAACCACAACAAAACAATACCCATCTAGCTATATTATATTACGCTGTTTTGAAGACTCTGAGCTTTTAATTAGTTTTGCTTTGACCTCTTTACACCCTCATTTTTCTCTTTAAATGATAGAAATTATGTGAAAATCTCTGAAAACATGAAGTATGAAATACAGTAATACAGTGCAATATGCCTCAAAATTGTTTTTAGAAAAAGTCCTTTCCAGTTGGTTGTTCATTTCCATAAGTAAGATGCAACCCAAATTGCCATCCTTAAAGATAGTGGGAGCTTAAACAAGTAGAAGAAGAACAAGAAGAAACAAAGATATATACAAGACTGGGAAATTTGTGAGTTTCCTTAAATCCAACAAAGGTGTTGTTCAATTTAACATATATTTTCTGGAAGAAGAAAGAGGAACCTTTGGTTTGGGACATGAAATAGCTTTAAAAAGGATTCACTGTCTGCACAATTAACTTGCTTTTTCAGGTGAAAAGTGCTTCTGTAGCAGCAGTCACACTAAGCATACACTGCAACAGCATTTGTAAACCTTGATTTTGCTGTATGAAGCAATGCGAATGCTAGAATCTCTAGCACAAGACAGTCTTTCGTAGTTTCTGAATACAGATCTCGTATGTTAGCAGGCACATTATTATATAGATCACGGACTTCTCCACTGATACATGCTGAAGTGCACAGGTGGCCCACAGGGTGAGGGAAAGCAATTTTATCTGCATCTTAGATGTACCTAATACATACTAAACAACAGAAAGCAAATCCCCAGGAAAAGGAACAATACATAAGAGAAAAAAAAAATCTTACCTGGAGATAAAAAGGAAGTAAACTGATAGAATATTTCACTATCCTTCTTTTGACCACTATATCCCACAATACTCCCAACCTCTAGTGGGAAAGTCTTGAGATGTGCACCAGTAGCTAGATCATGAAGTTGCAGGACATTCTTCACATCATGCAGATAGCACAAAACCAGGAAGTTGGACCTCACACAGGCAACCCATTCTGCATAGCATGGAAAAGAAAAACAAATACATAATAAATACAGATAAATTGCATAAAAGAAAATAAATCAGATAAGAGCTAACTCAAATTCTTTAGCATACCTAAAAAAAACCAACACGCCAACCCTTATGATATTGACCAAATTTAACTCTTAAAGCCTTTAAAATCACCTGCCTTCTAAAACTAAAAAAATGAATCCAAATGTAAAAGCTGACATCCTTTGGACATGCACTAACCATGTAGATTTACATTTATGCAGACACAGATATAATATAAAGAATTGTTTAACCCAGAGTTTTCTGCATTTTGAGTTTATGCATCAGTATTGTTCTTAAATATCACATATTTCAATGAAAGACAAAACAAAATGACCAAAAAATTGTTTTAATGTTCATGTATTACCATAAATATTGCTGGCAGAATTCAAATCATTATGATTTAGACTTAAGCTGAATTAATAACAAAAGAGAGACGTTATCCTGTATTGCACAGTAAGTACAGAACCTAGAGGTTACCATTCATCCTGGTTTTACTGTCAATATTCAGGAGACTATTCTTGCAATCAAGCTTTCCTCGGTATAAGAAAAGGGCTGTTCTGAGCCCTGTGATATTTTCAAAAACCAAACAGAATAACGACCTTCCCCATACCCCTCCCCCCAAAAATAAAACAGAACACCAAACCAATACCTGCATATTCAAGAAGTTCATGTTTTTAAACAGTACTTTTGAAACTATATAGTAGGAGGGACACTACACAGTAGTGACCTCAGCCCGGCATACAGACCCAGGAAGAAATGGCACTGCAGAACTTCCTTTCCTTTATGCTTCTCCTGATGGTCCCAAGTCCCTGCAGAGCTGTGGACCCTCAGATGTGTAGCTGTGCAGGAACAAGAGCTGCTACTGCACCAAACTTTTCATATGCTGTTTTTTTCCCCAAAAGAATTACAGAAAAAAAACTCAGAAATGGGAACTTCTTCATGGAGTGCTTTTTTTTTTTTTTTTTTTAAATTTTTTTTTGGAAATTCTCTTTTGGAAAGTCCAATCTAAGGCAGAAACAAAAGTTTGGCCAGGCAGTTTCTACAAGACTTCCTGCAATTCTCCTGATCATTTCACTTCAGTCTCCATCTTTCTATCCTGTTAATACATGAATTCCTTAGGGGCTTCAGTTCTTCCATACTATACCTTGTCACATCATCTTTCCTGTCCCCTGAACCACTGGATTTAGATCCTTAATATGGCATGACACTACCTATTTACTCATGCACACAGGAGAGAGATTGAAACCTTTTCCTCCCCCTCCTAGCCTTTCTGTCATTTAAGAAACTGGTTACCCTACTTTGTAATAAAGTATTTCAAATTCTTCTCATTAATTTGCAAATCAAATACAAATAAGGAAAAATACAAATCAGGTTAAAAGTCAAGAACAAAAAAAGGATGGAAGGAGGGACTTTGCTTTTTTTTTTTTTTTTCCTAGCACAAGGTGAGTCTGTGGGTGGTTATTGCCTTCTTCCAACCACATATATGCTACTTTTGCCCTGAGAAGTGTGACTGGAGACTCAAATCATAGAAAGGGTACCAGCACTAGATAATGTCTTATGTACTGGAAGCAAAACCAAAAACAGATGCAAGAAAAATGAGGCAGGACTGACTGGAGCACACTGCAGTGTCAAAGCAGCACTGCGAGGTGGGGAGTTTAAAATACCAACACAGGAAGAAAAGACACAAAATAGAAGCAAGAAAAAAATGACTCATTTTCTGTCTTATACTATTTTATATTATTCACATTTTAACAGTTCTTTCCATTTTTCTCAAAGCCTTATAAAACCAAGTGATTTGAGTTCACAAAGTTGTACTGACCACAGCCTTATTAAAAGCATCTTCGAGCATTCAGGTTTCAGAACAAAGACATATCCTGTGCCCTCTCCTTCAAGGTTAACAAGTTCTTTCTGAATTGTAGGTCAAAACTCATTACTCTGCAAAGCACAGCATCTTGAACAGCCTCTGCTTTTATACACAGTTCAGGTTTGTCATGATCCCCAAGAGTTTGAAGACCTTCAAATCCTAACAGGTCCAGGGAGTCTGCTTTCCTTTCAGCTTGTCCCTGAAGAACCAGCAAAATTTGACTATTCCGACTTCCTAGCCATATGAATTTGTGAAAAACAATACTCCCAAAAGACAACCAATGAAATTACTTTTTTTTTTTTTTTTTCTTCCCTAGGCTTTCAACTCCCTCATGAGCTTGTAGCCTAAATCTGTAAATTTTTGAGCCAAAGCCCCAGAGGACAACACTAATTGAAATTTCAGCCATGAAGGCATGACCTGAAATAATAAGATACAGCACAACATAAGATTGTCTATAAATTTAATTGCTGTGTAATTTTCGCTCTGGAGTGACTTAAACCTCTTAAGTGAGACTGAAGAAGAGAATAAACTTCATAACTTTGTTATAGCCAATTACGGATTTTGAAATATAGAACCATTCCTGGCTGTACACACAAGGAGAATATGCAGTCATTTCAAATATTCATTACATTGTCATTGCACAAATCTGCCAACAGTCACATGTATAACTGGTTTATTAATAAAAAGCTGAATTAAAAAAATAACATCCCTGCAGTAACATTGTGCAGTAAGATTCTGCTCTTGTGAACTTGTTAGTATCATCAGCAATGTCTGTGACTATCAGGAAATTCCCAGTGTAAAACTGGACATTTTGAAGTTTCACAAAAAGGACTGAGATACTGTCAGATCTACCACAAACGTATATAATATGTAGCTCTGATTCAGCAAAAATACCCTTCAGGCAGTCTTTATTTTAAAATTAAATTGTGATGAACCTTAATTCCTCACTAATTATTTAACAAAGCATTGCAGTTTAGTGGATGTTTTCATTAAGCTGAAGTATACGACATATTACTCTTTTCTTAAAAATGATTCACTTGCTCAGTCGGGGTAAGGCTGCTGGCTTACATGAGGATTTCTGCTATGGAACTTGCCTAGGAAGCAGCAATATTAACTTAATCACCACCCCTTTCATTTACAAATTGGATGCTTTCAGCAAGGTGAAAACAGCAGATGAGAGGACAATGGGAAATGTTTTTTAAATTGTCTCTGAGATTTAGGAACACAGCTTCTTTGGCATGCCTGTGTAAGAACCGGTTTGGTGCCTTGCTAACTGCCTCCACAACTTACAGTAAAGGAATCTACATAGAAATGTGCAAATCAAAACATAACAAAACAATTGAAGCTGACAAAAGAGCAGCAGAAAAAAAGACACCTTAAGAACCAGCATTTATACACATAGCAAGCAAAAACAACACTAAATTATTAACAAGAGCTATTTTTGACTGCAAGCTGAGTCTGTTACTCCCAGGATCAGCACTGAGAACTGCAAATACCCTTGAGTTTCTTTTGCTAGTCAGCCTCCCTGGTTTTGCTCATGCTCTGAGAAAAGTATCCTGCATGCCTCTGCACCTTCTTGAAGCTTTTAAGATTGTGTGCATGCAGCTTCACATGTCTAGAAGTTAAGGCTGAAAATGTTGTAGGCTTCCTTTACAGACAATGGGCAGAAATAAGCACTTTCAGGATGTCACAAGATTTTTATATTTATTAGGTTTACCATCAGAGGCCTCTTCAACACAAAAGGTCAGTTTATTTTCAGTTAATACCAATGATCAGATTGGTTCTCACATTTTTTTTAAGCTCAGGTACACCTAAATTCATTAACTGTTATCCAGCATACTTACAATCCGTATCAGGCAAGGGATTTATTTTACTAAGTAACAAACAAGTGAATGGTTGCCTTTTCCAACCCGACCCTTTTGGCTTCAGCATCAGAGATGGATAGACACATTTGGAAGCTCTGATCAGTGCTAAAAGCAGGTGTAAAGGATTATTGTTGGTACTACACATTTCTCTTAAAAGACGATGATGTCCGCCGTGATGACTACATTACGTTCCACAAAATTCTTCAATTGCTAAATCTGGGCTAGAGAAGTTGTCAATGCTTTGAGCTCAACCATCTCTCTTTAACAGAAGTGGTCTAGTTCAACCTTTTAGAAATCCATACGCTGATACCTTCCAAAAGCTCGTTTACTTAGGCAGCTTTCACAGCAACACTGTGAGAACTAGTGCCACGCATATTAAAAACTTATGAAATAGTTTTAGGAAAAAAATGTTGAATCCTCAGAGAAATGTTGAGTCCTCTGTGCCACTAACCTTAATTACTTATACCAGTTCTGACCTTTCATTTCTGCAGCAGTAGCCACAGCATGCTAAGTGTCCCAGTGTACAAATGTTTTGAGAGACACAGGTTGAAATGTTGATGGTGGAGGATATGACAGGCTAGAACTATGTAGTTCTCATACGAAGAAACAGTTGAGCTATTTTCTGTACAATATGCTTATGCATCCACTTAATAAATAACACATCTGAATGGACTGTCAAAGCTTTAACTGGAAAATAGACCTGCAAGGTCATTTTGGTTTCTTTGATCATCACAGACAGCAACCATAAGTTTCAGCGCCCTGCAGATTAACAGGTATGCATGTTGATTTCAAATAAAATGACCCATAACCACCACTCAAGGCTCCCTGCAGGCAGACTTGAAATTAAAGCACTAGCAATTTACAGAATAAAGCATGAATCATTCTGAAACATGTGAGTAAAAGCTCATGAGCCCTCAGAGCATATGCCTTTTCTCTGAGACACCATCGTCAGCCCACCATGTTTAAGTTAAGGGCAAGGCTCCAACCAACTTCAACACAACAAGGATTTTATACTCCACCTTCTCTCGGTACAAGACATAAACAAGAAAGAGCAGAAAGGCCCAGCTCTTCTGAAGCTGCAAGCTCTTTTGAAAGCTTCTTCAAATAACTGGTAGGCTTTAGTCATCTGTGACTGACAGAGGTTTTTCCATGGTAAACTGAGTTAAACAGAGCCACAAAAGGCCTAGCAGAAGAGCAGAATAAAACTCTCAGTGGGACATGCATCTGGACTTCATCCTCTCCCCATGTCCCATAGCAACTGAGGGACTGTATCTAGCTTGGCCAGATCTTAGAGGGTAGTTTTTGTTGCTAGGAAACATGGGAGCTAACCCACTTTTTTTTTTTTTTTTTTAATTAAAAACAAAAACAAAACCACAAAAACCACATTTCACAGTAGAAGTTTATCAATCTGGTCTTTTGCACTGTAGCCAATTTCTTCTATGCCATACCTCTGTGCTAGCTGTCCCCAGAGTGTACTTCCTCAGGGCCCTAAGACAGAAGTTCACACATGTGATCCTCAGACCATCCATGCAAGCCTTCATTTTCTTTACTTTGAACACAAAAATCCCCAGTGTGGAATATGGGTATTTTAGAAGACTACACAGGGTAATAGAATGCACAGCAGAGATAAACGCAAGGGATTGCTCACACCTATACAGATCCTTGTCATTCAGGACTAGCGATTTTGTGACAATTCAGTTCAGACTTTCTCTCCTGGTTTTGCTACAGCACCAAAAGATAGTTATCTCCAAATATGTATGATGATTCTGGGTGTTTGTTCACCATCTTCCAGTACAACCTGTGTGCAGAAGAATTAAATATAATCTGAAAGGCTATCTGTTGTGCATAATAACGTGCTTTTTATTTATGATGAAAATAGGGGTGATAACACTGGGATGTTTCAGTTGCTGCAGAGCGGTGCTCGCACAGAGCTGAGGCCTCTCCTGCTGCTGGTGCTGCCCAGCCAGAGAGGAGGCTGGGGGTTCCCCAGGAGCTGGGAGAGGACACGGTCAGGACAGCTGGCCCAGGCTGCCCAAAGGGATGTCCCACACTGTGTGGTGCTGTGCTCAGTGATAGCAGCTGTGAGAAAAGGAGTAGGAAGGGATGATGTTGGGGTGATGGTGTTTGTCTTCCCAAGGAGCCATGCCAGATGGTGAGCCTGCGGTGGTGGAGGTGGCTGAACCCCTGCCTGCCGATGGGAAGCAGTGAAGGGATTCCTTGTTCTGCTGTGCTTGTGCAGAGCTTTTGCTTTGTCTAGCGAGCTGTCTTGGTCTCAACCCATGAGGTCTGGCACTTTTAGCTCTCCAGTTCTCTCCCCCACTCCAGCTGGGGGCAGTGGGTAAGCGGTTGCATAGGGCTGAGCTGCCTAACAGGGTTAAACCACAATAGAAGGGAAGCATCTTGCATGCACTATGTTTTAGGTATGCAGATGTCTGCAAGTGTACTGGGTCCGGCTGGGATGTTAACTTTCCCTGCAGCAGCCCATACAGTGCCACACTCTGCACTTGTAGCCAGAAGAGCAGTGTTACCGCACCAGTGTTGTGTCTGCTGCTGAGAAGTGCTGGCACAGTATCAGGACTTTCTCTAACCCTCCTGGGGGTGGGCAAAAAAGTGAGAAAGAAACATCACCAGGGCAGCTGACCTAAACCAACCAAAGAGATATTCCATACCATATGATGTCACACTCAGCAGTAAAAGCTGGAAGAAAGAGGAAGAGGGGAGGAGTGGGCTTTTGTTGCAAAAACGTCTGTCCTCCTCGCGAACACCGGCTACGTGCATTGAGGCCCTGCTACAAGGACGTGGTCAGGCATCGCTCATTTGCGGGAAGTAGAGAATAATTTCTTTCCTCTGCACTTCCACATAGCCTTTACTTGTTTTGTTTTGCTGTTCCCTTTCCCCCTCCCTTTCCCCCATCCCCTTTTCCCCCTTTAGTTGAATTGTTAATTAATAATATTTCCTTAATATATATATATTTTTCCCTTTAATTAAATTATCCTTATCTCAACCTGTGAGGTGTTCTTTCCTTTACTTCTTCCCCTCCTCATCTGAGGAGGGGGAGTGAGAGAGCAGTTGTGGTGTTCAGTTGCCCAGCACGGTAAAACCACCACAGCATGGTACAGGAATATTGCTAGCTTTGCCCGTGCTTGTTAAATGGCTGAGATTCAAGGAACTGGTTGAGGTCACTTACCTGATCTATGACACATTCCAGAATACTTAGTATTTCTTAGCCCTCCATACTCAGGAGATCTGCTGTACTTTTCTTTCAATTGTCACAGCTACATACATACATGGATATAACTGGATTAAGCTGCATGTTACTGTTACTTTCAAGATGTTCTGGTCCACAGGTATTGGGAACTTTTGAAGTGATCATCTCACTCTCAAAAAAAAAAAACTATTAAACTTTCTAAAGACCACAGGTTTGTCCTATACCTGAGGACCAGGCTCCAAGTGCTCATACTGATCATGGTGCAGTCATGGCTTGATAGCTGCCTTTTAACTAATTGAGCACACCCAGTTGCAGCTCTGTGGTCATTTAAACCACTAGCTCAACATTAGACATGAACCTCATCTATGGTTCAGTTTTAGACTCCTTGAAAATTAAAACACTTTATAAACAAACTCCAAAGGTGGGGGGAAAATGAACCTCATCATACACCAAGATGTCCTCAGGCTCTTCTTTAAATTTCATTTTAAAATAGATATCATTTATTTCTTCCCCTTAACTCTCAGAGTAGAGATCTAAATTTATCTCAACTCTGTGTGAAGTCCCTGCTGAGAGTTGTAAAATGAGGTGTATGATCAGCCTCATTGTAGGAAAATGTTTTTCCCCCTGTGTTTCCCAAATTAACTCATTTCTAAACAGTCCTGAAAACAAAACTGTCAAAGTGAATATAAAATATATATATATTTAGAAGAATATGTTGATGAAACCAAACGACATTCACACTGCCTTGTAAGCAAGTATATTTACTTATTGGTTAAATCACATTAGCTATAGTGTGTTCCCTAAGAATGCATTTTAACACTTTGTGGAATTTATTTTCACCATTAATGGAAACTAGAAGAGTTTTATCACTCCTTATTCCTAATTTATTTATCATAAATAAAATTTATTTCTTTATGTGCATGGTACAGCTTTTCTGAAACTGAATCCCTTAACACACAGAAATGAAGATCATGCTAGAATAGGAGACTTTGAGCAGAGTAATTGTATATTCCAGTAAAAGTACAAAGATACATTTGTGACCTAGAGGATCACTGACTATAGTATTTAGAAAGAAATTCTAACACAGCTAAGTACATCTGGGTAAACAATCGTCCCCACATATGCAAAACTGGACAAGCAGCAACACATTTACCCTTTGAATCTCTGCTGTCCTAGCTTTTGCAGAAGGATCTTCATTACAGTCATCTCTGGATCACACAAAATCAAATTCCCTTGACTGCAAGGCTTTCAAGACAATGAATTATTAACTGCCCTCTGCCATAATTATGTCTTTCCAAACCAAATCTTGGAAAGATTAAAACAAAATGACAGAGACTGGCTTGCTTGCTGACTTTGAGTGTAAACACATGGTTGTTTTTGTTGTTGGTTTTTGTGTGTTCTAATTTATTCAGGCGATAATCTCCTGAAAATGCTAAAATTCCCTTACCTTGGAGCAGAGAATACATTGATTTGCAACTGTGAGCCACAAAAAAGCAAGTAAACAGTTCAAGTTTTCTTATACACTCTGAGATTTACTTATAACTCATCTTCTTATGAATATGTTCTCATTTGTTCATTTAACACAACTCCTTTATGTGCCACCCCAAAACGCTGCATATGATTGCCTACTCTGGCTCCAAATTCAAATACACGAAAAGCCTCATGAGAACACAACAGACTCCTGAAAGTCACTGAAATGTTTCCATGTGACAGATTATGTTTGCCTTCAAGTAAGAGCTGAATGACCGTTGTGTTTATAGTCTGAAGGCCAGTGCCCTCAGCAAATCCATTTATCTGGGCTTTTGATTCTCTAACTGCAGCACTTGCTATGTTTATACAGTCAAGACTGCCACGTATAATCCATTTGAGAAGTGTTGCATACATTCTATACATATACATACATACACGTGCACAAACATGAAGTCAGTGTGACTTTGTCTTTAGAATGAAAACAAAATGGAGTTGAACTAAATATCACATGGTAGTTAAGAACAGATACGTTTCTAGGGAGGAACGTATAGCTAGTGCCTATACAGCCACTACTTAATGCTCCCAGGCTGTGTAGACCACATCTCAGATAAATCCATACCCAGTAAACATTTCATACCAATCACATTTCTTTCCCATTCTATTCGGAAGTGCCATCCCAGGTCAGTTCTTCAACTTTGTCTCTTTTTATAAATTGCTGTATAAACCTAAAAATGGCTTTATGGACTGTCAGCAAATTTGCATGCAATCAGAAACTAGACTTGGAAGTAATTTTTCGCTTTTACTTATTCTTTATGATCTGCCTACAGCTTCAAAGGTACTTCATTTAAAATCCTGATTGTTCCTGATTCAAAGAGTTCACAATCTTAAGAAGAAGATTTGTTTTTCATTTAGTTCTGCTTGCTACTTTTGTGTTTAGCAAGAATTTGGCTGCACTCAAAACCCCAGCTGTTTGCAACATCACTGCAGTTCTGGATGTAGAATAGAATCACAGAATATCCAGAGTTGGAAGGGACCCATGAGGATCATTGAGTCCAAACCCCTGGCTCCACAGAGGACCACCCAAAAATCAGACCATGTGTCTGAGAGTGCTGTTCAAACACTTCTTGAACTCTGTCAGGCTCGGTGCTGTGACCACTGCCCTGGGCAGCCTGTCCCAGTGCCCGACCACCTCTGGGTGCAGAACCTTTCCCTAACCCAGCCTGACCCTCCCCTGTCCCAGCTCCATGCCGTTCCCTCGGGTCCTGTCGCTGTCCCCAGAGAGCAGAGCTCAGCGCCTGCCCCTCCGCTCCCCTCCTGAGGGAGCTGCAGGCCACCATGAAGCCTCCCCTCAAGCCTGCTCTGCTTGGGGCTGGACAAACCAAGGGGCCTCAGCCACTCCTCATATGTCTTGCTCTCTAGACCCTTCACCATCTTTGTTACTCTCCTCTGGATGCACCCCAATAGTTTTTATAACCCCTTTATATTGTGGAGCCCCAAACTGCACCCAGTACTCAAGGTGAGGCCGCCCCAGCGCAGAGTAGAGTAGGACGTGCTCTATAGGTGCCTCATTTTCCCTCACAAATCTGTTATATGAGACAGATGGCACAGGGGCTGGCCAGACAGCTTTTGGTCATCTGAAGAACCTACCAAACATCGTGTTATAATAGCTTTAGTCTCCATTGATATCATACTGGAGATGCAGCCTGCCTAGTCTGTGGCAGAAATCAGAGGACACATTGCAGAAAACTAGATTATTTTTAGAGGTCCTGGAAAGATCTTCAGAGGAATTTGAAATAGTAACCAAATAGATTTGTCTTAGTGAGAAAAGACAGAAGTTACTGCACATACACTTATCAATCATATACACAGAGAATTCTGCTCATTCTAAAAAACAGCTCTTCAGTGGAGAAGTAATAGGCAATGAATGAGTGGAGCTGTATAAAGAAGGATTAATAAAAAATAAACGCTGAGTCTTTTTGTGTAGCTGTAATTATGCTACTCAGATAAATCATAGTTATATCTTGCACTGTCTGGAGAATAGACTACATAAATGTACACAAAGCATTTGTTAAAAAATAGCTCAAGGGAGGTTTTTCTATATTATCTGAAACTAATTCAAGTACTAAGTTTTAATATAATTTTCCCCCAAATGATGAGATTAAGAAAAACCCTAATGCTGAAACTTATTTCAGAAAATTTATCATAATACATCTTTTATTTTATCAAAATTCTTTATGTTTTGAATGTTTTGAACTTGCTTTTATACTCAGAAAATTCCATGCACTTTGACTTTCATAAGGCTTTTTTTCAAGTGGTGCCTACTCCTCTTATTCTAGGAACAACAGATAAACCTCTTTCTGACCAGTTCTGTTCAATGTGCTACACTTCTAGGCTTGCTGTTTTCCTTCTTTCTGATTACAAAGCACCTCTTGCTGTAATTCCTGGCTGTCTAGTAAACATTTACTACATTGACACAAAGCAGGAAAATACTTTCCCCTCACTTCCTACAAACACAAGGACAGATGAAGTGAATTCACTATGGCCACACAGGATGTTAGAGAGCAAGAAACAGAATTTGGATATCTTGTCTCGGGCAAGCCTTAATTGCAAACAAACAGGTCAAATCCTAACCAAAGTTTAAACACAATAAAAAAAAGTAACGAGGTCTGTACAAGATCATTCAAGAGACTAATGACTGAATTAGTTTGAAGAAAAGTGAAGAGTCTTACTTGACATAAACTCTTACCTAGAACATCTCTTTCATGTTCAGGGATGAGAACTTTCCATTTGGATTCCTCTGGGTCACTGAAGTCAATGTTGATTAACCGGTAATTTGGAGAATGACGGTTTGTCTTGAAGGTGAAAACTGTTCCTTCATTGGTGACATACTCATACTCAGCCTCGAAGTTATCTATCAGCTTCACCCAATGAAGAATTCCTGCAAGATCAAACACACAGAACAAATTCTTCACCTCCTGAAACAAAGATTTTTATTTTATTTTTTAACACCTGAGAGCAAAGTCTTCCCAACTACTGCTGTAGGCTCTTTCTCCAGCAAGAGCACTGACCAGAAGGGGTACAGCTATGGGAAGGGCTGAATATATACTAAATATTAGGAGCTTATGAAGAATTGGCCAGTTTAATAGGCTGCAGAGGAAAAATGCCAGATAATGGACATGTTAACATTCTGGTTTTGAGGAATTTCTAGTTAAACTCATGCACAATACTGACAGAATCATGCCCGACTTTTCATCAGCTTTCTTAAGGGGCTGCTGGAAAACTCAGATATTCACTGTGCAGACACTTCTACCACACTGTCTGCCCTGGAGCCAACAATGCTGAGTGCATGAGGGTCTTGGCAACAGAGCTCACCACCCCCACTTACATGGATTTCTTGGAATTGAGAGTTACAGCTGAGCCAAAGAACTCTGCAATAAGCTTTCAAGCTCGATTTCTACTAAATTGCCCTTTTTTTTTTTTTTAATAGTACTTAACCATAAAAGAAGTTCTTTGTTTTCTTTCTGAAAAAAAGTTACTTTTTCTTGAAGCATGAAGTTTTCCAACTTCCCTGAAAGCACAGAATTTCCCACAGAACAGAAATGATAATTGAATTGAGTACAATAAATTTAAATATAAAGCCTCTCCCTGTCAATTGTGAGATGACATTTCTGGAATGTTATTCTACAGATGCTTGTCACCACCACCAAGGACTACACACAGTTAACTAAAATGTTAACTTACATGTTTGTCAAGAATTATATTGCATTTTTCCCTATCAACCTTCTAGAGTATCACACCCATTAACACACATGCACACCTCTCAAATATGAGTTGCTTCAACTTATTTGCTCTCTATCACAGTCTTAGTATGGACTAAACCTAGAGTTAGGAGTGAAAGACTACACTATTTATTCACATTTTGCTGTTTTGAAATCGGTTTAGAGAGTAGCAGAAAGAAAAAGAAGCAAGGCTAGATCAGGTACGTAATATGCTTGTTATAGCTACAATTCAAACTATCAGCCAAATGTATTATCATAAGAACTGTGCATTAGCTGTGCCAAAAAAAAAAATAATAATAATAATCAGTCCTCACTGATGAGAGAAACTGAAGCCTTAATATCTGAAAACAGTTGCCCACTCCCTGCCTCATCCCTAAAGATAAAGGTTGGGTCCTTGCTTTTAAGTCGAAACAAACTGTGCATAAGCCTGTTGTTGAAAGTCCACAATATAATGTTTGCTTCCATAAAACAACACGACTTATTTTATAATATTAAAAGCTGAGCAAAAAAATAGAATTAGATCAGAGCTGAGCTATAACTGCTCTAAGGAATAATTGAGGAAGGAGTGAGATGGCATTTTAAACCCATTAAATGCAATAAGGTCTAGTACATTCAAAAAGTTCAGATTTCTTAATTGCTGTTTGAGTTTAAGGAAAACTTCCCTGCCTCTTCATGTAAACTAAGGAATTAGCCAATTAAATTCTACTTTTTAGTACTACTACTGTAATACAAACTTTCCAGATAATCCTGTCAACGTAGTATTCTCAGTGGACCAATTTCATGTGAAATTTTGATTTTTCACTGAGGTCCAAAGCTTCATTCTTCTCAAGAGATATCATGCTAAAGAAAAATCCCTCAAGTTCCATAGAAAATATGTACTTTGATGCCCATGAAACAGAAACTCCAGACTACATCTAAGTCTGATGTACACCTGCAAAA
Organism: Nettapus auritus; assembly: GCA_011076525.1. Lineage (NCBI taxonomy): Eukaryota > Metazoa > Chordata > Aves > Anseriformes > Anatidae > Nettapus > Nettapus auritus. Next base: position 72,619,117 of record CM021767.1, on the reverse strand, counting down.
CTGTTCAAAGATCTCAAATCAATGCACAAGTGTTTTGGTAAATAAAAAGTTAATTGCAGAGTAACACTATAAAAATACTATTACATTTATATTTTAGTATCTGACAGAATGAAACCATTCTACTAAGGAAGAACAAACCATCATAAAAAGGAATCCCAAGACTGTTGAAAAATATCATTTTTTTATGGTAAATACACACAGTAGCTGTAGTCTGCACAGTCACAACAGAAATTATATTCCATAGAGCAAAAGGACAACACTGTTACATTAGCGATTTACGTCGCTGCCTTGCAACTCATTCATCCACTCCCAAATGAACAGTCAGCACACAGCGAGAGGGTTGATATTCTACAGGGAGACACTAAAATGTTATTACAAAAATCAAGAGCATTCATCTTGTTAAAGTGGATGTTATATAGTCCTTAGAAGACAAATACTACAGATGAATTACCTCTAAACCATTGTCTCACTGAAGTGGTTAATTACATCAATACCTGCTCCGAGTTAAGAGCCAGTAACGAGGCAACTACAAGAAGCTGAAAGGGAAAGTTACATCCAGTACATTTGCTACCGTACAGATTAGTACTTGTACTTTCTCAGTGAGAGGAATAAACCCTTTGCACTGAGATGTGTCTGCCATAGAAGTGTATCTTCATGGCTGGCTGCAGCTGATCCAGATGTGGCTTACAACTGAAATGCACATCCCTAGGATTGCCTTGGATTGCTCTGTTTTGCTGTCCTTTGAGCTACTAACAGCTTGCTGACCAGCACAGGCACTTTACTGGCGCTAACATGGCTGAAAAATGACTTGGGGTGGGGGAACATTTATGAGATGGCTGAGCTCCTCCTGGCTGTTGATCCCCAGATATCACCAATTCTAGCACAAGGGAGGGGGCAGCTGTAGTTGCATGGTCTGCAGCATGGTACCGCACCACGGTGAGCAGCCTGGCCACGCTGCTGAGTTCATCTAGCATCTCTTCAGTACCTGAGAGGAGCTGTTCTTCACCCCACTGTTCCTAGCCTACTGCTGTTTGGCTCATCTGCCCTAGTAACAAGCTGGTTCAAATAAGTAAATAACAAAAAAAAACCTGCTACAAAATAAAGTTTTCTCCTTTGTTGCCTGCACTGTTAGAGCAGCGAGCACTAGTATTTACAAGGCAGCCAATATGCATGAAGCAGCAGCATAGAGGCAGAAGATCACAAACATTTTTCATTACCAATGAGCCATAAGATAAGTTTGACTGCAGATCACTGCCCCTGCCCATTTCGCCCTCCTCCTCCATCAGCATGTCTCCACTTTCATGCTTGGTTTGGCATTTGCCTGAGTGAATAGTAAAGCTCATTAAATTAGTTAACCTAGAAGAAAATTAATTTTTCTGTTCTACAGGAGACAGTTTTTTTCCCCTGACAGATTAGCAAATGCAGTCACCCGCTCATAGGGTGAGACAGAAGATGCTGATTGACTTGAATGGAGGGGACAGCAGTAGGCAATGCCCGTGCATGTGGAGATAGATGGGACATCTCTCTTCCAGGGCAGCAACTGCTTAGTGTGGCTCTGTCTCAAACTGCTCTCTCCAGTACCCAAAGCACCCAGGGGAACAAAGCACACCGTTATTGAAGACAGGATGCTACACCAGGAGGTGAGTTTGTTTGAATGAACATAACTTAAAGTGGGAAGCATACCTCGTCAAGGATTTTTTTTTGTTATTGTCAGGAATAAATCTACAGGTCAATCTAGACAGGGAAACACACATTTCTGACTTAAACTCAATGCGACCAAATTAAGTGCAACTCTTTATTTTTTTTGTGTGTCTTTTGTTTACAGGTGTGACTATGGAAAGCATCTGCATGCAGCTTTTACCTGGCTTAAATTCAGGATGATTCTGTTGTAACTGGTCAAACACTCAAAGGTGTGGCCAAATTTGTACTGCAGACGTTAAGCAGCACTCACTTCCTTACAGCACATTCACTATACACAGGTAATAATAGAGCACACTCCTACAGGAGCTGAACAAGCAGGGCTGACAGCTGTTGTCATAAACACCATCAGAAGAAGAGGATGTTCCAGAGATCAGAGGTAGCCAGAAAAGCAGTCTAGCATGCCGTGTAGATACAGGAAATCCTGCTTGACCATGGAGGACCCACATTATAACTATCGCTGGAAGAAAAACAAAGATGACTACACAATAATAGATGGGAAACAAAGCCTCACCAGTCACTTGTTGCAGCACAAAGTCACATGTACCAATTCCCCAAGGACCTGAGAAAACCAGTGAAGACCATGCAGCTGTAGCCAAAAAAGCATATGCCTTACCAAAGGGCATAAAGCTAAGGAAACAGGGAGATTAACTATATGGTTTCTCTAAGACTATATAAGCAAACACTAAGAACAGCCTGTGATTCCAAGACCAAGAAATAAAGACCAGAGGAGGGGCACTCAGTTTATTCTTCTTTAAATGAAAAGAAGGCAGGGGGAGGTGAAAAAACAAGGTCTTGGTAAAGATTTGCAGGTTTAATTAGCAACCTTCTGGGAATAAGCCTTTGAGGAGAGCCACTGAGAAGAGACACCTACAGTCCAGGCTCCCTTATCCTTAACACCAAAGTCATTGAAGACTCAAGACTTTAATCTACATAAGCATTTGGTGGATTTATTACAGACTTATTACTTATGGAAAAATCATAAGGCTGAAGCTCTTGATAGCTCTCCGTATACTGTTGCTATAACCTAATCCTTTTCTCTGCCAGTCCTTCCAGTAAAACACATTGCTGAAGAGCTATAGATGCTTTTGCAATACATACTTTACCAGACTGCTATCCATCACAAGTAACTGCATCACAATAGAACAGGGGACACACACACACACAGAGGATTTATAACTTTTAGTTGTTGTTCAGTAAAAGATGTGGCATGTTGCAGAAAGTCCTAATCCTACATAGCTGAGCCCTCTTCAGCAATATTTAGAACAATAACAACCTAGAGCATACAGGCAGGATTTTTAAGCAACATTTTTGGATCAATGAAAACAAAAGGGAAATGGTATCAGCAAGCAGCACAGATTCAGTCCTCAGCAGGCCTCTGAACAGAGCAAAATGTTCAGTGGTCTGCTAAGGGCTCTCTGTATGATGAAGCAGTTTTGTGGCTGACTGATGAAAACTACAGTGGAAGGAAAAACTAATTTGAACAAACTGTGATTATAACAGCAAGAATGATCACAGAGAGCCTGCTGTCAACCCTCTTTGAGAAAGACAGAGAGCTTGAGACTCACTGTTCATCAGTTAGCAAATGTTCTCAATAACTCCTTCTGTATTTCATGGTTCATGGAAAGGCCAAACAATCCATTTGCTGCAAATAACCTCTTGACTGCGCTGGCTGCAGAGACAGGGTTTACTGATCAGCTAATGGTAGTTTTTCATCTGATATTATAAAAATCCCCCTCATTCAGCTCTTTTCATGTACGCTAGCAGTCAAAGTTATCAGGTAAAGATAAAAATGCTAATTTCCATTAAATTATACTCCATCCCACGTTACATCAGTTACATTTTTTGGAAGATGGATAGTTTTTCTGGAAACAGGGGAGTGTTGAGAATGAATGACCAAGGAACCAGGTGAACCATGCGCTTTGGTTCAGAATGAAGGGATAGGCATTTTACCTGAAAGAGTTATGGTTATGCCAAATTTCATTATGGCATATGTATTAAGTAGGCAAACTTCTACTCAAGGAAAGATCATGATTTTTCAACTCTTAGATTTTATTCTTAATTGAAATAATCAAACAAATTTTGATCTGTAGGATAAAAGGTGAAATGCATTCCAAACTGGTGAATGCTATCAAAATTATTTCAGGTTAGAAATTCAGACCTGTAGCTAAGTTGGAGGCTCTGTTTTAAAAGCTGAATATAACTGCTTGTTGTTGTTGTTGCAAAACCCAAGCCACCACACCGATGTTAATCTCTTGCTTCCTACTTCACTGGAAGTATCAGTACAGGCTGGGGGACGACCTGCTGGAGAAGAGGGCTGAGGAGAAAGACCTGGGGGTCCTGGTGGACGACAGGTTGATCATGAGCCAGCAGTGTGCCCTGGTGGCCAAGAGGGCTAATGGGATCCTGGCGTGCATTAAAAGGAGTTTGGCCAGCAGGTCAAGGGAGGTGATCCTCCCTCTCTACTCTGCCCTGGTCAGGCCTCACTTGGAGTACTGTGTCCAGTTCTGGGCTCCCCGGTACAAAAAATACAGGGATCTCCTGTAAAGAGTGCAGCGGAGGGCCACAAAGATGATACGGGGCCTGGAGCATCTTCCCTATGAGGAAAGGCTGAGACACCTGGGTCTGTTCAGCCTGGAGAAGACTGAGAGGGGATCTTATCAACATGTACAAATATCTGAGGGGTGGGAGACAGAACGATGTAGCTAACCTCTTCTCAGTGGTTTGTGGGGATAGGACAAGGGGCAATGGCCACAAAATGGAGCACAGGAAGTTCTGCACCAACATGCACAAGAACTTCTTCATGGTGAGGGTGACGGAGCATTGGAACAGGCTGCCTAGAGAGGTTGTGGAGTCTCCTTCTCTGGAGATATTCAGGGTCTGTCTGGATGCCTACCTGGGCAGCCTGCCCTAAGGAACCTGCTTTGGCAGTGGGGTTGGACCTGATGATCTTTCGAGGTCCCTTCCAAGCCCTACAGTTCTGTGATTCTTATGTCAGCAGCTGGGATCAACTGCGCATCTTCACTTGATTTGTATTTTCCATCTGCTGGAGACTTGTCTTCAGAAATGCTCTGAAATGATAAGCCAGTTCCCTAGCTCTATTTTGGTTCTGAGACATCAGGCTTTGCTCTACCAGTAACTTTCTTACAAAAAGAAAACAAAACTATTAAAATAACCACAACCAATCAACTATAAGAGGATGGCAGATCATACTTGTATGTAGCTAGCTATTCCTATTTACCAAGTACAGAGAATAAAATTTATCTATTGGAGAATATCTAATGATTAACTAATTCAGTAACATACCACAATTTTTTTTTTAAAAAAAACAACACCATATTGTTTCTGATGTTTTCAATGTAAAAAACGCCCTTGTTATCTCAATTTCTGAACTTGTTACTGTGGGTGCCAAAGAAAGCTGAATTTCTTTTAAAAATAGTATGAAAAGTTTTATCCCTACTATAAAATTTCAAGCCATTTGTCACCAGAGAAGACATCTGTGAGGACAAAAAACACATGATGTTTACAATGAGTTTATATAGCCACTATCCTTTTCCGGTGTCCAACATACGAACAATAACCAAACCAAAACAACAACAAAATGATGCTAGTGAATATGTTGCTTGTAAAAGTAATCACGTGGACTAGCAGATGAAGTTTATCTTTTAATTTTCACCATAGCCACTCATACCAGCCAACAGCTTAACTGCACAAAGTCAGCATGGTTTAGGATGTAGTCACCATATGAGAAGTATCTGAGTTTTCATGCAGAAGCATGTTTTCATTGCAGAATACCAGCAAATCAGATCCATCAGGCTTTTAAGAGACTTTTCAGACCCTGAAAATATATATATTTAGTGGCATCTAAATTTAAAGTACCCTCTATGAGAAGAGATTTTGAAAATCAGTCATTTACTCCAGCATTTGTCACAGTATTAATATACCTAAATTATGTTCAACCCATGATAGATAATCTCATGGTACATATTATGGTTCAAACTGGAAATGACTGCTTCATGGTGGTATGACCACAACACATCCTGGAAAATGAATGACAGCATGCAGCCCTTCACTTGGGCATCAAAATGTAACTGCATTTTGAATCATGCAATACCTGGCTTGCTTTTAAGCTTTCACTCAGGGCTACACAGCTACGGAAAAGAAGTCAGGGTTGGTGTTTTGTTGTTGTTGTTTTCTCTCTTCTTCACTGCTACAAGCCTTTAATTGTGTCATTCCAGTCTCCAAAGGTAAGAGTGAGCCCAAGAAACTTGGACTCTTGGACTATTTTTGAAGTTAACATCTCAGTCTCTTGGGACCAGACTTCACTTAGGAATATCTGAGGCAGAGGTATTAAGGGCTCCTGAAAGCGATGCGACTTTGTTGTGTTTGTACTGAGAGGGCTCTCAGTACCACTCATGGGGTGGATGATGACTACCCACTCATCATCAAAATATAATGCATTATTCCTCTGAGTTAAAAAGTTCAGCCGTGTCAAGATATATCAAATACTAGCCCAGAAGAAAGAAATCAAGCACTTTTATGAGCAGAGATTTCTCCATCAGTTTCAAGGCTTCTACTTTACTTCCATTTGGGTGATTACTCAAAAGATAGGAGAGAATATATATGCTTTTTTTGAGAGTTATAGCTTATGTCCTCATGCAGCAGAACGGAGCAAGAGAAAAACAGGAACCAAAGGTGACCTCTCTCACACCTCACCTTCCCTAATGCACAAATTATACATACTCTAAAAAATAACCTCACTGTGAGTACTGCTTATAAATGTTGTGCCCAGTAAGGCCAAAGCCTCACAACCTGATGTTGTTTGAATAAAGCTGAGAAAGCAACCTGCCTCTGGACCAAATGTTGGTCTCACCCCTTCCCTCCTCTTTTCTTCTTGACCAAACCACACAGCAAGCCTTCCAGAGAGCCAATCGGCACACGATTGATGTCTCAGTCCCAGCTCACCAGAAGTATAGATCTGGTATTCAGAAGCCCGTTTTGTGGATGAGAACTCCAACTACTGGACAGGTCAATGGGCCTAGACCTTTCTCATTCCCAAGCAGGACACCTCTTTGGTAAGAGGCTTGCCTCTGACTGTCTGATGTTACCTGGGCAAATACTGATGACTAAAACACCGAGCTATTAACTCGAGCTCAATCATTGCAGTAAGTGAATTTATCAATGACAGCTCTGAATCTGTTATACCTGTTGCCTTAATAAGCTACCCATCTTTTCAACTTTGCCAAACTGTCTCAGTGAAAGTCCTTGGCAGAGCTCTGAAATGGTCAGACGCTGACTCCAGTAAGTGGCTGTATACATAATCCTTTAGACATAAACCAGTGCGAAAGTCTGGGACCAGGACTGAATCCAGCCTCACCTAGGCTGCCCTCTGAGAAGGAGTTTGGAAAGCAAAGGGACTCTTTCTGAACCTTGTGACTCAACAGGAGGGCCTTCCTCAGCCACGTACCCTTAACACGAGGCTTCCACATATTTTCCAAGACTCAATTGTTTCTTTACTCTCTATTTGCTAGGGAACTAGGATGTAGTGGCCTAGTTTCAGTATTGATTTAATATACATTTTTTCTTAAGTTACTTGAATCACAGGAAAGTCTTTCAAAAAAGAGTATGCTCCCCACCACTATGCTCCCCTTTCTGGCTGATGACTACCGTCTCCTCACTGTCCTTTCTCTTGTTCATTTTCATTACAAAGGTTTTGATCCACGTTTTCAGGCTACACAGCAATCACATACTGACTCATCCTTTTGATGTTTTGATATGTATAGACAGCACTGTTCATTCCTTTTTATTTATTTTAAAGACGATCTTATAAACTGCAAGGCTGAGCTAAAATACAAAAGGTTACATAAATGGATTTTCAACAGGAAGTTGAGAAACATCACCTTTGTTTTTCTACCTGCCCTCAAAGCACATAAACACTTTCTTCAGTGTGCCTAGGAAAAGTAGAATGTCCTTCCAAACAAAAGAACAAAATAAAAATTCCTATAGCTGATAACCCTGCTTTTAAAATTCCTTCTTGCAACCTGTCCCTACCAGCCTGGTACAAAGTATGAAGTATCTAGTACAAAGCAATTCCATCTGACGACTAAGCAACTAGCAACTCTGAACTTCAGCTTTTGCGCAATATTTCTTGCCTCTTTCAAGCCAGTAGTCTTCAAATATTTCAGACTAGCTTCTCTTCCTGTTCCCATGTCCTTCTCCTGCCTCCCTGTGTTCCCACCAAACTACCAGGCTCCAAGCAGCCCCAAGTTTCCAGTTCCCGTTACCCAACCATAAGAACTCCCACCACCATGTCCTTCCTTTCTCACTCTGTTCTCTTGCTATAAGTCCCTGCAGGAAAAGGAAAGATCAATCCAGAGCTCTGAGGCAGTGACTCGTAAATCAGCTCTACGGTGCTATAACCAAAGGATCGTTTATTAGGCTTCCTAACTGCCACAATACAAAATAAAGGAAAATGTCAGTATTAAGAACTTCGAAAAGACCAACTGGCCATGTCACATTGGTTTAAGTTTTTAGCCAAGGATGATTAAAGAGCTTTCATTTGCTTCTCTTTGCACGCCTACCGATTTGTGCTAAATCCCCTTCTACCTTCACCAAGCCACACATTCAAAAGAATAAATAAACAAGGCTGACAACTTAATCAAAAAACATTTTCTAGAGGGGGAAAAAAAATATTACCAGACACAAAAACAATAAGAGACATGTCAGGAGAAAAAAAAAATGTTACTTACTTTTTTTGTAAGGTGTACAACAAGGTTTGCTAATATAAGTGCTTGATTGCTATGTATTCAGCTGTTTGGCTAATATGATGTAGGCATACTGAGAACAACAATTAAGCAAGGTGATGAATGAGAGAAGTTGTTTTGTTTGACTGGTTCAATATGCATACTCCAGAACGTTGCCAGCATTGTAGAAGACAAGTTTGATAAAACAGCTATTAAAAATTGTGCCTTACAGTGCTCAGCTACTGGGCTACTGTGGTTTTTAAAATAAATATTCATCATTATAACATTTTAAAAGGTGTTATAGAAGTCTGTGCTTGAGAAACATATGTTTGGTTTGGCAAGACAAGTAAAGAAATGTGGAGTCTTGAATGAGGGATAACCTTTGGGACATGAACCCACAGTGCTACCCTTCCTGATAAAAGGTGCAGCTGCCACACCTCTGCTACTGAAATCACATAAAAAAATTAAACTTCATTAGTCTGTTCAGTGGCTGACAAACAGCAGTGGAAAACCAGCAAGAATTCTGACACTAATTTTCCCTGACCTTTCTAAACCCAATCCCATAAGCACCCAAAGAGGCATACCTCCTTCAGGTTGAGTATGGCAAGAAAGTTTCTCCATAAGCTTAAATAACAGCCCAGCTGTCTTCTTCCATCGGTGTCTAAGACTTCTCACAGTATTGTGAATTAAGAGCACAAGTATCTAGTCTTGAAGAATGAAGCATTTGTAAAACACATTAGAATTAAATAATATATATATATATTATTAAATAATATATATATATATTTTAAGATGCATTTGGTTAAATTGTTTGCAAGCATGAAATTCTTGTTAATAAGCCTGGCCATTCCTAACATGAAGAGTTCTGTGGTAAAAACTAAGCTGCAAACAGGGTTAACTTGGTGAGATTTGTGAGGTACATGTGGTAGAAGGGAGGAAGGAAAACAATATTCCCCCAAACCTCTTGTCTTTGCAGCTTAAATCAAAACTCTCATTAAAAAGTAGCACTGCATTTGTCAGAAGTTACTTACACGGTGATTTTCTATTCTAAAAAGAAGCACTCGTGGCACAAATAGATCACAGTGGCCCGGTTAAAACCCTAGCAAACAAACTGAATATTTGAAGAGCAAGATGACTCAGTCTGTATACAGTATGAGGGACTGTGAAGGAGGGAAGGGAAGCATGAAGAACGTTTTACCTAACCTGAGAAGCAGAAAAGATGCTTCCTTTAATGTTAGTAGAAGGAAACAGAAGCCCTGTTTTATAGGTTATCTTCTAGGGAAAACACATTGACAAGGATTATTATAGAAGATTGCACTGCAAATTCAATTAACCCATAGCTGTTGACAAAGTGTCATGAGTACTCCCATGCAGAACAGGGGAAGGGGCTAGCTGACACATTTTCAAATGCAGAAATAAGCAAATGAAATCTATTGTGTTTCTTAAACATTTAGAAGCAGTCCATTCTTGTTTGTTAGATGTGGTCTCTACTCAGAGTCAAGATCATTTCCTAACCAACACAGAGCAAGTTGACTTCCACGGGTCCACATCCACTGAAATAAAGAATCAATGAATACTCAAGACAACTACCCTCACAGCAGCAAAACTAATACAATGTCATGCTTGCACAGTCTTTAATGATATCATTATCTCCTCACTTGTAAATTAAATGGAGTACCTACAAAGAGAAGCCACAACTCATACTGGGCTGGAAGTTAATGAAATGCATTAACTCAAGATTACTACAGCAATAATGAAGTGGCAAATATTGGGCAAACCATGTTTCATAAAAAGATGACTTGTGAGACAGTTAAGCCAGAGGTTCCCTCTACATCTACGTGGTTTAGCTGGACTGGCTGACATCTAGGATGCTGTACCGAAACGTACAGCAGATGATTTCCACAAGTAACTTTTTCCCCATAGTACCTTAAATAGCAGTTTTCAGATTTTGACTTGATTAGAATGCATATAACATCTAAGTTAAGAGGCTAAGTTGAAGACGAAGTATGGAGTGAATACAGAACCTCTTCTCAAAAAACATCTGCAGTCACAGCAAAGACAACAGTGTGTGTTCTCCATACTATGCCCGTATTGTGAGGACTAAGTTTTTGTTGAGGTACATGGTTGTAAGCCTTTTGGAAATATAACATAACTGTACAAATTCACATCACCTACATTCAAAAGCCTGCTGTTCCCTTCAAAGAACACTAACTGGTTTATAAGACAAGGTTTTCCTCTACAAAACCCAGGCAGACTTACTTATTCAGGCGCCTACAATTCTATTCCTATACTTTCTACTAGTTTATCTTGTACAGACATCAGACTTCCTAGAAGTCGTTCACAGATTTTGCATCCCTTTCCTACCTTTCTTTTCCTACCCTGCACACTACCTCAATGTTGGGCTATTTTACCTTGAATTCTTCTAGAACTCATGGGTGAGTTTCTGTAGCCTTATGTATCTGTTCTGGTAAGTGGACTGGTGTTTTGTCAATTTCTTTTCCAAAACCTCTTCTGTAATTCACAAACACACTGAGACCATACTCACTTCAATTTTAGATAGATCTTCTGATGAGTTCCCTGAAAAAAGTAATTCAAGCATTGTATTAGCCCCATTTCCATCACCAGTCCCCCCACACAGTGACCAAAGAAACACTTAAGACATACCTTGTTTAATTCTTATCTACAAGTAATTCACAAACTAGCTTTGGATGTTGTATAGACTAGCTTGTATTACCATATGCCAAGTGAATCCCACTTGATATTCCCAAGAAGGTAGCTATCCTGCTATATAAACATTAGTCCTGTCAGGCCATGATGGATAATTTACCTGAGATTAAAAAAAAAAACAAAACCAAAAACATCCGTGTTCTACAGAAAAAGTATGATGCAAAAGAATTCATTGCTCAGTAGTATATATATTTAACAGGAAGGATATAATGTGCATCTGTGTTAATGGTATTTGAGAACTATTTAAGACTAACAAAGAGACAGGACAAAGTTCACACATCAAAAGTCCTGTTCTTAAATTCGGTAACTCACTGCAAGTATATTTGGTTCTTACATAATATGACTGTTTATCTCCACCATGCTGAATTTTGGAATGCATTTAACAGAGAATTCTTCTAGCCCGAAGAAATGGCGTGAATACAAACAATGCCATCCATACCCACTAAAAGAAAAGCAGATTGATTCAATTTTACAGGATTATACTGCTAACAAACAAAGTCAGCTCCTTCAAGGTACAAAGGATAGGTAAGAGAAATTTAACTCCTAGCAAAACACTTATCTGGCAAGAACACCTGTACAGAGCTCATTTTTAAAAACCAGGACTGCACAGTGAGAAGGTACATTCTAACTTCTAAACCAAAACTAACACAGAAGTGAGATGCTTAAACTACATGGTCACACAAGCCATTTTGAACCTCTTTAAACCATAAAATCCTATTTCATAATAAGGAAGAATTTTTATTTTGGTCTGCTTAAGGTATCTTTTCCAGATTTTCCAAAACCCAGGCTCCAGAGAAAGGACCTGCTATGAATGAAATGAACTCTTCTTAAGCTTCTGCCACAAAATACAAATGCTACCATTTCACTTCCAACATTTGCCATTCAGACATTTGCCATTCATCTAGCATATTGTTACAGTCCATGGAAAGAAAGCCACTACTACTTTATCACTCAGGATAAAGTGAATTGCTCTCTGCAAGTGCCACTTTCCTTATCTCCACAATTACAAAAGAAGCCTAGCCAACTAGCTTAGACTGGATCTTTAACTTCTAAACAGTTATCACTAGGGTGAAAGTCATCTCGTCTATGCAATTTTCTACAAAATTGAGGATGGGAGTACCAATGCCAGCACTTCTGCTACTAATATAACATAATGCTTTGAGGATATCTGCAAATCAAGCTGGGAAACACATGGAAAGAGCTGTGAATCCATTCCAACATCCTTATTGTCAAACCTCTGGGTTACTGGATACCTTCTACTGTCTCAGAAATTTCCGCTGCATATGGTAATTCAATGAATGCTCATTAGGATAGAGAGAACTGCAATGGCACACAACTGGGAAGTCCTGGACTTCACCAATTGTTCCATGGAACGTCTGATGAGGGACTACAGCCCAAGTCAACACCTAGTGACCCTTGACAATTGTGTAAGTCACATAGACTACATCAATACTAAAAAAAATAGTCACCAACAAATTCCAGGGTGGGGTATGATTTAAGTCCAGGGATCATTCATAATAAGCAGTCTGAATGCAGCCACCCTGCCACCCTGACCTTTACAGGGTAAGAAGGTTGCCCGTTATTGGCATAGGTTGTTAAAAGTCAATTGGCCTTGGTGCCAGAAAACATTCACCAACACATTAAATTTACTAGCACAGAGGTAGCCAGAGACCTTTTCCTTCAAACAATATCTGTGTGTACAAAAGAGAAGCTTTGAAAGATATTTGAAGATGTTTACAGGATTTGATAAGTGGGAGAAACTGTATCAAATCCTTCAAAGTTGCAAGACAGCTGAAGCCAAGTCTCTCACTGCTTAGATGAATGATGCTTCTCTTCCTGAGCTGACTGTGGGAAAAAAAAACAAAAACAAAAAACAAACAAAAACAAAAAAACCCCACCAAACAAAACAAAACAAAAAAAAAAAACAACACACAGAACAGCAGAAACTGTATTCCCTTTAATGTTTTGTGGTACATCAGAGCTGCAGCATGAGAACAGTGTCTGCATGCCATGTAGTTTCTCCCTTGTTCCTCATGGAAATATACTTTATGTTCCATATTTGTAATTTTTCATTAGCAAGATTACTGAAGATGATGCCTACTCTTGCAACTGAAAGCATCACATTCCATAGGAAAAAAAAAACAACAAAAAAGAAAAACCAGGAATTATTGTAAATAAATACAGCTAAAGATAAGTGAGCTATGTCAGGCACCTTGAGACAACAAAGCACTAAAATTTTGTGTCACTGCCCACCAGACTCCCTTTGGAAAAGAGATGAGTAGAGTAAAGAGAAGCTTAAAGGAGATGAAAAAAATAGAAAATCACTGTCAGGAATAAGAGACAAAGGCACAGCTAGAATACTGTTCTGCTGCTTTGGAAAGTAAGACATTGTTCCTACTACTTATAGATTGTTAACAAAAGAGGGGTGACCTTTTTATTCAATTGTTCCATTCCTGATGATTCTCGCGGGACAATCTTGATCTTCCATTTCAGCTTCTAATATGGAAAAACTGATGATTCACTTATTTGTATTGTCTAGATATCCAATGAAAAACAGGATGAGCATGTAATTGACCATAAAAAGAAAAAGAGTTTGTAATTTAAGGAAGCAAAAAAAGGTTTTACAGTTTTACTTTTCAATTAGATATACTTATCCTGTTGTATTCATCTTTTCAAAACAGTCAGAAACAAATTAATTCAATTTGCAGTTAAAAATGAAATCCTTATAAAAACATGCTATATGTAAACAAAGGTAAAAAGGGAAGACTACACATTTCTTCTGTCTGCTGGGGAAAGAAAGATCTGAACTCCTGTAAGCCTGCTATGGGTTATATTGTGTTGCACAGTAATTCCCACAGTAGCTGACTCATCCTTGAATTCACAATTATCTTGATTTCTCTCAGGCAGATTTCTGGAAAGTGTTTTCAGTTTCCACATATGAAACAAACCGTTTCATCATTTTGCATTTCTATTTCTTTTTTCTTTTCCCACTCCTTCAATCTCTCCTGCAAACATAAGCCAAATAATTCAACTGAATACTGTATTATTCAAAGGACAATGATTTATTATTTTTTCTTTTTGTCTTTCAGACTAAAAATAAGACTTTACTTTGAGCTTTCTTAATAGATAGCTCATTTGTTTTTTTTTCTTAATTGCACATTGCTAACATATGCTAAGTCAGAAACACAAATACCAAGAATGAAACACCTTAACTACCCAACAGTAATTTTAACATCCCTTCATAATAGTGTATTTACTGCTGCAGTGTAGCTTTCTAAACTTTAAAATATAAATTCTGAACTATGTGAAATTAGTTGATACCAGACTTGAAATATTCAGAGATTAACTCCTGTATCTGTGCACTGAGTGAAGACTAGCACAGCTAAAACCAACAGAAAAAGATCAATAGTGGAAGACACTATCTAAACATGACAGAGATGACCAAGTTTCATACACGTGTATGAAGTCTGCCACCTACCAACCTCCAAGTAGTACTGTCATACTGCATGACCCCCCCCCTTGTTTTGAAGGCCCTTTTAAAATGAGAAAAAGGAAACTTTAAGTTTCACAGCACAATATCACAGGGATCCAAGCATGAACCACTTCAAGGCTACACAAATGTCTTCCACTAAATAGAAGAACATAACATTGCTATGCTGTACGAGAAGGGCTATCAGCATGTATCATAGCTACAAAATACCTGGGACAAGAATAAATGGCCTTAGTTTATTAACCTGATCCCTCTGTAGTTAAGGGAAGCCCTACTTTTGTTTTGCCCCATCTAGACATAAGTAGTAAGACCTGCCCCCATTTATCTTTCCACCTTGCTGCTACAGCCATTGTGCTACTGCGGAGCGACGTGATCAGTACACTCAGCACGTGAGCTGCTACACTGGAAGTGTAGCTTTAGTCCTTATGTATACTCACATGTACGTATTATTTTGACCGGCTGCTCAAAACAATATTTAAATTCTGATGCATCTCAAAGAAATGAACCAGGAGAAAGGACACTCTGTCAGGTCTTAAAGCACAGGTCCAAACACCACAGAGAACAGGGATGTCAAGGGTCTCTAACAGAAGAAGGAAGGAGAAGAAGAAAAGACAACCCAAACAAAAAAATCCTACAAAACCATTTATAATACCAGAAACCTAGTCATTCAGTTTTGAAGTACAATCCATGTTTTAGATCCTTTCTTTTAAATTATCAGCTGTTCTTCCCTCATTACAAAACCAGAGTACTATCTCTGGCATATATGACAGAAGCTTTCTTCAGTCAATCGTTTTCCACAATCCAATACCTAGTTTAATTGATTTTACCTTAGCATGGTGTTAAAAAATGTGTTAATTTTCTCAGCTTCCAGTTGCAAAGTCAGACTACTTGCACGTCTTTCCACAGCAAGCTTCTACAGGATGTAAGGGTATTTTGACTGAAGTAACCAAAGCCCCTCATATTTCTATTTTGATGCTATTTCATCTCTTCTTTAAGGTCACTAAATTGGAGTTACGCTGTCAAAGCACTTTGTCCATACAACATGCTGGAGGAGCCTACATCAGAGGTGTTATCTGGTAGATCTGGGACTGTCCTGATTTTGGCTGGGATAGAGTTAATATCTGTAATATCCTGACAGTTTCTTTCATTTTTCAATATCCCTCATTCCCTCTTTGCCTGTCTTTACAATTTCTGAAAGAACTAATGCTTATTGAAATAGTCCTGCAACTAGTTCTCTGAGATCTTTGTGAACAGCTGCATCTTAATTGCCTCATTTTCTCCCTCACTTCTGCCATGTACTTCTTTCAAATACCACAGGAGGAATTTTTGCCTTTTAATTTCTGAGAGTGGTCTTTAGTTTTGTGGTCTCGCCCATTTCTTTCCCTCCCTTTAATTTTATGAGCACGGGAGATAACAGCCTCACTGCCATGGGTACCCTTTGCATTCAGCACAGAAGTCTAGGCCCATCCAGAGGCTACCTGTAATTATCCTGAGGACTTTGATTTCACAGGGCCTTTTTCTGCCTAATAGCTACAGGGAGAGGGCAAGAATGCAGGAACCTCAGTAAATGGCGTACACAGGTCAACTTTGTCGATCCCCTCCTAAGACATCTAGGCTCTGGAAGTGACTCTCACATTACCTCTTATGCAGAATTCAGCATAACGTAATGAAGTTCATGACCCATCCTAGCCAAATGGGATCTCACTGCAGTGAATAATGCAACTAGCTGTAGGATTAGCTTAATGGACACTTTAAATCAGAAGAGACTAAAACAACTTAGCCCTGTTTTTACATATGCAACCTCCATCTGAGTTATTAGCCAGTTCAAGAAAAAGGACATACAAATTTAAAACCAACCACTATGCTGTATTTGTTCAGCCTATATGTCCTTTAAATAATATACCACATTGTGTAATCTTTCTTCACAACAGTATTCTGGTACATTTTTCCAGTTTTAACAGTTAAACTTTATTTCGACTCTGATAATACAGTTGTAAAACACTATGAATTGATTTCTGACATAGTTGTCATCTCTAGGAACAATCAGAAAACAACTTAAGGAGTTCCCTAGAAACACAGCTGCTTCTTACTGCACCTTCCAGTCCATAGACCGGTTGTGGAACTGTACCATCTCAGGTCACAAGAATACCAGTGATGACACAGCCCTGATGAATATGACCATAATTCAAGTAAACAAATAGACTGGAAGGGGTGCCCTTCTGTACCTACTTTCTACTTCAGGACTTGTATTAAAATTCTGAGTGGCATCCTTCAGGAA
Source organism: Nettapus auritus (assembly GCA_011076525.1). Classification (NCBI taxonomy): domain Eukaryota; kingdom Metazoa; phylum Chordata; class Aves; order Anseriformes; family Anatidae; genus Nettapus; species Nettapus auritus. The sequence continues at coordinate 72,602,181 of CM021767.1, read as the reverse complement.
AGTATGGAAGTTCTCTAGAAAACAAATCTATACCAGAAGTCCATCAAGCCCATGCAGTATTTTAGACGAGATCAATCATCCCCTCATCAGGGAAAGGAGCCACTGCAATTTTCCAACATATTTTAATTCCTTTCCTCTCATTATTTTGTGCTATTGAAAGAAATTTTTGATCTAAGTCACACATTCTGAAACTTGGTGTACAGACTTGTAGGAAGTCATTTGTTGACATTTTAACTCAATTTGTATTAAGATTCAGCATAAGCAAGATGCCATCTTACTATTCATAAGAGAATTCACAAAGAAGAGCACTGTTATTAATGTCACAACTGAAGGACAAACTTCATTGATTTTCGTGTCTCAGGTAATCCATAGGGCATAAAACCTGAATTCAAAGTGTCTCAAGTCTACCAAGGCAAAAATGTCTTCTGAAGCTTTCTTGGTACCTCAGGCATCCATAATGTTACTGATGTGAGTGAATTGTCATGGTATAACAAGATCAAGTTTATGCTGCAGCTCCTCACATAACAGGTTCTTGCTTCTTCCTGGTCATTTGATCTTCCGTGCATTATTGTGAAGGTTGCATCATTTGGACCTATCCATCACAAGTAGACTGAATGTAGGAGCCAATGTTTCAAAATGCAAAGTGGGATTAAGTACCTCTTATTTCCATAAAAAAAAAAAAGGAATAGAAAATATCCATACACAAAGATCCATTAGAGAAACTAAAGATACAGCGGCTATTGTGTATTATCTTACTCTGTGCTACTGTTCTGTTATCCACCTGACTAGGCAGGGCAAAAAAGTATCTTTGCAACTGGCTGGCCAACCTAATAAGGAGAGCCTTAAACTAGAAATGACACAGGAAAGTACAGAAGTTGTGCTTGGGTAGGCAAGCCAAGGACCTGGCTGACTGAAAGAGAAGGGACACAGCAATAAACACAACAGAACTGAAGTGGAATCACTCCAAGTGTAAGCACACGAAGAAGAAAGTGGCTGCTGAACAGCCTCATTGGGAGGTTCTCAAACCTGCACAGGGGAATCGACATGGTTGGGTGCTTCTCTGAAATGCCTTTACATTAACACACACAACATGGGGAACAAACATGAGGAGTTAGAAGCCTGTGTGCCATTACAGGGCTATGAACGTCACTGGGATCATGGAGTTGTGGTGGGCTTGGGATGTATCAGGAGCCAGTCAAAAGCTATGGGTCCAGATAGACAGTCCAACAAGGGGGCTACCGGAATGGGTATCTATTCCAGACCTTCCTGGTTAAGAATAATAAAAGGTGGTCTTCAGACAACCAGGAGAAGCCTAATCTTTACTTTTTCTTATGGGGAACTTTAACCATTGTGCTATCTGCTGTAAGGACAATACAGCAGGGTTCAAGCGGTCTAAGATTTCTAGAGCGTCTTGATCTGACACAGGCGATGAAGACAAAGAAAGAAAGGCGCTCTGCTTGACTCAATACTTAGAAACAAGGAAGAATTAGCTGTGGATGTGGAAGTCAGAGGCAGCCTTGGCTGCTGTCTGGTTGAAGACAAGTCACTAGTGGTGTATCCCAGCAGTTGATAGTGGAGCTGATATTCTTTAACACCTTCACTAACAATCTGAAGGCTGGGAGGGTATGCTCAAGTTTGCAGAAGATATAAAACTGGAGGGAGTGGCTAATAAACCAGACAGTTATGGTGCCATTCATAGGGACCAGGACAGGTTGGTGAGTTGGGCTGTAAGGTATCTTCCGTGATTCAACAAGGGAAAGAATAACCTCATGCACCAATACATACTGAGGGCCAGCAGGCTAGAAAGCAGCTCTGCAGAAAAGTACCTTGGAGTCCTGCTGGACAGCAAGCTGAGCATGAGCTACCAGAGTGCCCCTGCATCAAAGAAGGCCAACAGCATCAAGGAGAACATTGCCAGCAAGCCACAGGAGATAATGCCTCCTTTCAGCTCAACACCGGTGAGGCTACATCCTGAGTACCTGTCTCCAGTTTGGGGCTCTCCAGTAGAAGATGGATATGGACTTAACGGAGGCAGTTCAGCACAGGACAATAAATATGATTAAGCATCTCATATATGAGAAGACGCTGAAGCAGCTCTGACTTTTCAGTCTGGACAAGAGAAGTCTTGGGGATGGTAGGAGATGGGTCTTTATCAACGTGTGAAAATACTTGATAGGAGAGACTAAAGAAGAGGGAGACAGACTTTACTCAGTAGCACACACTGACAGGACAAGAGACAACGGGCACAAATTAAATACAGGGAACTAAATCTGAGTACAAGAAAACACTTTCTATGAGGTGGTCAAACACTGGAACAGGCTGCTCAGAAACACTGTGGAATCTTCATCTGTTGAGATATTCAAAACCCAATTGGACATTGTCTTGGGAAACCTGTTCTAGCTGACCCTGCTAGAGCAGGGGGAATCAGACTAGGTAATCTCAAGAGGTCCCTTCCAACCTAAAAAATTCAGTACCTGACAAATTAGCACTTGGACAAATATAACAGACATCCGTATAGAGAAAGAAGGAGATGGAGACCATCTCTTAAGGAAACAAAGAGGTTTTTGTAAGTCAGCTTTTTGGTAGAAGTGATCTATTACAGTCATTACCATCATTTACCATCCCTGTTTTGTGACAATTGCTCTTTAAAGGCATGTAACTTTCATTCAGGCAGACTGCAGCTGTACTGCTTCCTTTCCCCACTTCTATCATCCAATGCTGCCATCTCCTCAGCTCTTGAATAGCTCAGCTGGAAACATGCCACCTAGATAAAAGTCTATACTCAATGCCAGGTAATTCACAACCCCAAATCAACCAAGTTATATATACACGAGTATGTGAGAGTGCTGGGGCACTGGCTTGAGGCACTGCTCCATGGCTTCTGTGCTGTTCAACTGTTAGCATGACCCCTTGTCACATTTTTGGTCTGTGCCAATTAGCAGACAATATGTGGTCACAGTACAGGGGACAGTGTTTGCCAAAACCGTTCCCAGTAGACAAGTTGGCCACTGTCACAATACCTGGCAGTGAAGAGAGCTCTGGCACATGGCACAAGCATAGCTCAAGTTACACAAGCAGCCTATCCAATCCCTCAGATGGAGTAGTGGGGGGAAGTCTCAATACATGCTTCAATCAGTTAGAAGATCTGAAGGGCTCAGGACTTCCAACAGGAGGGTAGTACTGAGAAGAACACACAAAACCTATGGACTCATTGCTGCTTCCCCTATTGGTTGTAAATTCTGTTCAAGGTCTCTGTTTCAGCAAGAGCAAAGGGTGGTAGAGGGTATGTTGACTGGGACCATCACTTAAGGGTGCCAAAATATCTCAGACTCGTCTTCTCCTTTTCAGGAAATACTACAAAAAAAGGTACAGATTATACACTGATAGATGGGAACTGCCTTTTAGCTGCCTTCAGTTCATTCTTGAACCTGTGAGGACAGTACTAATTAATTATACTGCTTCATTGTAAAATTTTATCTAGATAATCTGTTAATTGCATTTAGAAATGTTATTAGAATAATTAGAGCCCAGCTGCCTTGGAAACTGAATTTTTGTCAGTTTTGGAGATTGCTACCGATTAAGAGGTGCACTATGAAAATGCACCATGCTTTTTTTTGAAGAGGAGGCCAATTATATTTTCTTCTGTTCTCTCACTTCTCCCTAAGGTGAGTTTTTTCAGCCTTTATTTTCATCCCCTATAAAACAAAAATGAGAAGACTTTGCAACTGGACAAAGTTAAATTATAATTTCAAGCTTTCGTAACACTATAGTCTGGAAAAGTAGATTAAGTGCACCTTTGGAACATGCTAATTATTGATTTTTTCACTGTGTTAATAAATGACACTACTGGATAAAGTATGAAGTAAAGAATACTAATAAATTCTATCACTATACACACTATGCAACTAATAACCATCCAGGTTCAAGAGAAGGAAAAAAAAAATCTCATTTCATTCACGGAGTAGTGTTGATGACGCGTTATTGCTATGAGAAATTTCTTTGTGCAGCCTTCACCGAATAGAACAACTTGGCTCTTTTTGGGTAAGATTGAATTGTTTTCAAGAAATTACCTTTTTCAACTTATCATACTCGTACTGACTTATTCAAGGCTACAGCAGATCCGGATTTTGTGAAATCTCTGGAGTATTTGCTCAGTAGCACTGAAGCAAGTTTTAATCTTGATGACTGAAGTGTAAGACAACCCAGGTTAAAACAACAACAACAAAATACTACTCCTGTTACCCTTAGACATTAACTCTGTCTAGAAATCAAGATAGCCACAGGTAGAGTAAGAGATGAATGCTGAAATGTGACACTAAGTATGAGAACTGAAAAGCTGTGAAACATGCCTCACCATATAAACATAAGCAGGCAAGAAGTTAACCATTTGTGGTTTCAATAACATCAGCACAGGAGACTAACAGATGTTACTACCATCACCACAAAAAGATTCAGTAATTAAAAGATCTGATGCATATTACATAATAAACTACCAATTTTTCAAGAACACAGACCTAGGTCTGACGCAACTTTTAGGTTGTATGTTATCTTGTCTTCACATCCCTCCTACTGAAAAAGACATTACACAGAATATTCTAATACAGACTTTGCCACAGGTATAAAAGAAGAGAAGGCTGTAAAGGGAACGTGCATGCTCACATGGATGTACACACTCTTTTAATACACCCTGCCATTTTCAACCGTCTAAGAATTTACCTCTAGCCTACAGATATGGGAGCTTTCTCCTCTCCCTCTAGGTTTTGGCTATTTTAATTCTTAATACGAAAGACACTTTCCCAGCTCCCATCCACCAAAACATTCTTTCTACCTTTCCATAGGCAGAAAGTGTTAATAACAGTATTTATTTTGGGGTTTCTGAACTCATCTTCTTTGCTTTTGAACCATCAAAAATATTCACACAAACAAACAATTGCACTATTTAAAAAACAAAACAAACTATCACATTTTTCTTGAATCATGAAATATGGAATTTATCTCCCAGTAAAAAGATAAGTTTCCCTGTCTTGGGAATAAACTACTGGTCTTGAACCACAATGAATCTAATTTCACAGACACCCCTGCAATTTTCCAACAGCCAACAACCTGGCATTTATGACATTCAGTACTGAGGTTGCAACACTGAACTTCATGACTTCTTCACAACCGTTTGTGAGCAGGTGGGCCAAACAAGTGGCCTTTTTCAATGCAACCACTGTCTCAAATAAATAGTAACAGAACTACAGTTAACTCCACAAGGTCCTTCAGCACATCAGAGGGAAAAGAAATTCAATCTTCAGTGGCCATATTTCTTGACTATGAAAACACCTTTTTAAAGAAAACTCTTTAAAAAACTAAGAAATTTGATTACCTCCTGTCAAAAGAAAAGATTGCACTGCTAGCAATCAAAAGCAAGAAAAGTGTGCCTAAGTTAGTTAACTTGACATTCGGAAATAGGTTTTTCAGGTAATAAATCACAGATCAGAATCAGCTCTGCGTATTTTTGTGCAATTCTAAGTGACAGAAAATTCCTTAACTCGTGATTTTACACATGGGCATTTCAAATTATGCAGTGGTATGTTGACCTTGGGAAAAAGCATTTTAAAAAGAAAATCATGATAATATAACTGAAATGGTATTTATAAGCAATATTTGCTACAGTGTAGCTTTAAAAACAATCTGTTGAAATGTGTCATTCTATAACTAGGGTTTTGTTACAGGCTTCATAAGAATTCGAATCTCATCCATTACCTTCTGATTAGCAGTTGCTTTTATTTCCTCACCAAAACACCAAAAAAAAAAGGTACGTATCACCCTCTAAAAAGACTTCACTGCCTTTTGTGTTCAACGCCCTCTGAATAAGTCTAAAGAAGTATAATACTTGAAAAATCTAAAGCATAAAGAAAAAAATAGAAAAAATGACTGCATCCTTGGACAACCTGGATTAAAAGAGCAAGGAAGGAAGAGAAATGTCTGAGAAACTAATTTTTTCTCAATTTCAAGTACCATCTAGGACACTGGAAATACACTAACTGTCCTGGTTTTCTTTCCCTATCTATCTATAAAACATATATATTATATATATATATATGTGTGTGTGTGTGTGTATATATATATATATATATTTAAGAGGAGTTATTCTGAACACTAGAATGCATTTTTGAACAAACAGACCATCATAAACAGGACAAGTAAAAAGGCACAGATTAAACTGTCAATATTTCTGAGAAGGGAAAATTATAACAAGTATCTTATATGTAACCAAAGGTATGAATTCTTCTCATTATAAATACATTCTGTTTTAAAAGCTAGAAGGACAATGTAATGTTTTTTAAAGAACAGATATTTTAAAAGTAAGACTTGATTCCCCTACTTTTGTCTTCAAGGTTATCCAGTGTATCTGTAAATGAGAAGGTGAACAGAGGAGGAGAGCTACACTTTTTATGCATTCTATCTCTAGCCGGAAAACGTCATCTTGAATGACAATACAATTTATCATTTACAAAGCCCCTTCACTATACTAAACAATTTTACCTACTCAGTTGTAATAATGTTCCACTGAAAGCATCTGTGATAATTTACATTAGGTCTGCCACATTTTCTACATTCAAGTGGACATTAAACAACTACTTAAGTTGCCTAAGACAAATTTAGAAGTAATTAAGAAATATTTTAAAAGGGTAGAGTTACATGCCTACAAACAAACAAACCAATCTCCCTGGAAAAGAATTTAAAAGTATAAATTAGCATCACTTACACTTAACTCACCAAAATTCAAACTACTGTACTAAGTCTTGTTGATGAACTAATTGAGAGATGACCATGCAACCATGTAGTATAATAATGGCACTGACAGGGAGAAAAAATACACCCCTATTGCAGAGCTGCTATCAGTTCTAATCACTCTCATAAGCCTTGAATATTCTGTTTATGGCCAAGAGAACAAGTTTCTTAAGATCCAATATTTAACAAGGAGGTACTACATTATTTATTGTCCCTGAAGTTTTTGAAAATAGAAGCAGCAAAGAATCAAAAAGAACTAAGTAGTTTTCTTCTACGTAAAACATAAATTAAGGAAGAGATTTCAACAATGCAATAATTTGACAGTACAAAAAACAACAATCATTAAAAAAAATAACTATGCCAACCATCAACCAGAGCACTTTACTTTCTGCCCACAGTATTGAAGCTAATACAACAAATACACAAAATCCAAAAGGTAGTCAACCATCCAAGCAAGTAAACGACAGTTCATAAATGTGTTTGAATCCTTAGTAGATATTTCTACTGTAAGAATAACAGTGCTACAAAGCAAAGATTTTAGTAATAAAACATCAAAGTATTTTTGTTCATGTTCTGGTACTATGCAAACAAAAACAATGCACAGAAATCAGTTTAAGTATTTTTTTGGGGGAGGAGGAGGGGGTAAGATTTTTGTTTTGTTTTATTTTAAAGTGCTGAGCAATTTTTTAAGAGAGGCGTGCATTTTTGAAATGTGAAAACTGGTGGAGAAAAAACTAAAACAAATACTAGTAAGACTGCCTATATTATCTCAATTTTCCCTAATGACCTTTTAAACAAACTACAAAACTAAGGATGGATTTTTCCATCTACTGTTACATAACAAAGAAAAGCAAGTTCTAAAAGTGTTATCTTCTCATACTCTGTGTTAGAAAAAAAGAGATTAAGCGATACACATTTCAATATATATGTCCAAACAAATATTTAAAACTGTCTTAAAATGAAGAAAAAGCTGCAAAGCAAGAAAACACATACCTGATATACCCTGAGACTCTTTCTGTAGGTCACAGTACCACAGTCTGTTCACTGGATCACACCCTTCTCGAATGGACAGCAGGACATATCGACCATCATCTGATACCTATAAATTATAGAAAATCAAAGCCAATTCATCCTCTGGGAAAAAAAAATATCTAATTTGAAAAGTTAGTCCCTAAAATCCTCAAAAAAAAAAAATAATTGATGCTACATTTAGTTGAATTAACAGATGTACATGGAATATGAGAACTCACCAAGAAACCTCATTCATCACTTTTATCAACAAGCAACATCAGTATGATCTGCTGACATTTCAGGAGATCAAAATCAGACAACTTTATCTGTTTATTCCCAGCTTTAATTTAAAAAAAGTATGTGAGCAAAAGGAGTCTACCTGTGAAACACGCATTCTTGCTGTATCAATGTATTTTTACTAGAAAAAGCACTATCCTACTTAACACTGTTATTCATAGTGCCACATACAACACCAGGACTTAACCAGGTGGTAGAGGATTGCTTTGAATTTTTGGTTTGCCTCATTACAATGAGCTTTCAAGGCACCTCTCTCTGCCTTGGAGGTGCAAAGAGGCTTGCATCTTTGTCTCCCAGTGACTGTCTAAATGACAATGAGTGTCTAAATGACAGTCACTTCATTCACAGCAGAATTTGTCCCCTCAGTTTTTCAAGTGACAATTAGTTAGGTATGTTTTGCATCACAAAGCAGTACACAATGTCTTAGAAGTTGTCCAAGATGCTAATTTTAAGCATATATGCACTTACCATGGCAAATTAAGCAATGCTCACAAAATTTTCTTTTTTGTCATTTTCATCAAGTTTACATAAAAATCCAATGCTGTTAAATTAATACCATAAACTACAAACATATCATGAATTTTCAGATGATGCTTCTGTTTTTTTGCCTTTGGAGAAACACGTAGACATGAGAAAATTTCCAAAATGGGGTCTGTTGGTACATAAACTCATCAATGAACTACTCAAGCTTTGCAAACATACCGTTTCCTTGCAAAGCTTTTGAAAGTGCAAGTTCATGAACGGAAGGCAGGAAGTCATCAATTTAAAGTTTCCCTCTCCTTGCAGAGTTGTTTTGAGTGTATTCCAAAATTACCAGGTTTAGATGTGTTATTAATAGTTGACGTAGAATGTTGGTTCCTGTCCACATTCTTACATAACAGCGTGTAATGGAAAAAATCAAATATTTAGTCACAAAGTATGAGGCCAAATTTTGGAAGCTTTCCATTTGGCCCTAAGCATCTTGAAGAATTTTTACTCATAGATTGCAATAACTTCTTAGACTTACCTGAGTTAATATTCCTAACTTTAGTTGTGCATTGTATTTGTAGACTTAGGTATGCAAAATAAGTTTCAGAAGTATTAGCCTGCAACTATACTGCTATTCAAACACATCCATGGTTTTGAAGGACACAAACTCAAAACACAGCACCAAATCCCAGTATAAGAAAGCTATCAAAAAAAACCCACAACACAAAACCCAACAAATGAGTGTTTCCAAGTTATCTTTTTCACAAGCATTCTTATCAACAATGAATTAGACCACTAAAGATGTCCATACATCTGAAAGTTTACAAGATGAACAGAACTGAACACCTAAGATTCCTCATGAAACAAGAAAAACAGCTACAATAGGCTCAAGAGGGCAGCCTGCAAAATGTAGACATTTTGCCTCCTCCTTCTAAGATGGATTATATCCAGAAACGAAAACCAAGATCAGGTGATCTCTTTTGAGGGAAGCATCTTTAGTGTTTTTAGACAAAAATTAACAGTTTTAATTAAACTAATTATTTCAATATGCTGCTTAAACAACTGTTCATACTTGTAAAAGCACCAAGTTTCTTTCTTTTCCTAAGTCATAAAATGTGCTAAGAAATAGCAAGTGCCATACACAAATACAAATTTCAGTTTAGCTCAACAGTATGATGAACAAAAGTCTTTCAGTCACAGCCAGAACCCACACAAATCTGTTCTTTGATGCTGTGAGTTAACAGTTCACAGAAGACTGCTCACTTTACCCAAGAAAGAAAACTTATTTGCAAATTTCAGATGTTGTTGTAGCGAGGGCAATTCAGAACTTCTGACTACAGCAAATTTGAGCACGTCTAATGAGTTTTTCCTTCCACATTCCCAGCTGGACAAGTGAAGAGTTGATAGCAGTTTATGTTTAATTTGAATTTAAATTCCCAAAGCATATTGCTGGTGGGATGCCAATTAGGTCTGTCCCTATCACTGAAGCTGTTCTTACATCAGTGAGCTCTGTAATCCAAAGGAATGTGACAGAAACAGGACGAGACACTGTTGACTGCAGAATGCTCAAGTCTTTGGTATTATAGCACAAATTTAGACACTGGCATTCCAAAGTTACAGCTTGATGAGCAAATTTGGGCAGCAGTACCAGCTCATGCGGTCTCCACCTCTAGCTCTTCTTTCTGCTGTGGTTGCTTGTATCCATACAAGTTAATTCCCCTGGTCATACCAATGCAGGCATTTACCATTTGGGTAGCAAACTAGACCGGGGAACTGATCCAGCTGTAAAAATACCATGTCCAAAAACAGTCCTCACTACCCTTTCCAAAGAAAGAAAAACCCAGGGGAAGGAAAATAGGAAAAAAAAGGAAAATCCAGAAAAAAAAAAAAAAAAGGAAAAAAAATAAAAGGGAAAGCCCCTCTGCCAGACTAGTATCTCAGTCAGTTCATGGTGCAGCTGCTCAAATGGCTGAGCTAAGAGCGCACCGAGCAACTGGAAGCATGAGTAACAGGGGCAGAGACTGCTTTGAAGGCAGCTCAGATGGTAGGACTGATGAATGCGTAATCATGGTCTGAATGCCCCTGACTTCTCTATAGTGTAAACAGACAAGAGTCTTGCTTTCAAAGTGACAAAAGGAAATAGGATTTCCCAACTATCTTTTGGTTATCCTTGCACAGATACATCATCAGAAGGTCAACTGCAATCCTTGCTGTTGGCCCACGAACTTATGAACTGAAATCCCATGCCAGCGTTTCACTTAAATCTTAGAACGCACTCGTGGTTCAGCACAAGGGACCATACAGCTGTAATGTCAGAACTGACAGCTTGAAGCAGAAGTAAATTCTTCCATTTTTCCACATCCAAGCTGAAAGAGAAACATATCTCAAGAATTTCTGAGGGAGATTCACAAAACTCATTCACATTTCTCTCACTAATATAATTTCTATCATCTCAGACAACACCTGATAAAAGAGGTTATAAAGCAAATAAACATCTTAAGGTGACGCTTAAGTCCTGACAATGTAGGCCAGGAGTAGTTCTGTAGCCTTTCAATTGAAGCTGAGCTCCTGAGTCTGCTCAATGCTTTTCAAAGCCTTCAGCTGAACATTGACTTTATTGGCATAACACAGCAAGAACCCCTAACTCAGCACTGGTAAAGGAAGGATTATTTCAAAGAACAGCTGTTGGTATACAGCTTGTAGTTTTGCTGTTGCTGTTCAGTCAAATGACAGTTTTGAATGGATTAGATCTGCTATTTCTGGCATATTTTTCTAACTATCTTTACTTCTTTGTGTCTGTATAGTGTATAACTACAATAGCGTAATGCTATATTTAAACTCTCAACAATCACACCCTCTAAATCAAACCTCCTCTACATTTTACTTTATAGTGGGATATTTTCTGGTTTTACTAGCAATGTTGTTTCAGTGTTACTTGTTCTCTCCATTTCCATGAAAAGTAAGCACTGCTTCAAAAAATATCGAGAGGAAGCAGTTTACCTGTGACCTGCGTAAGTTAATGGATATCCATTTCTTTATTTAAAGCCTAAGCAGTGCATACAGGTAAAAAGTTTTCCAACTATCTTTTTTTTTTTTTTTTTTAAATGAAGTTAACTCATAAAAGTCAGGTAAGGAACCCCAAAGAGTCGCATCTCCTGCATTTAAAATAGCAATAACAGCCTATGAGGATCCACAGCAAAAGCAAAGTTAACTATTGAGACTGGATATCAGGAAAAGGTTCTGTACCCAGAGGGTGGTCGGGCACTGGGACAGGCTCCCCAGGGCAATGGTCACGGCACTGAGCCTGCTGGAGTTCAAGCAGCTTTTGAACAATGCTCTCAGAATCATGGTTTGATTTCTGTAATTTTTTTTTTTTTTTTTTTTTTTTTTTGATCTTGGTGGGTCCTTTCCAATTTGGATATTCTGTGATTCTATTTTGTCTAACAGCAACACATTTCAGACCAGAAAGTCATGCATAATTAAACAAACAAACAAGAATGAACAGAAGGCTGTAAGGTTTTCAGACTTCCTGGCTTTATGTATTGCTGCTCAACTAAAAAGTCAATAGGAGAGACATTAAAGTGCTTTGCTTCCAAGTAAAGTGGCTTGACAGCAACCCCAGTGAATATTAATGCTAGTTCTTTGAGTACTACCTGGGTAGTCACCACTGCAAGATTTAGGATAGGGAAGAGCCTTCTATTTTTAGTTCACAAATACAATCCCTTCAAATGCATGTTGTTATATTAAGGCCATTTTAAGCTAATCAATTATAAGTTTTTACCACTTTTGCCCTTTTTATTGTCAAGGTGGAATATTGGGATGGGGGAGAGAATAAAATAAATCAACCACAGACTGAGATAAAGACAGTTAATCTCAGAAAAGTAAGGGAAAATAATAATAATAAATAATAATAAAAGAATAGAGAAAACGATTGATGCAAGATGGAATTGCTCAGCACCTGCTGACCAATGCCTATCCCATCGCCAATCAGTGGCTGAAACCCCCAGCTGCTATCACTGAGCACGGCGCCACATGGTGTGGGACATCCCTTTGGGCAGCCTGGGCCAGCTGTCCTGGCCGTGTCCCCTCCCAGCTCCTGGGGCACCCCCAGCCTCCTCGCTGGCCGGGCAGCACCAGGAGTAGGAGAGAGACCTCGGTTCTGTGCGAGCACCACCCTGCAGCAACTGAGACATCCCTGCGTTATCAGCATTATTCTCATCCTAAACCCAAAACACAGCACTGTAGCAGCTACTAGGAAGAAAATTAACTCTATCCCAACTCAAACCAGGACAGCTCATTTGTTTTTAATGAAAGGAACATATAATTTCAGAACAATTTTCTGTGCAGTGGTTCCAAAACACCAGTGAGGCTTGCACCTATCTCCTATCATATTTTATGTTGTAGCATTTTTTGAGAAGCAAACTGGAAGGAGAACTTCCTTTTACCAAGCAGCCTCTTCTGACTGTCTGCACAATACAAGCCCCCTGAGAAGGCTGCAAGCACTTGTTTTGTTTCCTATTTGTATCACACTGGTTTAATCAACTACATTTCAGAGGACCTAATAGTGGGTGATCACAGCAACGGTTGATATCAGGATCAGGTCCAACAGAATCCCACTTTCCGTATCAGGGAACTGCCGGATATACTCTAGGCAGCACACAGCCTTATTATATGTAAACATGTTGATGCACTCTCTCCATCCATTCCCCAGCCTAGAAAAATTGCTTTGGGCATTAACTCAATTTCCCTATTTCTTCAGTTTCCTACACAAGACAACCTCATTCCAAAGGGAACATAGCAATCAATAGGCACATGGGAATTTGCAGGCATTCTCCTTCTCAAATCTAGTAAAGAGTAAGATTAGTAGCCTTCCGAGGTAACAGACTAACACTGAATCTGATTTTTTCTGTGGTCATTAACTTGCTTTTGAGTGCAATGAAAGCCCCATAGCATCAGGAACTTGGCTCTGTAAGAGATTACCATCCCTGTTTGCAGCCAGAAAGTTTGCCTGGCTGTTTCACTTGAGCAAACTGACAATGTTTTGAGCCCTTCCTGTTCATTCTTCCCCTGTGGATGCTGCACTTTCACGTTCTTGCAGTGAAAACACGCCCTAGCCAGCACACGTCTGGCAGAGGTTACTCCTCTGCACTCTGAATTTCATTTGCAAGTTCACCTCCCTGGCTGGGAACCACTGATGTAAACTGACAGCTTTAAACCTTAAAAAAAAAAAAAAAAATCAGGTTATGGATTGCACACAGTGTGTGTCAGACAACAAACTGTACTTGTTTTACTGCTGGCAGAACTAGGACAGGAGGGTTCCCCAACCCTCTCCTTTCACTCCTGTTTACATTCCTGCCTCCACAGCAGCAACTTTTAACACCACCAACTGTGAAAGGCTCTTATATAATTTACTGTTTATCTTTGAGAATAACAGTCTGGCTGTGAAAGATCGTTATGATATATGAGTCTGGAGAAGAAACAAGAACATGCCACAGAGATAGAAGCCTGGGAAGCTCCTCTACTTTCAGAGTACCGATGACATTGAAAAGGTTTTAAAGATCTTCATACCAGACTGCCATCTACTGGGATGTTACTCGAGCTTCATCTCTGCTTCTTCCCAACTCCTCCACCATCCTAAAATCTGTACCAGAAAAGTTGAATGTTTTCTCAACTAATTAAAAGATTTGATAGCATCTTCTAGCTAGAACAGTTTTGAAGAAATATAAAGTATGACTAGCAATAAACAGATTTTTCTCAAAGGCAATCCATTCAGGTGGGGAGATGGAAATGCATCTGTCTTTCTATCCCAGCACCATTTTCAGCACCACAGACCTTGTTTAAAAATCAAGCATACTTAGCGCTGGTGTTGAATGAGTAACAAGTTAAAAAGCTGAAGGTATTTTCTTGCATGTTGCCTTGTAAATACAATAAGCTGACAAAGTTTTACTCAACCCTCTTTTGTCCTAATCAGTCACCTATCTTCTTCTTCCTTTGAAGCATACAACTTACCAACTCCCTACAGCGCACCCAGGATTACATATTTTTCCAAGTATGATGGCAACATTAGAACTTTTGCAGTCTCTGAAGGATCTCCTTGCCAGGTACTTTTTGCTGGCGAGTAAGGTATTTTTCTCCTTCTACCCTATGGTTGCCAAACCTGTAATTTCTGCTCTAAACCTGAGTACAAAACTTCAAGCTCCATCCCTGCTATAAAGAAAGGTTGAGTGAGTTGATACTTAAACCACCCACACCACAATCCAACTGTCTTCCCTGGAGCTTGTGTACAGCAGAAGAGAGAATCCAACTGTCCCTGCCTATTTGGCCAGCAAGGCCCTGTAATAAACAAATGTTTTTATTTTGATCTGCCAGGAATGCAAGGAAGCAGACTTTCATAAAATGCTGAGCTGCGCAAAGCTGCATTCTAAAATCTCTGGCAGCATATTAGAACCAGGTAAGAACATTTATATTTAGGGTAGCGCCTATAAGCTGTATCATCTGATTTTTACTAAAGCTACTTTAATTTTTCCCTATTATTTTGTGGTCTTCCACTTTCTCAAGGACATGCTTGAAAAAAATTGACCAGAAAACTTGTTTGAATGGTCTGAAAAGAAGACTTTTGACCCATTCCACAAAGATGAAACCACATTTTGCAATCACAGTGGTATACTTTAATTGCAGAATATTTGTTTTCTCCTGACTATTAAAAACCATCTTTCATTAATTTCAGGAAGACAGAGCCATATTTAACAGCTAGAGCTCACAGCACAACCCTAGAAAATCAGTGGTTTTGTATAGCACCATCACTTAGATAAGCTCATGGTTATTTACTGAGGCGGATCTCTGCTTTACCACACCTTAAAATAGCATTTCTTTTTAAATATCAGCTATGAGTTCTCTTCCACGGTCCTCCTAATATTCAGTTCCATATTTCTGATCTTGAAATGCTCCAGCACTGTTTGTTCAACTCAGGTTAGAAAAGGCTCTATTACCATGCTCTTATCTCCAAGATGGCTCTGCTAAACAAGACATTACCTGTAAGAAAAGAGTACCTCTACACCTAATACAGAAGATAGCATTAAATCACATGGAAATTATATCTGAGTCTGCAAACTTTCACTACCCTAAAAAACGGTATATGCTAATGAATCAAGACTGCAATACCACTCCCCCAAGGAAAACGAATTTGTATCACAATGTGTAGTTTCGCTCACGACAATGCAAAGCAATGATCACTTGATGCATCACTTGTGTGACTCAGTGGGTACATCACTACAAGACATCTGGCACCAACAGAAAAAAAAAACCACACATTTATTTATGGAACCAGGGAAAAATAAGGGTAATGGTTTCTAAATTGCATGCTTTTGCTAGTTTAACTCAACAGAACTAACTTTTGAACAGTAAAAAAGTTCCAAACCCCTATTTGCAAGTTTATACTGATATAAATAGGTCAGATGGCAAAGGTATGCTTCATGAACAGACGACATTATGTAAAAGGGTTCTGTTTATCTGTAGGCTCTGTGAATAAATTTGATTTGTATAGACAGAGTTCAGTGTGGTCACTTGGTGAAGAACCTGTCACACACAAGTTCACTATCTCATTTTGAATCTCAGAGCTCAAATTTTTTGAGAGAAGCTTTGTTTGCTGGCAGCCCACAGAAAAGATCCCCCCAACATTTTCATGTGTTGATATATTGATTGGCGAGGATAAATTGATGATCAAATCTTTAAAAGGAGATACTCTTAGGGAAAAGTATTTCCTGGAACTGAATATCCCAGTCAGGGTAAGTGCCTTCTATATTCAATTGGAAGTGTTACACCAAATGAGACCTTCCATAGAAATAAAGCCTATAGATTAAGCATGGTAGCCAGAAACGTACAAAGAATTGAAACAGGATGATATCCACTGGTAAAAATGTAAGTTCCCTGATTAACAGAATGATCTCTATGTTCCAACAGCACTTAACAGTGCTTAAGTGACTGCGTCATTCTAATACGAACTATAAAACACACCAATGACAAAACTTCTGGTCTTTTGAAGCATTCAAGTAAGGAAGAAAAAAGCATGCCTACCTACAACTATGGGCAACTGGGTCTTTGAACAACGTCGATGTAGTTCTACAAAATAAACTTAAGAAGGCATTTCCAGCAGTCACTCTTTCCATCTCCAGTAACACTGTCCACAGCATATTTGTGTTGATAAAGTTTGTTGAAGGGGAAAATTAAAACTCTCCAACTGTGCACATGGTATTAACAGAAAGTTTAAATGTTTCTATTCTTCGAGTAAAACAGACATACTTGTTTTCAGGAAAGACACCAAGAAAACAAAAGCAAAATAAATATGTGGCAGGGAATATCCAGACATGATGCTTATTGGAATAAGCTTTTTATGCAAGAAATGAAGGCTGGGGCTTTGACACTGACACTAAGTAAACAGAACAGTGACAGATTTTCCATCAAATGATTCTTGCGTATCCTGGAATTTACATCAGACTGAATGCCCTCAAAGAATCATATATATTAAAAAAAAAAGAGTACATGATGGTGTCATTACAGACTTGAGGACTGATTGAAGGCAGACCAGTCTTACTTTCAGCAATTTTTAGTCAATAATTCTTAGTTCAATGCTCAGCTCTGCAACACTAATAAAAAAATTTCTTTAACAAACTATTTTCCACTCTACAGCTGCTACCAGCTGTTGGAACCTGAAAAGCCAGACTTGATGATAAGCTTCACAGTGTTTACCATACCTCAGCTCCACCCATCCATTTTGGTTCATCAGGAAATTCAGCACATAGGATATCTTCTGACTGGTTAGTTCCTAATACATGATAATGCAGCTTTTGGTGCAGATTAGTGGAGGTCTCAGTGCCTAGTGAAATATAGATATTTAAACTAATTAGTTGTCAAAGAAATCCAACAACACCCAAGTAAAACCCTCAGGACCTTCGATAACCCTCTACATTTTAAAAAAGAGAACCATTCAGGAGAAAGAACTAGGAACAATTCAAGTGTACAAACCACTCCTCTCCAAACAAGCCATGCTATATAAAATAAGACTGAACAGGTCTGCCACGTGGTTTGAAGCTACCCTTTCCTTTTATTGCAGATACTTTCTTCAAATGTCAAGATTCATCATTTCAAGCTTCACTTTCTAGAAATACTAAACAAGCAAAGAAAACAGTTTCTGCCTCATCATTTAATGATGTGTTTGCTCTCATCTCATCTTGGGCAATTAAGGGGAGATCTACTACTAATCCTAGAAACTTTTCTTATTTCCATCTGCTGAAAATAAAAAGCATTCTAAAGAACTGCAGGAAGTGCTATTTGTCTCTTCCTTTTAATATCGCTCTTGCAGCATTTTCCAATGCAACACTTCAGCTTCTGAACTACAAACATGCTTAAAAGTAAAGAAAACACATGGTGTGTCCTTAACTTGTAAGTCTGACAAAGTCATAGGCTGCAAATATAAATATAGACAAAATTTAGGTGGTCTCTCTAAGGTTTAATAAAGAGCATAGCTCCAGAAGAAACTTTTCAGTAGTACTGCCTTACAGTAACAGCTGCTGAATTCCTTTCTTGTGCTACTCCTCTGAGTTTTGCTAGCTTAAACTGGGCAGTGAAACACATACAAATTAACCTGATAGAGTAACAAAAACCTTATGCCCCAGTTTGCTCTTCACCAAGTCAACTTCCCAAGTCAGTTCACCTACGCCCATAAAAATACATAAGGGGCAGTAAACTAAGTAAACTGTCACGAGACATCATATTCCAGCCAACAACACCCTGTATGAAAGCAAACAAAAATCACCGAAGAGAAAAGGAAAAGACCAGTTCAGGGCCTGGCAGACAAGAGTGTCCTTATGAAAGGAAGGGACACTAATTAAATATAGGTTTTGGTCATACAAGACAATCTGGTATCTAATTGTATAAAGTAGCACAGCTAACTATTTGTTGCACCAATTTACTGAAAAGGTCCTTTTGTTTCCTCATAGCATACAATTAGTGCAGCCATACTTACCATCACTTTTCCCATCTTGTTTTGGATAGCAGTTATAGAACATTCCTTTTCCATCATGGGTCCATGCCATGCAACTGAATTTAACTCTCTCCAGCGTATCTGGAAGTTCCTCGGGACCTTCCACTTTCATGAACTTGATAGTAACCCAGTCAGAACCACTAGAACTCAGGCCGTATGCAAAGTATTCACCGTCTTCGCTGAACGCATAACCTAGGAAATTGGAACCAAACAAGATGTGGCAAGAACCAGCACAATGAATCAGTATTTTCAATACAGTGTTTATTTTGCCACTCAGCTTTTTACTACTTACTGCTTGATAGCCAAACCCCAACAAAAGGGAAGTGATAGTGTGAAAGCCCATAAAAGAACTGTGTTTACTCAACGCAAGCACATACAGTATTTCCCATAAGTATTCTTCCAGCCTCTGACCATTTTTAGCTTAGAAGACTTCATTTCCATGAAGTAGGCTGTTAATTAACATCAATGGTTCCCCTTCTCCTTGACCTTCTCCAGCTTCCCTTTAAACACACAGTAAGCTCTCTGCATCAACAACATCCAATGTTGCTGTCTAAATCTACTACGTCCAGCATGAACAACCCCCTTCTTGAGTCAGTTGGTCTTGACTCCCACTGCCTTTATTTGATATCCCCTCATTCTTGTAATAGAAGAAACTACGAATAATGACTCCCTTTTCATGTTCTCCATGCTTCTTTGTATTGTACAGGATTTTGTAGACTGCTACCACACCCAACTAAATTATCTCTTTCCCAAACTGATGGGTCTGGGCACATTCAGCTGTTCCTGATCATTGTTCCACACCTTTGATTGTTCCTATTGCCCTCCTCTGAACTCCCTTCAGAGCTTCTTTTACGCTGAGGGGAACAGAATTGTATTTAATATTCAAATGCTACTGTATAACCCCCTAGGTTACTAATATTATGGAATTTTCTGTTTTGTTCTCCATTTCCTTCTTAATAATTTTTGACATTTTCTGTAGGGTTTTTTTTGGCCACTATGGAGAACTATGGTGACATTTTCATAGAACTATCTATTGATTACAACATAAGAATTCTTCTGAAATAGTCATTGTCAGCTCAGAATCCCATCCATCCTTTCCAAATGAGGTCAGGATTCTTTGTCCCCTGTGCATGACTTATTTATCTACATGGACTTTTAATTGCTAATTTATTGCCCACTTACTACCGCTAAGGTCTTCCTGCAGCTCTTCACAGTCATTCTTCAGCCTTCACCTGGGCTAATTTTATATTAGCAAACTCTGCCACCTTTCTGTTCACTCTTCTATACATATATGAACATACCAAACAGTTTAAGTCCTAGCATAGTCCCTGACAGAACTCCACTGGAGATTTCCACTTTGAGAGCTGGTCAGTTATTCCTGTCCTTAGCTTTAAGTCAATTATTTATCAATGCCAGGGCTTTCACCTCTTGTTCTGTGGTTGTTTCCTCTAAAAAGCAGCCTCTTTCAAATATACGTTTCTTTCCATATAGACTTAGAAATACAGCACAAGTATATGTACATGATCTGTAATACCCACACTTTAAGGCAGGAGGACTTCTCATTAAGAAAACCATATTGATTCTTTTCCAAACGTATAATTTTTTAAAGAATCATCCCCTAACTCTGTCCTCTTCATAGTTTTTGTTAATTGATCTTGTACAAACTCCACATATGGCTACTGTGACTACTTTCATGCAAACACACCACTCTAGCCATACTTCTGTACATGAAGAGCTGCAACCCATTTCCAGCTTCTGCTGGAAAGACAAAACCCGGATCTGTTCAGCAGGAACTGCTGTTTCACCAACCTCGTAAAGCCACAGTGCCATCATCAGAAAGCTTATTTGGATCAAGAAAAACTTTGGCATCAGCATCCAAGGAATCTTGTACATATAAAACTCGCTGATTCTGTAGTCCAGTATTGTAAAAGTGAAAATACCTAAAGGAACAAAAGAGGGTAAAATCAGTATGAAGAACTCAGATTTTCAATTAGGCTAGCAAGACAAATTTGTATGAGATTGTCAAGAAATAAGAGGCAGATAAAAATATATAGAATAACAAGCTTTGTAGTAGAGCAAGAACCATGTCTTTCCTTTGGTCATCAGGGAGTCAATCATCCTCTGTAGGTGCCTTGCTCCATCCTTGGCACAGAGGAGGCCCATACACTAATTTCTGTGAAGATCAGAGGAATCTCAGCTCAACCAGATATAAAGATTACACAAAGGAGACTGCAGGATGCACCTAGAATATCTTTTAGCAATAAAAACTGCATTTACCACAGTGTATTTCAAACAAAGCAAACCATTCTCTAAATTCCAAGTAACTGTCTGCTAAAAAGCTCTGGCAGCCTTAGCGTTTCTGTTACAAGTGTTGGCAAAGGTTCCCATCTCCTATGATCTATGCTTTGTCATTCACTTGTCTGCTTTAAAGCTGCACTGGGCAGTAGACGAATGTTCAAATGCAACAGAACTGAAATTGTTTCCTCTGTATTTCCCAAGATCCATAACTCTGTGTACATTTTGAAACAGTTGTAGGAACGGAGTTACATAATTTTCTTCAGTGAGAGATACTGTTCACATTAAAAGACACTAGAGAAGACTAAAATTAGTAACTGTATTTTATGTAATTTATAGGTACTACAGTTTCTTTCCTTCAAAGAACTTGTCTCAGTTCTACTACACAAACCTGCAACTTAACCCAAGTAGCAACTTCACCCAGGGGAGCAGGGAAAGCTATGGGCTAATGTTCAAGCCTGAACATAAGTTTACCTATATTTACCTATATTACCTAATAATGTCTAGTACGTGGACACGGGCATGGGAAGCTGGTAAACCCAGAACGGGGAACTACACTTGCAAAGGCCTAGCTAACAATCTGCACATTGAACATGTTCAAATACTAAATGTATGCTCAGTGAGCAAGAAAACTAATATTCGAAGCAACAAAAGAAAAATATATGTCATCTTCCATTTGACCATGCATTTTCAAGCCAATTTTATCTCTGCAATGCTAAGCAATAAGCTGAGAAGCAAAGGTCAAACCATACGACTGCGACAGCAGGACACTCTTCCTTTTTGCAGGTTCTACAGAACATCTCTTCAGACATTGTCCATTAGCGACTATTCTTCAGCAGAAAATTGGTGTACATTCAATTTAAGATTTTAGGAGACGTTTTGAAAAAAGGAATTCCTAGTGCTTTTCACTGGCTGTGACTAAACAAAAGTCCAACCAGCTGCTCAAAGTAGGACCAAAATGTTTTAGAAAATATTGAGAACAACATGCACCTGACAGACTTGTGCTTTTTCTAGGATGAAGTGCCTCTACCTGACAGACCCGGAAAGGAACTCCTCAGAGTTTTACTTTTACATGTTCTTGTACAATGTAGCTTTGATAAACTCACTATTCCTCTTCTAAAAAGATGACAAAAGCAGAAGACGATAATATGACTGGGGATTAGAGACAATCAAGCATGAACAAGCATCTTATGCTCTGCATCATGCAATGTATTAACACTGGCTTGAACACATTTTTCCCAGGTCCCAACGATAAAGGAATAAAGGCAAGCATGGTTTCTAATTTATCTTGTAGTTGCTTTTGACTTGCTCCCCGTTCGTCATCATCTACAAAGACATCTCTCACATACCTCTTTCCTTTCTTGAAGTGGCAACTGTACTTAGGATAATCGTAGAGTTCAGTCATTCGTTCTTTGAATAGTCCTCTGACGGGACACTGCTCAAGAAAGGGTACTGTAAGCTTGTTCTGAGCCTCCACGAATGCCTGTAAGAAAACAATCCCCCCCAGAACACATGAGTTCAAGCAGAAATTTACATTTCCCACAGGAAACAACGCATCGCCAACATCTTACCCCCATATAGGGTGTGTAGAGTCACACCTGAACAGCCTCACATACTTGTCTGCATTATTAAATGCTGCAACGTTCTAATAGATTGATTTTATATCTCAAATATGATTGCACATCTCAAATCTATTGCACACATTAGGGTAAGCAGTGGTCAGGACAAAGACAAGCTAGATTCTTGCCACTCCCCTTCAAAAACAAAAAACCATAGCTTTTTTTTTTTTAAAAAAAAACACTCTCCCCGTATTTACATAAATGGTATAGATAAAGCTAAGTTACAGAAAACACCTATGAAAATTCACCTCTTACTTCATCACAAATACACAATACTCCAATACTGTAGACCAGGTCGATTAGAAAATTGGTAATGAACCCTTTTGCCTGTATCTGTGACTATCATTTCAGGAACTGTGAAGAGCTGGAAAAATGATACAAAATGTCACGCGCACCATCTGGTCATCCTATTAACAAAACACTTAGGATTAGTCCCAGCCAGTATTTCTTGGAAGGGACAAAGTAACATCCTTCACAAGTACAGATGAGGCATTTTTTCCCACCCCATCCACAGATCAGTTCTCAGTTACAAAAGACAGGAATATGTAACGTCCAAGAAGGTAACTTCAAGGGGTTTGGTTTCTTTAAAACACTACCTCAAAGATGCAAACATGTAACTACAGTGGCCAAAACCACTACCACTTCAGCTGCTTGTTAGAGGCTACCACTCCCATGACAGAGATGGAAAAACTTGGTGCTATGCTGGTGTTTCACCATCCCTACTTACAGCACAGTGCATTAACATAAAATTAATACCTAAGCATCTCAAGGTGACAGGGAGTGATCCACAGCTGTTAAGAAGCAGACACGCAGGCTTTTCTGTTAAGATGGAGTGGAAAGGACAGGGCACAGCACACAAGCTCTAAGTCACAGCCAGGCTTTGCAATGACGGCATTGCGCAGCACCAAGCAGAAGCCACCCTCCAGCTGTCACCACAACGTAGCAAGAACTTCAGCCTGAAATCCCAGACCTCATCTCTTGCTTACAAGGGTTTCTTCCCCAGTTCCTCTGAATGAGGTCATTGTTTCTACCTGTCCTGAATCTGTCAGGCAGCAAGCACATCAGTGCATGGTAACGCCTGAGCTGCATTTCACAGCTGGGTATGAACTACAGGAGCAGCTGGGCTACAAACCACATTCTACAACCCACATTTCATGACTCTTTAGAAATGCCACCTGCTCTACAGACTACCCAACACACATTCACCAACTGCTGTCCATGTTTACCCATTTATCAGTTCTTCAGGTAAAAAAGCGGAAAGAACAGAACATAAAATTCTTTCAGTGGCATTTCACAGGCATTTTACACAGTGAAAAGTGACTCCACGAAGCAAGGAGAATGACAGACTCCCTCTCTCATTCACTGCCACAGTAGTACTTGGCCAACAGCTGCACTGCGTGCCAAGCTTTGTTTTCAGAGACTTGTCAGGCTACAAGGTAAGGGAGAAAGTGCATTAATTATGGTCACTCTCCACCTGAGAGGTATTTGTTCATGTCCAACAAAGCATAAAGAAAGTGATAAGCTTTAAATACAAGTGCAGAATTAGTAATGCTCTAAGAACACTTGGCAAAGTGCTGAAATGCATTAGTTTAAGAACAGGTGGGCTGCCTACATGCAAGTCACCACTCAAGGATGACCAAAAAAAACAAAAACCAACACAGCACTGAAAAATGGAAGGTACAGAAACCTAACAGGGATGATTTCTGGACCTTTACCCAAGTTAGACTCCATGCATCATTGAGGAGAGAGTCAGGAAATTACCTCCTGAGAAAGAAGGAAAGAGGTGAATACATTGCTAAGAAAAAGCCAATTTTTTTACGTTTGGTCTCCCTTTGAGGATGGTACTGGCATAGGCAGCTTTAGCATCCAGCACGGCAGCACAGCACATCCCAGTGGTAAGTGGAAACATTGCTCTGCTCAGAACAGGGTGCAGCCTACCTTGTACCACCTTGTTCCCCACCTCCACCAGATGACAAAATAGCCAAATCTACCCAAGAATTACATATATCTGAATCCGTTTTCTCTAAAGGGAAGCACATGAATTTCAAAGGGCACAGACATGAAAAAACAGACAGCACATACCACAGCACCCACTCTAAGTGCCGTGACATCCTCAGAGCAAACCTGTCTTATTAAAAAGATGTATAAAACTATCCACTGTACTAGACAGGCAAAAGCACTTTACAATTGTATTTAGTGGACAGAAATTGGCACACATCTTTGTTTCCTAGCTCAATAATGTGATCAAAACGGCAGCATTGCCACAGGGGTATAATGGGACCGCGTGTTACTCGCTTCTAACTACAGCCACCCCTTTCACCGTATTTGCTTTCATCACTGGAATTCAAGGAGGACAGAAACTTTTCCTTGCAAGTGTTCATTGCACAAGAACATGCTTGCAAATCAACTGTTGCACTCAACCGAATTATTAGTAATTTTGCTTTTACAGCAGTTTCACACATTTTTCTCCACTTCCACTTAGAATGCACCAAAGATGACGAGACTATAAAAGGGAGTATCATTGCTATATAAAAAATGTGGTAGGAATTACAGGTTTTTGAAAGAGATCCTGGGCAATTTGGGATTTGTTCTTACATATTTGATCACAAGGTTGCACTCCTGAATTCAAAAGTCACTATATATTCAAAGTACCAACTCAGTATCAACCGTGCTGAGTTAAACAGAAGCCACCCATGGTACAGGACTAACAACAGCTCCCCATACACCTTCACGAACCTCCAGAGAAAAGATTTGACCTGTAGAAAGCCACACCTGATAAACTATCATCAGCCTTGACCCAGCACTGAACTGACTAGTAGGAGAACAGAATAAGGGTCAATGTAAGGCACGTGCTTACACACACCTCAGAAAATAACGTAGCTTTGAAAGGACAATTTCTAAAGCGTGGCAGTAGGAGCAGAGATGTTCTGCTTAAGGCTGAAGTGCTTGGCTATCACTTGAGCAGGTCAACTGTTATTTTTAAAAACTTTATATTTAAATTTTACCTGAACAACAAGCAACAACTTTTTTAACCATGCTTTGTTACAAAGCATCAGCTTTCCACATGCTACCATGCTATTCTCTCAACAAGATAATGATTTCTACCTAAGAAGAAAATTGCCAAAGGTGCTCACAGTATACTTTCCAAGGAGAATTCTTAGGATATAAATTGTACTTAAAACATTACCAGTCTTTGTCATTAACCTGTAAATGTTTACAGTTAAATAGTTACCTCCGAAGTCTCCATATGTATCTTCTCAGTGCAGTTCTGAATACAAGAGGGCACATACGTTGTATCAAGCATTACAAAACTAGGACAAGAATGGCCTCAAGTTGCGCCAGGGGAGGTTCAGGTTGGAAATTAGGAGACATTTCTTCTCAGAATGAGTGCTTATGCATTGGAACAGGTTGTCCAGGGAGGTGGTGGAGTCACTGTCCCTGGGGGTGCTGCTTAAGGAAGGGTTGGAGGTGGTGCTTAGGGACATGGTTTAGTGGGTGACATTGGTGGTAGGGGGACAGTTGGACCAGATGATCTTGGAGACCTTCTCCAACCTTAATGATTCTATGAAAATAAAACTAAGCAGATTTCTGGTGGCTTGCCCCTTAGCATTTACATTTAGTATTACTTTGAATTTTGCTTTAGTAAATCCTAAAGTGCAATTGCACAACTATCAAAAAAGTAAATAAAAGTCTGCTCACTTATAATTATAAATCCATATAATTTTACTTTTGAGAGTTTCAATTCTAGTCTCAGCCTAAACACACACCTGTTCATAATAACAGGTCAACTGTCTGCTACATGATCCCTGCTTTTTCATCCCTTGTCCACACCTCACGTCTGAAACAAGCTACACATTCCTGTCTACACAGCTGTTCCAGGAAAGTAAGATGTTGTATACAACTGACTTTCAGAAGCAAAAGACTTTCCTAGACTAAAATAGAGCTTATATCCCACAAAGTGTAAAACAAGCCAAGAAGCTGAAAAGTCCAACCAAGCCAAACCCAAGACACTAGCAAAGTGTGGTTTTGCTGTTGTGGCCTATGTCATCACCAGAAGTGTTTTACCAGAGCAGCTGAGCCAGGGAAGTTTCCTCAGTTTGTCTTAAAGGTCAATGAACAGTAGAGCAGGAACCCACCATCTGCCCTCTTTTCTCCAAATCAGATAGGAATTTCCTCCTCGGATCGGTGCTTTGGTTTCTATTTACTTATCTGCAGAAGGGATTTTTAGTTGCTTATAACTTTGCATAACTACATCCACCATGCACACACAATAAAAATAGTACTACAGCAAGCACACAGATCATGGACATGGAAGTGTGCATTTCTTGAACAACAGCTTCTCAAGAGACTGAGGATGTGACTTGATTATTGGCGTCATCAGCTCTAGAACTGCTCTCCTAACCACATAACTGAAGCCTACCCTTCACTTTTAGTATAAACCAGAGTTCTCCCTGTTATACATACACAAATCAAGCATGTTATAAACAGGAACTGAACAGGAGCCTTTTCGCTGCATATGAGCATGAATGCCACAGGAATTCTTCTAGTTCTGTATTTAATATGTAGCAAATTAAAAAGTAGCCTATTGGAAGGGGTGGACACCAGACATTTGACTTTTCCCCAAAACAGATGGAAGTGTGGGATGCTAAGGAGCACATAAAGAAAGAGTGGGACTTGGAAGAGGAGTAGGGAAGGACACAGGTCTCAAGGTCAGTGTCTTAAAGCTTGAAAAGTCTACAGAGTGCGCTCCAAGTTCTCTCTGAAGCCTACTCCTATACCAGTGTCTGGTTATTATTTGATCTGGTGGGTACAGAACAGCTACTCTTCACGAGTCCTGTAGAATAATCTCAAGAACACGGAGATAAAACTATTCAGAAGGGCTAGCAAGAAAGAGTGGTTGCTGACAAGAGCACGAGAAAGTGAGCAATAAAGCAGATGAAAGGCTTAGCATTTCAAGACTTTTTTCTGACCTCTTCTGTGAAAGAAGTAGGAAAGCAAAATTCCCCGTTGCTTGATAACTCCTGGAACATAGGAAAAACATGACCTACTCAAATACAAACAGGAATTCTCTCCACTGTTTGCATCATGCTACTGCAGCACTGCAAAATTCTGCCAAGGCGTATGTTTTTGGAGTACAGGCAAGTAAGATTTAACAGCATTTTCATTCCACCAAAATGACACCTTGTGTCTGGGCAGCTCCATTTTTTACAAAGATGTTGCAATTCCCCATTCCTTATTTTGTCTGCTGTAAGCTACAACCTCTGGAGGAGATTCACCCTCCTTTAACTTTTCTTCCCCAATCTGTTCACAATATGAGGGAAAAGCATTGAACATGGGGACTCAAGAAGTCATGTATTGTCATTTTCTCAGTCCTACCTCTCTAGCTCATCAAAACTTTAACATGTAAGCATATGCATATATATGAGAGAACCTAGGAGGAATCTCATGAATGGAAAGATACTTTGCAGGATTTTTCTCAACAAAGAATCTGCCCTCTATCTTCTTTCTCACACAGCCAAGCACACTAGACAGAACCCAGAGCTGCAGCTCTGGAACTACAGCTGTCACAAAGTTAACAGCCATTCTAAGGGGGAATCACACACTTGTCACTGTACCAAGAAAAGTTTTCTTTCTACCCTTTCTTACATGTTTATTACGACAATTTTAGGACAGTGGTAAAGTCCTCTAAAATCAAAGCATTTCTCTTCAATATGCCTATATAACCTTGAACATTTGAACTGCCTAAGAAAAATGGGTACAAGTCAAGTAGGGCCTCTGTTTTCCAAACTGTGTGACCAACCTAGGTTACACCAAGTGTCTCAGTATTTTCCCCACCTTAACACAAAGGTGCAAAATAACAGCACCACTCTGTTGGCACCTTTAAGTATCAGGTGTACTACATTACACCTACATTCACAATGGGAAGATAAAAAAAAAACTATAGAACACCCGTGTGCTTAGCCTGTAAGAAAGATCTAAGTTGAAATGGACGTTCCTGAACAAAAAAAGGTTACCTTTGTCTGCTCGCTGTCGGGATCTTCAAGCCAGCAGTACGGGTCGCTGATTTTATGCCCATGGTAATCCAACACCTGAATTTATAGGAGACAATGCTTTATAAAAAGAGATATGCATACAAGCAAACTCTATTAATCAGGGAACAAGCTGCATCAAAATGAAGCATATTTGGAAATTCACACAAGTTCATAGGGCTAAGAAGCAAAAGATGAGACAAGCAGCACCTTGCTGTCAGGTGAGTTGCTAATTTTATCCTTTTTGGTGGAAGAAATGAGGTAGCAGATTCATCCTCAGAAAAAACACAGTGCACCAGAGAAATGTGGAACACAAATATTAATTCCTTCCACAAGCCAGATGAGAAGAATGACTTAAAAAACACACAAACAAACACAACCCCTCATCCAAATCCAGATGCTCAAGTGCAGTCACAAAACCTGATTAGGGGATACACCCAAAATGTAATTTCTGGTTATATCTCTGGTTTTTAGGTGATTAACTGCCTCCTCCTGCTAATGTTCCTTGCAAATATCCGAGCAAAGTATACACATCAATATGGAACTAAAACCACATGCTTTACCACACAGGTTAAGTCTTTTATCTGCTTGCTTTCTCCAGTGTACAAAAAAAACAAACCAAACCTGCTGTTGAGAGTTGTACAGTTCTGCCTTTCACTCAACTACTAAAGCAAACACTGAAGCTTTTCCACTGCTGGCTCATCTTGGCAAACGTTTTGGCTTACAAGCGAGGTTAGTTCTGTAAATAATTCCTGCACTGGTGCCTGAGGCACGGCACTTTGTGGAAGGAGAAGACTGGCACGATTTTAGCCAAGACGCCAGGGTAACCCTCGTGTGCACCGAGTCATGGCCGCGACACGCGGAGGGAGGTTTATTGCACCTCCGAAAACAGATCTCCGGCCCTGCCGCAGCCCCGCTGCCCCCGGGGGAGGCCTGGCTTTCTAGGGACACCCCGGCGGTTCGGGAAGCGCTGGGATCGGCCCTGCCGGCCCGACACGAGCGGCAGGAGGCTGAGGGCCGGCCGGGAGCCCCCCGGCCCTTCCCCTGCCCCCGGCCAAGCGGCCGCCACCCGCGCCCGGGGCGGCTCCCCGCGGCCCAGCGAGGCGCCGGGAGGCCGCGTACTCACGGCGGTCTCGTCGCGGTACACCTCGGGGTACTGGAAGGCCTGCATGGCGACGGGCGGCGGGCAGCGGCGGGGAAACGAGGACGAGGAGGAGGAACCGAGGCGCGGAGGCGGCCGCAGGGCTGAGGCGGAGGCCGGGGAGGCAGCGGCCGGCAGCAGGCGTGCAGCGCGGCCCAGGCGGAGCGCGGCCGCCATAGGACCCGCCCCGCGCCGCCGCCATGGGGCCGGGCCCGCCCCAGCCGGGGGAGGCCGGCGGCGGGCACGGGAGCTCGGCGCCCCCTCCTGGGAGCCGCCGCCCCGGGTGCAGCCTCTGCCCCTTCGAAGGGGCTCTTTGCCCTTCGCCGCCCCGCGGATGGGTTTCGTCTTGCTTAGAGTGAACGCTTTGTTTAAAAAATGAAATAAAATTACCTTTTGTTTCTTGGGTTTTGGGTGTTTTTTTTTTTGTTTTGTTTTGTTTTGTTTTTTTTCCTCAGCTCGCGCACCTTGATGCTGTCGGTGGGGAGAGGCTCGGGCTCTGCTCTCTCACACTGATTAGAAAACAGCAGCTGGCTCATGGGTTGGGGCTTGGGGCAGCTCTAGGCCAGGGCCAACCAGATCTTTTGCTAGTCCCCACCAAACACACTGCTCTGGAAGCTGCCAGAGATGAGGTTTCACTCTAAAAGCAAAGTCCTAGCTGGCCACTGAGTCCCTGAGGGACCCATGCCTCCAGCACACCAGCCTGGCCAGCTGGCATTTGTCCTGGTCCCTGTGGTGTTCCAGCTCTGGTCCTGGTGAGAGGCAGGCTCTGACCTGCATGGCTGGCCTGGGTCAATGTTCACCCAGTGAAGGTGTTGGATGGATGACTTTGGGGCTCCTCAGCCAGGTGTTTATTTTACAATAAGGCTTCTCATACTGCACAGCTTATAAAAGCTTTTCCTTTGAAGTAAGCGACCCACTGGACTCTCATGTCATAAAAATAGTGGAAACGTGCAGCAGATGGGCTCTTGGTTCATTATCCAGCAGCATGGCTAAGCGGCTTTCCTTCCCAGCTGATGTTGCTTCAAAGTTTCCTCTCATAGCCCTCAAAAAAATCACTCTGTTACTGTGGGGAGGGCTTAACTGAACTTCCCCAAGGTAAACTCGTGTGTACGTGTGGTGTGTAATGCGAAACTGGGGACAATTATGTTTACACGCAGTAGTGTCTAAAGGCTAGAGCAGCCCAAGGAGTATTCTCAGTCCCCAGGAAAGACACAGTTTAGAATGACAATGATATAAAATATCCCAGAAATTGAATCAAACATTCATAGTTAGCAGCTCAGAAATGTGTCCTGATTGGTTTCTCTTAATGAAAAGAGTTACCATCTCCAACTGGGCATACTCTGGGGGAGGATTGCGTATGTATGATGAAATAAGGCATTGCAATAATGATTGCTATTACTAATTGACATAACTATGTTCATCAGCTTCATTTACATCCGAAACGACACCCATATGACTCCTTGTCTCTCATCCCTTCTCTTTTGGTCATTTTTCCTTCTTATGTTGTTGCTCTATTAATCTTCTTCTTGTGTAAGGCTGTAACATAGCTGCCAACTACACCTTTTCTTCTAGCACTTAAAACATGCAGCTAGCAATGTGGTTAATGGCAATGCTGCCAAAAGTTTGCTAATTTTCTGATTGACTTGCTCAGATAAATACTGAAAGGGAAAGGCTGAGCTTCCCAGACAGAATATATATGCACATGAATTGTTATCATATAGAGAATTATCTCAATACTTCTGTAAAGCTTGCCTGTGTGCTACACAAATAAGCATACACAAAAATGTATGTGTACTGTATATCAGAATCACAAAACATTTAGGTTGGAAGGGACCTCCAGATGCCATCTGGCCCTGCTCAAGCAGATACACCCACAACTGCTTGCCCAGGACCATGTCCAGATGTTTTTGAAGATCTCCAAGGAGGAAGACTTCACAACCTCTTTGGGCAACATGTGCCTGTGCTTGGTCAGCCACACAGTAAAGAAGTGCTGGTGTTCAGATGGAGCCTCTTGTGTTTCAGTTTGTGTGCTTTG
Organism: Nettapus auritus; assembly: GCA_011076525.1. Taxonomy (NCBI): domain Eukaryota; kingdom Metazoa; phylum Chordata; class Aves; order Anseriformes; family Anatidae; genus Nettapus; species Nettapus auritus. The sequence goes on along the minus strand of CM021767.1, from coordinate 72,570,467 downwards.
CCTCTGGTCCTTGCACTGGGCTCAACTGAAGAGAGCTTGGCTCTGTCCTCTTTGCACCCTCCCTTCAGGCATTTGTATACATTGTTACACATTGATGAGATCTCCGAGCCTTCTCTTCTCCAAGCTGGACATTCCCAGCTTTCTCAGGCTTTCCCCATGGGAAAGGTATTCCAGTCCTTTGATCATGTTTCTGGCCCTCTTGGACTCTCTTCAGTATGTCCAGGTCTCTCTTGCAATGGGGGCCCAGAACTGGGCACAATGCTCCAGGTGCAGCCTCACCGATGCTGAGTAGAGCAGAAGGACCGCATCTCTTGACCTGCTGGTGATAATATGCCTAACGCAGCCAAGGCTACCATTAGCCTACTTAGCAACAAGGGCACACTGCTGACTCTTGTTCAGCTTGATGTCTACCAGGAGCTGCAGAGCTGCTTTCCAGCTGGCTGGTCCCCAGCATATCCTGGTGCCCAGGGTTGTTCCTCTCCACATGCAGCACTTCTCCTTGCTGAACTCCATGAGGTTAATGTCAGCCCATTTCTCCAGCCTGCCAAGGTCCTTCTGGGTGGCTGCATGGCCCTCTGGTGAGTCAGCCTTTCCCCCCAGTTTCATGTCACCCACAAATTTACTGAGGGTGCACTCTACCCCATCATCCAGATCATTAATGAAGATGTTAAACAGGGCTTGACCCAGTACTGACCTCTGGTTGTTACTGGCCACCAGCTAGACTTTGTACCATTGACCACTGCCCTCCAGGCCCAGCTGTTCAGCCAAGGGAGTTTTGAGTAGGCTCAATACTTGAATAACTGAGAATTTTGAGTTGTCTCAACTACAAATTCACTTTGTACATAGCAAAGGCCTAGCATCTGATTCATATTTTCTGATTTCAGTTTTCTTGCAGAGAGTCTTCTTTTTCAGCCTTAAAATGTTGTCCAGAATGAATGTATTTCACAGGAAATGTCCAGGATTTCTGGATGTTTAGCAGCTTGGTCAGAGTTGCAGGTAGCTCTGACTGAGCAGCCATACATCCAAGCAGCCCGGACATTTCCACAATATATCTGTAGATCAGTATCACGCAGTAATAGTAGCCCAGCAGACACGTACTGAAGTTTTGGACAAAAGTACCTTAGGCACTTGAAGGATTCTGACCTGCCAGGAGATGGCAGGCTGACTGCATGCCACCGTGCAGCTGACCCAGAGGAGTGCCCATATTTTTCAGACTTGAGCAACCCTCTCAAACCAGTGCACAGTAATTGCTGCATGGGCTGGCGAGCATCCAGTAATCACAGTAATTATCCATTATAATACCTTCCAATTCATCCTGGATACAGAGAAGGCGGGAATGTACAAAGAAACCCAAGTATATGGTTGTCCGAGATAAGATCGTTGGGCCTGTATTTTACAAGCAGTAATTTTCTTTCAAAGGTGAGCACCAGGGACAGGCAGAGAGTGAATTTTTTCTTTAATGTAAATTTCTCTTTTGTTTCTTGGGGGGTGGGGGAAGAGATTGCATGTGAACAATAACTAAAGGAGAAAATCTACACTGTCTGAACTTTTCTTATCAGAAAAGCAGTTATTACAGGTTACAGTGTCTAAAACACTGCCTCAGACATGTTTTTCTTACCAGTGAGCTTGTACTCCCTGTACAAATGAAAGGGAGAGCAGTGTGCACTCTGTTAACAAAGGTACTTATTACAAAAGATGTAGCAATCTTCTCCCTTTTTCCATATGTTTGTTTAACACAAAGGTAAAAGGGATTAATGTCAGGATTGTATCATAACTCTGAAGCCTAGTTTAATTGTTCAGTGTTGCAGCAGCAGGTAAAAATTTTAGTAAATTTTACCTTATCTTGGGCCTAAAAAACCCAGCAGAGTTCATATATGATATTTGCTGAGTTTTGAGGATACGCTGCTGAGTAAGCAAAAATTCTTTTCCTGTTCTTTTTTTTTTTTTAAAAAAAAAAAAAAAAGTTTGAAAATCTCTCAGTAGTCTTTATCATCTTATCACACTCCCATGTTAGCATGAATTTGGTCATTTGAGAAATACATTCGTCTCTGCTGATATTAATTACACTTCTGCTGATCATCCAGTCATTGGTAAATTTCTTTCACCTTAGTCAGCAGATCCACAATGACTCACTGCAAGTTGTGTATTGACTCAGTAGGAAGTGACCTCATTATCCTTGTCAGGGAAGATCTTTAAAAAAAAAAAAAAAAAAAAAAAAAAGGCAACAAATTTTCTTTTCACCTTTCCTTTTCATTCTTTCCCCCAAACTCACTCTACCGCTATGACTTGACAATGACTTGAAATTCTTCTGCTATAGCAAAAAGGCAGGCTTGTACCTTTGCTCTCGTTTTCTTAGTTTTTAAGATGTCATTTACTTAATTGTAAGGCACCAGTTCTGCTGTTCAAACATTTATCAACAGGTGTCAGCAGAACCTCAGTCTTTCATTAACAGGAACATGCTGAGGTGTACAAATAATTCAAGTTTCAGAGGAATGTGATTCTAAAAGTGTCTGCCCTGCTGGTTTTCTATTTTGAAAGCACTGATTCAAGAGACTAAGTCCTGTTGATTTCCAGTGAATCATTGATTTCTAAATACTGTTCCCCTACAGTACACTTTACATGTGAAAATTCGGCATCGTTTATAGGTAACTGAAGGGTTGCTTTTTATTTTTTTTTATTATTATTTTTTTTAATCTGATTTATAAAGTACCTTACATAACACAGAATATGTTTTTTACTGTTTAAATTAAATAAACTACTACATGATGTAGGACTGGTCAACTTTTGAAAGCACAGTCAAGCAAAGCACTATTTCCTTGCTGTTTACTGCTCTGGACACTAAGGGACAGGATGGGTGCATTAAAGTCAGTGGCATGCTACAGAATCTTACTCTACCCTGGTGTTATGGACTGGTATGCTTACACTCTGGTACTATGAAGTCAGGTAAGTAACGCAGGGATATCCACATCAGGAGTTAGCTTGGAACAGCAATTACAGAGTAGCTATTTCAAAGTATCTCTGGCAAATCTATCATGATTATAGTGTGATAAACCATATCTAAACTGGCATATGAGTATCAACATAAATATAATCTTAGAATAACTACCTTCAATTAAAATATATTTTCTTAAACTGCAGGAATCTTTTCAGACAGGTAAGAGTTAAAGTGTTTTAGGCTTACCTTTTAGTGACCTTCTTTGTGAAGTGAAGAATGAACAAAATTCTCATCCTAAAAGAGGTCAATGACCAATTTTTTTTTTATTTTTTATTTTATTTTATTTTTTTAATTGGCCCTTTGTTTTTATTCCCCAATTGTTATCTGATAACAATTGGCCCTTAAAAGAAGGATTTACCAAACACCAGAGACAACATAGGAAAATCTGGGCTCATATATTCCCGAGTAGATACTGAATATTCAACTTTTACTGAATTTGGTGTATCTGGGTCTTTTTATAGTTATCAAGGAGTCCTCCAGAGTTTGCAAGGTTAGGTAACTATCTACTTATCCACCAGATCATGGTGTATTCCTGACACTTAGATTATATATACTTCCTTCAGCATTTCTGGAAGTGCATCCTAATCTTTTACAATTCAGCTGGGACTCCAAGGTTTATGTGTTTTGCTGTTCTTCTGAAGAAAGCTTTTTCAGAAAAGTTAGAAGGGTTTGAACTTTTGTTGCTACACACTAACAATTAGACAAGAAAGAGTGTGACATAAAGCTCTACACAGTCAACAGAAGTTTTTCTACCTACTTTTTTCACCCCACAGATTTCACTGATCAACCTTTCTTCCCTCCCACCAAACACAATTCTGCAAAACAAACTCTGCCTTTATAAGCATAATTTTCTGTCTAATTAAATTATATTCATTCATTTGTGTAGGAAGATAGAAAATCCATATTAATAAAAGGTGCTTATGTTTATTTTTATTTTTATTTTTGTCTTTCTGTCTTCTATTTTTGCTGTTTTATGCTGTAAAAAAAATTATAAGCGAATTCCCATTTTCAGGTCTTAAAACCAACTCAGATAACTTCCATATTTTAAGAAAAGACACTATAAATAATTGATACATGGCAGTACCTGAAAAAGAGAGAGAGAGAGAGAGAGAGAGAGAGAAATATGAATTGGAAGGAGGCTTTTTATTCCTTCCAGTTCTGAAAATATGAGAAAGTATCATTTTCTTGCTCTGGATGAAACATTCTCCCCACTGAAGTCAAAGGAAGTTTTGTCATTAATTTAAAGAGGGTAGGAATGTCACCCCTAATCTTGGCAGCAAGCAAAACAGAAGGCAGCTTCCTGTTAACAGCTTATGACTTGTTGACAGAACTTGAAATACACTAAACATAGGAGAACTGATATATTTTTCTTGGAAGGGAAAAGAGTTTTAGCTCCTTCTAAAAGACTCCACATTTAGAAATATCTTCTTCTGCAGTCATCATCTATCCATGCTTAATACATTTTGAATACATGTGTTCAAATACCTTAGAAAAAGTGCTTTCTGTTGTGCCTCAGAAAACATTTGGTTTGGGTTATAATGTTATAGAAACTATAGATCCCAGAAGAAAAAATAAAATTTAGAACACCAGTAATGTGATTCCAAACAAGACTTGAACCTGCCTTTGAGAAGAACCTCAATACGTGGGAAAAAGAAGGAAATAAGACTGTCTGCAATTTAGTGACCACTGAACTGGAAATGCAAACAGCATTGGATAATGTACTAGGTTATCACTTACTGTAGCGCTCTGGCCACCCCATATAACAATTGATTTAAAATACTGTAACTACAATTCAATAATGGAGACAAAAATTAAGAGAAAGATATAATTTTCATTCCAGAATTGGCTTTTAAGAAAGGCACTACATTTTGGTAGACACTAAATACTTATATTTGTTAACGATCCAATTTTATTTTTATTCTTTTTACATTTAGAGGTGATTTTAGTATCAATTCTTTTAAGAGTATGAATTAAACCTAGTTCTGTATCTGAAGAACACATTCCTAACATATGTATAGCTGCATGTGAAATCTCTGTATTTCTAGTATTGCAGTGTCTGTGCAATTCAGACACCGACCAGGACTTCACCGTGCACTGTGTATTTTTTTTTCACAGATTGCTCCTCCCAGACTGGAAGGATAGTGTAGAAAAAGTAATGCTGTAAAAGGTGTGATGACTGCTGGCACATCTCTGGGTTATCGGAGATGACAGCAGGGCTGGAATCTGCACAGAGGAAAATTATGTTGTGCTTAGTAATGGGGAAGATGGTGTGACGAAGCAAGGGGAGAGGAAATCTGTTTACAACTGTGAGTAAAGAGGAAAGAGTGGGAAAGCACTCTGTCAAAACTAGGGAGGACCGTCTTGTGGGAACAGACATGCAAAAGGATGAAACACGGACTGATAAATTTAGCTGTGTGGAAGTATGAGGGAGGTCATAGCTTTGAAGTCTTATGTATCAAGATTTACATGGAGCCTTGATATGAGAAGCTGAGGCAGATAAAGATCTAGTCTAAGGGTGCTGACAAATTCAAGGGCTAAGCAGCAGACAGGACGGTGATGTTAGCCTCAGCAACTGCAAAAAGCAGCAGCAAAGAAAGCTTAGAAGAAAGATTAAGAGCTGTGGTGAGCCATATTAAGCTTGAGCCGATGGCTAGACATTCAGAGAGAAGCAGGCTGAGATCTGGGCTTGGACAGAAGGGAGCATGAGAGTGGATTTGAGTCATCAGCATGAGCGGTCGGGCTTGTGTTTACAGATGAGCTTACCCAGAGAGGAGGTGCCCTCAACAGAGGGAGGACACATTATTCACCTATTTTAGTGTGAGATTTATTGATAATAAACGCTTTTAATACCTATGTGATTTTAAATCCTACCACCAAAACTTTTTAATACACAGATTCTAATCTAGTGCAGAACTGGTACAGAAACCCTTTGTTGTTTACTGAGAAAATAGTCACTTTAGGAGATGAATTTTAAGTTTCTCATGTTATAACAACATTACTGGAAACAAATGCCTTGAATATATTTTATTTCCTACTCATGATAAAGTGTGCAGTGATTTCAAAGGAACAGGACTTTTAAAGACTCAATAGATATTCAAATAAGTGTTAACTTTCTTTTCACTTGGAAATTTTCATGATTTTTCAAGCTTTCATATCTTTTTAATTTTTTATGTTTATAGGGCTTGGAACTCTGACAGAAAATAAGGGGAAGGAAACTGAGACCAAGTTTGTGAAAATAAATTCCTTCTCTGAATATTTTAATTAGATGTTCTTCTTTTGCCTAGGTGGAGAAGGCATCCTCTTCACTGACTGGAACAAGTTCCCAAGTACAGCCAGAAAACATGGAGCAAGTCAAGGAAATTGCAGAAATATGTATGACACATTTTGATGGAAGAAAATTGCACAAAAAATCCTCACAAACATCAAATTCATCTAGTTCATCAAATTCTAGCAGGAGTCCTATTCTAAATCCTGCACGTGCCTGAGTCATCAAAAGACACAGGACAAGGTGAATGTATAACCTTTGGTGATAGGGCAGACCTACTATTCCAAAGCTCTGCTGAAATTATCCAGAAGGTACCTTTTATGCATCTTGGGGAAAAATAAATAAATTAGCTTATGTGCGAAATAAGAGTGATATGTCCTGCTTCCCATTGCACTTTCATAGGTAGTGGTACCCTGAAGTCAATATTCAGCAGTCATTGCAGAACAGTTGACTGCTGCAGGTCATTTGATTCCTTACAAAATTATTGAATTACCTATGGTTAAGCGTTCTAGATGAAATAAAAGTACTTGGGAAAGAAACTTAAAGGAGAGTACTGAAAGAACTAAGGACTGGGAGACCACATCTTCTACTGCAAGAAGGGTCTTGCTTGCCTAGTAGAATTTCTTTGATCTCTAATTATGTTAGATGTTAGTGTTGTAGTAGGCTTTTTTTGATCCCTAATAATGTTAGATGTAATGTCGTTGATGTTAGTGCTGTAAATAGCCTCTCTCTGAATTTGCTAATTAAATCTTTTAATATTATTCATTCCCTCCTACCAAAACGTACTTCAGTAAACAAAATATGATAGTAATTTATTCTGGCAATGTGACTATTTTGTTTAGATATTTACTTAAATAACTGTGTTCTATTACGACCTTACAAAAATTTATCCTCTTCATTTAATTAGGTATGTATGTGAAAAGCCAGGAGGTATTTGGAGCACGGCTGTGTTTGTTAGCTTTATTTATGCCCTTACTCTTGCGGACGTCAGGGTATTTACAAAGGTATAAAGGGTAATAGTGGTTACCACACCAAGTAAAACTTGCAAAATATCTCCATTTACTTCATGATAAGCGTGTTATCTAAATCTTGTAAGCACTAAAGAGATCGGAGAAAGAAATGTACCTTTCTCTTGTGTAATGCTACCTGGATTTTCTTTTCTTGTCTTGCAGAAGACTGGCACAATGCTGTAAGCTGGCCCTCACTGCCCCAGACTGATACCACCACTGCGCCCGTTATCATACAGACCCAGCCGCAGGCACATGGCAATAGGCACATTTCTACACAGCTCATAGGATTTCTCTTTTACCAGAACTAACTGAAGGTTGCTGCCTATGTAAGGGCTTTGCTCATGCTGGCAGGTCACGATCTGAGGTGGCAGATTTGGCCATAGACATGTGGAAGCACCAGGTAATTAGTGGGAATAACAGACTTGCTCCAAGGCTCAGCCTTTGGAAAAAGCATAGTAAATTTAGTAACTGTGCCCCTACACCTACTTAAGAAACCAATCTGGCCTTCCAGCTTCAGGATAATAAATGTAACAGCCTCATTTCCTGGAGGGTGCTGAAAATAAACGAAGCCAGCCCCTTCATTCCAAGGAGTGGAAAAGTTGTCAATCCATCTTCTCCATGAGAAAACAAACAGAAGCAGTCCCTCAGTCCCAAACACTGGACAGCCCCCCTACTTCTTGCAGAAGAGCACAGAGCTGAAACCACACTTGAGTGAGTCAAAATAATGTTTTTCTCTTCCCTGGAGGCTGCCTGATACTCAAGTGAGCTGGGCCAGCCACCAGGCAGTTTCCCTGCTGAGCCATCCACTTCCCTCAGCCCACTGTGGCAGGGGGAGGTTAAGCCCCTTTATTTACTCCTGCCAACTTCTCCTTTTTGGGAGCATCTGCTTGCCAGCTGCTAGAGGGACCCAGTGATGGCAGGGAGTGCTACACCTGTGTCTGATGCTTCCTAGGTCACGTGAAAAGGGAATTCTCTGTGTCTTTCCCGATGCCATCCAACTGCTCCAGGCACACCCATAATCCATCCCTGCACAGGCAGGATCAGGTTTAGAAGGCCAGTGAGGAAGTGGTAAGAAGAGCCTTCATCCCCCAGCACCCTGGGGCTCTGCCTTAGCACCCAGCACACCAGCCAATGGCTCTCCCAGCTGTGCTGGTCCAACTACTGGGCTCATGCCTACGGGCAACTCTTCAGCGGTGCCTTGTGGCTCTGTCACTCCGCCAGGCCCTCACCTTTCCTCATGTACATCTGAAGGACATCCCCACCATACGTGAACAGAAACAGCTGACCATGGTTCTCCACACCTGGGTCAAATCTACTTTGGGTGAGAAAAACAATTCTGTAATACCTGCGTCGGTTCCTGAGTTGCTGTTTTTTTGCAAATGTCATGATCCTTCCCCAGAGACTCAGAGAGGAGCCCACCCATTCAAAGGAAACAGACAATTCTGGAATGGCACAGTGGGAGGACATTCAGCAGGTCCGTGGTCCGTCCTTCAGCTCCACTACAAAGCAGGTGATGATCTTCTCGCAGGAGTGAACACAGAATCAGGTTTCCAGCCCTAAACCCTTCTGCCAACATTTAGGTCAACTCTGCATCTTGCAGTATTTTGCTGCTAATCTTGCAGAATCCAATACTCACAGAAGTACATGCACTGACAGCCCATGTACCAGTACATACCACATCACCCAGTATGGTAAAAAATGCTCAGTCCATGGTCTCAGGCTCCCTCCTCCCTTTTCCCTGCCCTTGCATACCTGCACACTCAGCTCTTCCCTCATACACAGCATGAAGATCTCCCTCTGGGTTTGCTTGGCTTGCTTATCATAGTCTCAAGAGTTAGTACTATGCAAAGTTAAAATCTGTTGAGCACAAGGGCTTTTGACCCTGACCACAACCTGCTGTTCCTTTAACAAACAATTAAGACATTCCATGTGTGACTGAATTTGAAAGCAAACCCAAGAATTAATCTGCTTGTTTTAAATAGGGATATAAATAAGAACCAGCCCAGCCATTGCCCAAGAGATAAGCCAAAACTTTGAGGTTCAATAAAAGTTCAGTCACTTCCGTAGCTTCTTAGGCAGGTTTTGTTGGGTCTTTATTTAGGGAAAAGGTCTTTATTTAGGGTTTATTAGGGAACACAATGTCCCCCTGAAGCTTGAAGTATGTGCTCCCATTTCTATTTGAGTAACAGTTTCCTATGGGTATGGATCATACTAAAGGAAAATAGTGTAGCCAAATCCATTCCTACGTAGCACAAATAGTATTTCTGTGAGACTTCTACTTTTAGTGTGCAGTAGCAGCAGACAACATGGTTATAAAGGTGTCTACATAATTCTGCACTACATATATCTATCCCATGGTTTGTGAGAAGAGAATGCAGTACAACAACCTCTGTATTTAAATCATGTTTGGCTAGCAAAATACAGCATAGCTTTTAAAAAAGATATTAACAAAAACACTATCAGGTTCTAAAACTAGTGGCACCTTGTTTGATCAATTTTGTTAAAATCACAGTATCTTATATAAGAGGGTATATTAGATTCTTGAATTACCTAAATAAAATACATCTTCTAGATATTCATAAATTTCTGTTACAGTTTTGGATCATGTAATATACAAAAAAAAAAATAATAATACTTTCAATGCTTTATATAAGTAAAAATGCTATAACAAAACTTCATTTAGCAGGAGAACTACTGAAGTAGCTTTTTAGCATGAAAAGTTTATGTGTGGCAGAAAAATAGATGGAAGTAGAGTTTTTGTTCAGCTTAATACTGTGAAGTTAACAAAATCAGTGATAAAGTTATGAGATCATGGAAAGTGACTATACCCACACATTTTTTGAGGTGATATGGAGTGCGGAGAGTTCATTTTTCAGGGTTTGTAGATTGAAGATTACACATTAACCACTAACCTAACTGATAACTCCATGGACAGAGTCCATTTTTCTGTGTAATATGGCCTCGCTTGTCCTGTGCATGATGTTTTATGAGTGCTCTAAAATTTATTCTCATGGCGGTTTCTAGCAAATTATTTTGCATGTAGGTTATAGTAAGTAAATAGGGTCTTTCCTAGAGGATTCAGCAAAATATTTGTGGATTTTCATGCAGATAAAATGAAACCTTAAATGAAAACTGTATTAAATGTGATTTTTACTTTTGAAAACCAAAGTGAGCAAGTATTCCTACTAGTATTGGAAAAGAATTTGGAAGAGCATGGCTTTCTGCCTAAGAATGCAGCCTACCAGTGCAGTGTAAAGCTTAAATACTACAAGTTTAAGTGCCTAAGAAGTGTGATGATCTCAGAGGGTCTAGATGCATGTGTATCTTTGAAGTCTTAAGTGCCCTCTACATAAAATCAATAGCAGAAGCAAGGGCACAAGGGGGTTTCATAATGCTTTGGGCACTTCTCATTTTTAAGAGGTATTTTTTCAGGGTAGTGGGGAATATGCTAATTTCTCTGAAGTTGCTAATTTAATTTTTATTTTATTTTATTTTATTTTTATATTAGCAGAAGGTATGCATGCTGTTGGAGAAATTTTTATAATAGTAAGATATATTTTTTTTTTGAAAAGAAAGAAGTTTTCATACAATGTTTTAAAGAGAAGTTTTATGGCAGTATCAGGTATGTCCAAAGAAAATCAGAAGAACCATTTGTTCTGCAAAACACACAAAAAATATAAGCATATAATGGTATAATTTTCTTTCAAGTTGAAAGCTTCCTGTTTTTAAAGCTTTTTTAACCTTTTTTTTTTTTTTTTTATGTCTTTCTCTGCAAGTGAACTAAACTCATGTAGCCATTAAAATAGGCTATTACTCAAATACAGCACTGCAGGATCAATACTGAATTCTATTGCTCTGAAAATTCTTTTGGATAGTTTTTTTGCAACCTTCTGGAAATAAGCTATGCACATGCTATTCATTATCAAGTGCTTAATTTTACTTTTTCATTTGAAGCATTAATGAAACATGTTTCCAACTTCATCATTTTTTATGTCTCTTTGTTCACATACTATGAAAGTGTTCCAGGCACCATGAAGTGGAGATTTTTCTATTATTAGTGAAAAAAGAATGATTTTTTTTTTTTTTTAAAGCAAAATTATTCAAAGGTGCTTTTTCTTTAGAGCAATCTTAAAATGCATTTCTTCTCTGCAAGATACAAGAGGTATGTTACCTTTTCACTCAACAAAGGCATCAGCTGCCTTTTTTGAAAGGCTTCAAAAAAGAAACCGTTCTGAATAATTTCAAAGAAATCACATCTTTTTGTTTTCCTGAGGACTTGCTTGAAAAGGCAGAGTTCTTGTTTGATTTTTGCCTGTTTTGAGGAGGTTCCTAAAGATCAGAAAGTTTAGAGGTCAAAGAGACAATCTGACCCTTAGCAAGTGAACCCCTAATTATTCCAAATGACTATGGCACCGGGGATCTGGGATCTTCATTCTTCTCTAAAGCACTGAGGTCCCGCTGAGCTCTGTTGAGAGATCCCTCCCCTCAATCAGCTCCTTGCCTGCCCAGCAATTCTATACTTTACATTCTGTATCTACGGATAGCTCAAAATCTGTCAGATGAAATCTAAACTTGATATTTATTATCATGTTACGTGTTATTATGATGTGGCACACATTATATGATTTTAAAATAGCACCAGAAATTGTTGGATACCTTATCTGAAAATGGGACCGTTTGAAGCCCTCAGACACTGGGGATGTCTTTTCAAAACCTTCTGGAGCCTGATCCAAAGCCAGTTGGAACTAATACATTTTCCACTGACTTAAAAGGTGTGATTCCTCAGAGTGCAATAGGTGCTGCATGTTATAATAAATAAACAAACAAACAAACAAATTGTAATGACTGATATGCAGTGATGTAAAGGCTTCATCTCTACACCTTCATTTATTTGTCTCTTACTTGGAAAAAATGATTCTGGTGCAGATTCTGATAGATACCAGTTACATTAGGAGATTTTATTATGGGTGTACCAAGTCAAAAATGAGCCAGACCTGAGCATTTTATTCAGTAAAAATAGTGACTGGCCAAGAAGGAGCTCTCTCTGACCTGGAGCTCTGCCTGAGCTAAATACAATGTGATTCTATTTCTGTATTGCTGCACCCCTCAATGAAATAGCTTAGCCTTTTTGAAATGAAACAGCCAGGTTTCTGTCTTTCATCCATTTTTACTACTGGATCCTCTCTTCTAATTTCAGTGTGTATGGCTGCACTGTCTACTGCCCACTGGTGTCCCCACAGAACCCTTTGTTTTCTACCTTTGAAAACATTCAAAACAAACAAGACCCTTTCTCTTCCCATAGATGGCACATGTAATATTAATGGTTATCTACCTGCGATAAGCAAAGCAGTATCATTTTACATGACTTGAAAGGGCCATCCATATTGTCAGGCACAATTAACTTGTCATAATCTCACAAAACAGGCTGGGGGAGGTAACTAAGAGGTTGTGCTTCTTCAAATACCTCAGAAAATAGTTCCGGGACAAGAGGATGGCCAAAAGGTACAGAAAACTTGCAAACAACAAACACAGCATCCTTTTTTTTTTTTTTTTTTTTTTCAATTTTTTGGGTTAGGACACAAGAAGTTGTGCTGCATCTTCTTGATGTGGTACCTTCTGCGATACGTATGGGAGTATTCATTGGAAATGATCACTTGTGTACAAGTTTGAATGATGCTCCTTGCGAGACTTACCTTGCTATTTATCCCACTTTTAAAGAAAGAAAACTCTGTGAAAATTTTCTGGAAAACAGAACGGATTTCAGTGAAAGTTGCTTTGAGGATCTGTCCACATTACAGCAAAGACTGTGCTGAAAGCTTGCAGAACTTCCACTGTTTTTTCTATACTCTTTGTTTTGCCAGCATACATGGATCAGAATATCAAACTAAGAGTGAGCAGCATCTCTAATTCTGTAAAGGAAGCTTCCACACCCTATATGCTAGCTCTTCTTCAGCTCTCAAAACTACTACTTTTAAGAAGGACTCTGCTTTGAGCAAAAAACATCCAGGAAACATGTTGTGTAGAGAATGGTGTTTGAAACACTTTGGCAGGTTAGTGTAGCCCTTCTAAGTCCCAGATGATGTTTCGGGCAGTACTCGGCTCTTGAGGGTGCCATCATTCAGAAAAAATGTTGTTGACCACTTGGGTTGTGGAGAATTGCATGGCGCTTGTTACAATAACACTGCTATTAAATGTGTGACGTGTCCAAATACCAAATCAAAGTATTACTCTAGCCACACATGTCATTCCTGCAATTAAGTGAAATATATTTCACTTCCTGTCTTAAATAACCAGGTAGTGTTGCTGCTGACAAGGTGCTGAGTTTCAGCAGACGAATGACTGAATGTCAGTAATATATCATGGTACCCCTTAGAGTATTTATCTAAAATGTTTTAGCATACCTTAGAAGGAAACATCCTGGCTAATGTACATTTTGTTGTTGTTGTTGTTAGTATTAATAACACAAGTCTGAATATGCCATTTTCTTTTTATGACTAATTTAAAATTTTTTACAGTTACATGTAGAGGGAGAGATGGCCAGAAGAAAGTCAATCTTTTTTACTTAGGTAAATTTTTAAACAGATAAATGACTGAGAAATGTCTATTTTTCCCTATTCTTGCAAAAAGAATAATATTAAGTCTGTAGGATTATTTTCTTCAGTAGAAAAAAAAAAATGTTTTGAAAAGGAAAAGAAAGTCTTCCTACATAATTTCTGTTTCTTTAAAAATTATTTCCTGATGATGGAATCACTCTTATGTGTATTTTCCCCTCAAAAAGAGGAAAGTTGGAAGTGCTTCAGAGCTCCTCTTGGATTTCTTTCACAGGGATTAAAGATAAACCGTGTGTTTTGGTGGAGAAATCAAAATCTCCTTTCCTCCCGAAATCCTGTGATGTCAAACTTTTCCCAGCTGTGTGCCGAACGAAGGCAGCCTGCCTGAACAGTGGGGAGGTTCACGGGGATTAAAAATAAGAAATTGTGGAAAGCGAGCACCGCCCGTGGCAGACGAACGAGTGGCTGCGATGCAGCTCGGGATGTCTCGGGGTAGGCGTCTCAGTACCGCTGAGGACGGACCAGCTCGGTCGGGGCAGCCGCTGAGGGCTGCTGTAACATGAAGCTCCCCAAAGGTCAGCGGCCGTGCTCTGCAGCCTGCTCTCTGCCTATCTGTGTCATCTCTTGAAATAACAGGGGCTTCCAGGACTCCTTCAGCTTCTTCCCTGCCTGGCCCCTGCATCCCTTCCCTCCCCTGCTCCCCAGTCCCTCTCTGGCACACATCCTTCAGCACCACGCTCTTTTCGTTCTTGAGCTTTTCCTGTTGTCTCACAAAGACCTCTATGTCCTTATTGTGGCGTGTCCTCTCCTCGCCTGGCTCAAAGGCTATCTCTGGCTCCAGTGATAAAACCCTTCTTTAAGAAAAGGATGGAGATTTAATTTAGGAAAAAAAAACAAAAAACAAAAAAACAAAACAAAACAAAAAAAACAAACAAAAAAAAAAAACAAGCAAGCAAACAAAGGGTTTAAAAAGCGAACCCCGCCGGTCCGGCCGGGGGGGGGGGGGCAAGTTACCTAGTCAGATAGCATATTTGAACTTTAATCAACTACTTTCTCATTATCATACCCAAACTTTGTGAATTTCCTGAACAATCTATTTATGACCAGTTCCCTTGAAACTTGGAAGCAGTTCATTTAAGAGAAGCTTCCATATTGCTCTGCCAAGAGCATTACCAAAATAGACCTGCAGCATTGTTATTTTTGAGGATTTGTGACCCTTCATTTGTTTGTTTGTTTTAGAAGGACTTTTTGTTTGAAGCCATTTTGTCTTGGTGACAATGAAAGTTGAAAGGAGTGTTTTAAGTAATAAAAAGTAACTGTTTACATTTGCAGTGCACGTTATTTCAGAAGGACCTGCACAGCTGATAGAACAAGAGCTCACATGTTACTGTTCTAACATACTGCTAAGTAGTGTAGAAGGTACTAGAAAATATGTACCATATGGAGAGTCTTCACTAACCTGGAACTGACACTTAGGGTAGAAAAGCAATTTGCTCCATGCTTTTAACATATAAAGCTCCGTTCAAATTCCCTTCCAAAACCAGGGCACTGTCCCCAGTGCAGGAGCTCTGCCCAGGTCTGAGCGTTGGGTTCCTTGTTTCAGCTGTGCACGCAGCAGGGGAAGCTGCTGTGTGCACCCTCACACCTCCATCCAGAACAGTTTGAGTTGTCCTGCTCACCTCTTCCCTCCCGTGTTTTGCTAAATCATTTTCTTGGAATGCAGCACAAACTGAGGGAAAAATGCCTACCCAAAGAATAGTTCACATGAAAGCAAGCAAGTAAAACAGGTAAAGATAATAAACATAACAGAAACGTGATGAGTGGTGCACAGAATTCTGCAGATTTTGTCATTAAGTGTTCCCAGTTCCTGCTGAAATATTTAATCTGGTTGTCAAGGGAAATTTAGTTATTATTGTTTTAAATAAAGAAGACAGTAGAGACTATTCAAAAGGAAAGTATTTGTAGTAACATAGCTGGAAAATGTTTGCAGGCCTAACAGATTGCTTTTAAAAACTGTCATGCACTTTACCACAGTGCTGTTTACAGATCCAAAAAGACACATTGGCTTGCACAGACAGATGAATCACAATAAACTCTCAAAAATCTATGCTGGAGTTACGTAACACTTTAGGAGTATCCTTATATCTACTCTACTGAAGATACCAAACCTTATTCAAGTATCTCCCTCAACTCCAAGCATCTGCAGACTACTTCAGGACAGAGCATTTAGGGAGGAGTCTGAACATATTTTATGCCTTTAAAAAATACCATACCTATGCAGGTCGCCTTCTCAAACAGCATGGTACCTATCAATCAGCAGTTCATTTGCACAGCTTGTTTTTAATTTACTTTTGAAGCTCCTAGCATCCAAGATGAATCTAGCTCAAGACTTACAGGACTTACAGCTCTATCTGCCTTGTGAAGGAAAGTTTCACTGTGGGACCTCTGAACTGAAATGGCCCATATCTTTATCTGAGAATGAGTATCCCTTGCCCTTATCAAATTCATAGTTTGCTTCTTAGCACTGAAGACATCTGACCATACCATAGATGGATACCATTAGATAAACCCCCCATTTGTAAATTGGGGTTGTAAATTTGTGGTGGAAAGTAATTTGATGATCCTGTGGCCAAAGTGAATAGTCTTCTTGTCTTTAATTCAACCTGCGATATAGAAATATTGTTGATGTCCTGCTCATCCTAAATGACAATGCAGCTGCTTTTCTGTCATCTGTAGCTAGTGAAGAATTTCCATCTCATCCTAGTACATGATGATGTGTCTTTGCTTATTTATGTCCTTTAGCTAGGCTACAGCGATGTGATATTCACAGACTTTCAGCACAGAGGAAACTGCAAAGGGTGCAGGACACTACTGTATATAGATTATCTGAAGGTATTAGGTATTGGAATCTTTTTCTTTTCCAGCTTCTGCAAACCATTATGTGCATAACCCAAGAGCTCCTCATGCTCCTCAGAAAAAAACTTTCCTCTGCTGTAGTAAAGCTGTGTGTAATAATGATAACAATCTTTGCAGAAGACAGATAGTCAGACTCAAGAATGAACTCCTGGAGAGTTTGAGGGTTACCATAAATTCCATCAACCTCATTTCCAAGGGCCCAGCACATGGGGGCCCGTTTCTTGGACCTGGCCTGCCCCACAGTAATCACTTGTATTTAGAATAGGAATTAGGAAACATTTTCCAACCTTTGAGACAGCGGGTTCTGAAGTGGCCTTTCTACTGAATCGTGGGGGGAAGAATCCAAAAGTATTTTAAAGATAACATTATGGATGGGATTACATGAAAAGATAAAACAAACCCAGAATACAGATTAATGTTTAAGACATCAGTATTTGGCTGCTTCATTTTTGGACCTCTTGATCATTACTGAAAGTAGATGTGATCTCTTTTGTTGGTAAGTTATGTCACATTAATGTAAGGTCTCATATTTCTGCTGGCCACCTGCAGAGACCAAAGATTTTTTCTGTCTTCCTTGATTTAAACTTGGCTCCTAGTTCACTTTGTTCTCGAAATCATTTCTTCTTGCTTCCCCCTGCAGCAATAAACACTGACCATGGTAAGACCAAGACCAAGGATATCTTGCAGGATGTGCTGGGGCTCCAACTTCAGTACAAAAAGCAATCACCAGATTTGAGATCAGGTACACTTTTCCCTCACCCCATGTTGCCAAGGCCAAAGGGTGTTTTGGAGGCAGTAGGGACTTCTTTACAACAGGGCAAATAAATCATTTTGCATGATCATGTGAGCAAGACAAATGGCAAATATACAGAGGACAATGCCATTGATCTTGATTTCACTTGCTCCCTTCTTGTGGCACTACATAGTTCTGCAAGAATCTTCACAAATCTTTTTTTCTGTGGCATGCCAGAAATATACAGCTTGTGGTACATGGAGACGTGGAATACATGTGCTCAGCATCCTTTTAGGCCTGTTCTCAGTATCCCAGTCTGTGGGATACTCTTAGATCACATTTCCTACATAGTAATGTGTATATTGAAAAAACAAATGGAAGGAAAAAAAAAAAAAAGTGGCAAGAACTTTGTACCAAACCCAAAACATTTTCACTGCACGCCTCTCCTCTTGGGGAATGGATGAGAAAACAAACAGCATATGATAGACACTAACCATGCAACTTAATACATATTGCAACTTCATAGCAATTACTTACAAACTTCAGATGATCAAGCTGTAAGACTGCAAAGCACAGGCTGGAGTTGCGTAAGACAAATTAATAGGGACAAGTAGAGATTTCACTGTGTAACACCATAAATATTTTTAGAATGCTAAGCGTAAATTTCCTTTGATTGTATAGATGGGGGAACTCAAAGTTAAATAGAATTGCTACTATTCAGTGTGCATACCTAAGTTTTGTTATTTATTGAACATTTACGCTACGAACAAATGTACTTAAAGACACTTGGTGTAAAGTGTTACTGCCTGCTAAAGATCTCTTCACGTAATGTTTGTAGAGTCCTGAGTGGCTTGCAAGGGAATTAAACACTGATGGAACAGAGATAAACACTTCCTACTGAGAAATGTCACATCAGTCTTTCTGCTTCATTTCATTGTGTCATTTAATGCACTGAAGGGCGTTCGAGTGACACGGCACCAGCTTTAATATCATAGCAAAGGCCGTGGAACATGCTGAGCCATGTGCAGATGGGTAAACAGTACTGTAATTGCAGAAGGTTGCACAGAGAGCAGGCAGAAGCTGTCATGTATTTACTTTTAGGGCAAACTAACATGCAACCAGAATCTTGATAAATGGACTTTCTCTCATGCATTACTCTCCAAGCAGCAGCATGCAGGCATGTGCAAATTAACACCCAGTAGCTCTCCCTTCCTTGAAAATTAAAACGTCTGGCAGCCAGCGTTGTCAGGATCCTTTTAGGATTAGGTTTCTTCTTGCTTTCTACAAATGGGAATGTTAGCAAACTCTGTCACTCCACTCTACATAGCGCATCACTCACATTACTCAGGGTAATAGACAAAGCACTGGACTTTGAGGAGCACCTAAAGAACTGCAGCTCAGTTCATGACTACAGCTTTTCAAATGGCTGAAATTTCCACCTACTATCAGTTCTCTTTTTGAAGAGCTCAAGAGGCCTCTTTTTCTTAAGAGCTGTGTTGTTACAAGGAAGGTAAAAGCACTCCTGGTGAGCAGAGAAACCATATGTCCTGATTTTAATATGAGGCCTCACAAACTTGGTTTCAAAATACTTGAAAGCTTCCAGTTTTGTATTTGTTTGGATGCTCCGCTCTTGTTGCTAGTGCTTTGTTTGACAACAGCAAAATCTACGTTCAGAGTTGACTCAGAATTCATTAGTATATTGTGTGCGATGTTTCATTCATGTATAAATACTTGGAAGAAGTATACGGTAGTATTAAGAAGTATTTTTGTGAGATAAACACTGAACAAAGACAAGAAGAAAACTGAATGCATTTGGGAACTATTAGACTTAGTCTTGCACTTCAAGTAGATGCTGGTGTCATATGATTCATACTTTATGATAAATTAATGCAGCACCCTGAAATAGAAATAAATAAGTCTCCAGTTCTCAGAAATGTGCATACATTACCGTTGAATCAGAGCTTGGCAATGATACCACTGGCACACATGAAAAAGTGTCCTTTTGTCTTCTAAGGGGATATTTTTGGAACTGTGTTTTGAAAATACTGTAGAGCTTGTAGCTGCAGCAAACCAAAGAGTGCTAGCTAGCATATATAGGCATGAATGAATCTTGCTGTATTTCCTAACTGAAGCTATGACACAATTTTTCTCTGTTCCCATTGCCAGCTAGTGCTAGGCATTCTTCCCACTGCAACTGAACCATGCTTCTGGCAGGAGGTGCATTAGGTGGGAGAGACATGCATCCCCCTGCTGCATCCATGTCTTTGCTCACAGAGAACACCTTAAGTTGACCTAGCCTGTTTTCATGCATTCATAACCCTTTATCATGTTACTTTTTAAATATAAAAATAGAAATTGTGTCCAGTTCTAGGCTCCCCAGTACAAGAGGGACATTTAGCTATTGGAGCGAGTCCAGAGGAGGGTTACTGAGATGATGAGAGGACTGGAACACCTGTGGTATGAGGACAGGCTGAGAGAGCTGGGCCTGTTAAGCCTGGAAAAGAGAAGACTGAGGGGAGACCTCATCAATGTGTAGAAATATCTGAGGGGAGGATGTCAAGAGAATGGAGCTGGTCTCTTTTCAGTTGTGTCCAGCGAGACAATGAGAGGCTATGGGCACAAACTGAAGCACAGGGGGTTCCAACTGAATATGAGGGGACATTACTGTGAGGGTGACAGATCACTGGCACAGGTTGCCCAGAGAGGTTGTGGAGTCTCTTTCTTTGGAGATATTCAAACCCTGCCTGGATGTCATCCTGAGTAATGTGCTCTGGGTGATCCTGCTTGGTAGGGTGGTTGGACTAGATTATCTTTAGAAGTCCCTTCCAACCTCGGCCATTCTGTGACTCTGTGAAATGAAACTGGATTTAGGAAAATGCTGTTGAAAAGAACTGAAGACTTCAGCTCTCTTTCTGGTTTCAGGAAAGAAACAAAACATGAAGAGATAAAAAGAAATATGTATAGGAAACCAATGCAAGGTTTTGTATGTATTTCTTGTCACTCTATTGTATACAAGGGAAAGTCATTAAGGTTACGAGTCATGACAGTTCTTCTTGATGATAAAATTGCTTTGTCAACAAAAGGGCTGAGTATATAAATATATCATATATCATCTCTCTCTTTCTGTCTGTACATTATATGCTTGCTGCTTTAAGTATAATAACCCCCCAAATACACAGTTTATTCCAGGCTTTTTATGTAAAGCTAACCGAAAACAGATTTTACTTGGAAAAAGAAAACAAAGCCCATTACAGTGTTTGCAACCGAAATGCCTCAGCCTTGGAGTCAGTTCCATGAACGCAGAAGGAAGGCTGACAGTGAGCTGCCACTACCCGGGGCTCCCTGCTGCAGCTCCCTCTGGCAGAGGGGAATACCCCATCTCACCTGCTGCATGCCCTCCTCAAGAGAGCATGACATCAGGTGCTTTCTTATTGACTCTCCTTCTGGACCTTTGGCTTGCCCTGCTGTAGCTCACCCTGACTCATCTCCAGCAGGAAGGGTGGAGGTTTATCTCTCCCAGAAGAATCAGTCTCCTGGTGGTTACAGGGCTCTTCTGGCATGTGGGAATTGTGGAGTCAAGCCCTCTGAGGCTGAGGAGACAAGCCAGATTTCCTGCTTTCTGGATGAGGGGGCTACAGCATCATGCCCAGGGTGAGCACAGGTACTTTCTTCTTCATCCAGGTTTAAGGATACACAGGGCATAACATTGCTAGCCTGAGTACAAAAAAGAATTTGAGGCTCTGAATCCCACTTTCACAAGGCCACCAAATCCAAGCAAGAGAAAAGTATTCCTGATGTCTCTTTCTTCAGCACTTCCTTAGGTTGATTCAGAAGTCCTGTCATGCTGGGTGCTTGGTGCTGTGAATTCCTTCTTGTGTGCTCACCTCTCTCCATCCCGCCACCTAGGGGTGTAGGTACCTCACCCAGCATCGTGAAGTCCCCCTCCACAGCCAGGAGGAGCCCTGTGGTGCAGGTTTTCACAAGACCGAAATTCCTTTGGGGACCTTGGTCATAACACTGCTCTGCTTAAGTAATAGTTGCTTAGCATCAGTATGAGCCAGTTCATTCTTGCTCTGTAGTGGACAACACATGCCATCAAGTGCTGAAGGTCACTGGGATGTCACTGGAGTGGGGTGGGGGGGGAATAGTCCAGGTATGGATGAGTCCAGGTGTGGACATGTATGGCCACAACACTCTAGAGAGAGACTATCAGATCTTCAGTTACCAGGACACTGTCCAAAGGTTATAGGAGTCAAAGACAGAAACTGCTGCCAGTTCAAGTGAAGGAAAAGCTCTGTTGTCCTCTTCGAAAAAAAAAATGAGCTTTTCTTCCACCACAGGCCAGCTATTAGAAAGCAATATTAAGCTAATACACTGTTAAAACTAACACTAGCTAGTGGACTGTTAAAATAGACTAAGGTGAAGCTTATTGGGAAATAAGATGAAATTCTTTTGAAATAGTTTGGGGTGGAGATGCTACTCTCTTCCCAAACAGGAAGATAAGAACACATATAAAGGAAAATTATCAGAGAGCTTAGATCCAAATATTAAGTAATATAACCTCCTAAGAATTTTAACAAAAGCCTGGAATTTTTGTCTTGGGGAAAACAAGACCTGTGAAATAAAGCCAAAGACATCTGTGATAAAACACTTCAACAATCCGATTCTTGGGCAGCATCTCACTCTGCAGCTCATAAGCCCAGACTTGCTGTCCCACAGTATACACAATGTGAGTGAGAAATGCACAGAATGAGCTGCCCTTTCATATCTTAAATCCTGGCCAGACTAACCTTCTAAATTGCCGCTTTGGTGGTATCACAGCTTAAAACACATCTTTCACAGTTCCTTATGTGCATTAGCCTGAGAGTTACTCTTGAGGCTACGGAAGGCAGGAAGTTAGGTGCTGTTATTTTTTTCCATGTGTTTGTAAAGCTTTATAGACTAAACTAGCAGGGTCAACAATAGGCAAAATTAAAGCAGTTCTAAAAATGAACTAGACAAGAGGAAACAATTACAGGGCTGCTATTTGGAGGAAACAAGCACTGGGTGGTTCAGTTGCTAACACAATGAAGGAGACAGCCCACGATGGTGCTTCTAAACCCTTCCTGGTCTGGTATTCCCAAACTGTCCAGTGTTGTTTACTTGCCTGGAACGATGCCACAGACACATCCTGATAGGTTAGGTATGATGCTCGGTGATTTCTATGAGAAATAGGAAGTGGGCAGAGAGGGCAGCAGTATGTGACGTCTGCTTGTTTGAGGAGCAGAGTAGCGAATGCTTTTGTGTCCCTTGGCTGTCTGAGGCAACGCCTTTGGTCAAAAAATAGCTCCAGGAGGTGTCATGGTCTGGAGAAGCATTATCAGATAGACCTTCTCAGGTCTACCTTGAAGATGTCAAAGTATTTGGTACTGTCATACCCCCAGATCAGGATAGTGATTAATGGGAAAAAAAAAAAAAAAGAGAGACGCAACCTTAAGCCAACTGCACCGATCGGGAACTCAGAGGGCTTGTCCTGGCTTTTGTGCTGACACAGACCCACACAGACCCACAGACCCCCTTGGATGTCTCAGTTTCCCGCCTGTGCTAGCATTGCTTCCTTTCTCCTCATCTTTTGAATGACACATTTCAAATGCAAAAGTTTTTCAGCAGGGACTCTGTCACATTGGGTGTTTGTGCTGCACATTGAACGGCAACGCCAGGTTTCAGGCCACCATAAAAATAATGAAGAGATACTGGGAAGTCCATCTGCCTCACTGCCAGCTCATGAATTTGTCTAACAAATTATATACTCGTACAATAATTGTTGTTTCATTTTCAGTGATAGACATTAGCCAGGCTCTCAGACGTCTACTTAAAGGTTAGTGATTAAAAAAAAAAAAAAAAGCTGCACTTCCTTTGTCAAAGAAACAGCAATGTCAGAAATGGAAAGCCCAACAGATATATTATGCCAATACCCATTAATCAAGCAAAACAAAGAAAAGGGAGAGTTTCTCTGAAGTACCATTTTTGTCTGCCTTCCCAAAAGTTTCTGGTAAGTGAACAGATTTTATCAACTGTCATTCAAAACCCTAAACAAATAATAATAATTAAAAAAATCCTTTCAGACGTCTGCTCTGGAGAAGTTGTAGAAGGCATCCTGTGCAGATCCTCCTATCTGTCAGGTTTTATCTTGCGAGGTGAGAGTGGTGGGTTTTTTTGGATCCAGAAAACAATGCAGACCACAAGCGTGTCATCAACAACTTACCACATACTTTTTTTTTTTTTTTTTCCTGTGAACATTTTAATTGCAGCTGCAAGAGACTGAAAAATCCTGCCTGATAAGCATGCTTCTCTGCTTCAAAAATACAATTGAAAGCATTCTACTAGCAAGCCTACACAAAAGCTCATTAAATTAAATGCCAGGAATTATCTCTGAAGGTAAGTGAATATAGAAGGCAGGTGGAGATAATGAAAGTAGGATATTATCCCATTGACATTTGTTCTGTTCCTGCACCCACTTCACTGTCAGTTCTCATTAGCATCCCACCAGAAAGCCTCAGACTATCTGGTAAGGAGAGCACAAAAGGAGTAACCTGCCCCTCCTGTGAGGCGAGGGAAGGTGGTGACGGCTTGATGTCAGTCAGGGCCATGACATGCCGAGGAAAAGTGCAAGCTGCAGGCGAAGCTACAGAGCAGCAAGGTGCCTGATCCTCCCTTCTCAGCAGAGCCAGACGCTGTCAGTGATGCAAGACTGGTGCTCTCCGCGCGCCAGAAAAGTGTACACTCTTTCAATGTTTCGTTACCTCACACCACCCGCTCAGCTGCTGATGGCACTCCTTCTGCTGAAAAGTGATCGAGCATGATGCACGTGTCCCGCAGCACACACAACACCTCCAGGCCCTTCTTTCATAGCCAAGAACTCGGTGTACTCTTGAAAGGCAGGCTGGCGAGGAGGGTGGTGCAGAGCCGTGCTGTCCCCAGGGCACCTGCAGCACAGGAGAGCCTCCCACCATGCCTGGGCAGTGGGAGCGGGATGGGGGCGACAAGGATGGAGAACCTGGGTCCTGGTGGAGGGGGAAGGAGAGCCACTGGGAACTAAGATTATTCAGGAGAGTCCTTTACGATGCCTCCTAGCCAGACAACACTTTTACACGAGAGCAGAGTTTGCAGGAGACTCACCACAGTTCCTTTCAGCTTATGTTCTCCCTAATTTTCCTTTCCATTTTTTCTGCTCCCCTTCTTTCCCTTGCCACCAGAGCTTCTCCTGTAATTCCTCTCCCTTCCCTGTCTTGTTGTGTAACTAATCTCCTCCTAATTAAATCCCATCCCCAAAACCAAACTTCCAACACAATAAATCACAACTCTCCCCGCTTTTATGTTTTCGTTTTCCTTACCCCATATCTAGTTTGTTTACATACACTAAAAAAAGATCTGTTGAGGTGTGGAAAACCCATTATTTCATGTTCTTTCCCCTCTTTTCTTCCCCTATCTTACCCCCTAGCTTCCCCTAAGGCCGTGAGTTTTATAAACATAAATACAATTGCATTTGGCTTTCAAGCACAATCAATCCCATAGAGCAAGGTGCCCTACAGAGGATAACGATAGGCCATGCTTCATTTGTTTTTAACTGTTTTCTTCCCTCCACTCCTGTTTTCATTGTCTCTCTGTTTTTGTTTGTATCCTCTGCCCCATTTTTCATCCAGGACCTCTCTCTGCCTTACCCCACCCTTGCAGCCTCACCTCAGTGGAATGCAAACCAAATAACCATTCAAGGCTGATGAACTTTAAAACGCATGACATTCAAGTGGGTTGGAAATTAGACAAAACAATTTCACCCATCCCTTGTTTAGGGCCCTGACAAACAGCCTGCTGCGGCTCTCGGGTTAGTGTGCACAAGGATGTGCTGCTGCATGTCTCCCTTTCATAAGGGAAATGCAGGAATGTGGCTATGTATCAAAAAGCCTGTTGGAACACGGTTTGTTAGAAGGACACTCTGGATCCCCCACAAGCATCTCACATAGGGCGCTTTTCAGCTCACCTCCTTTGATAGCGAGCTCATGAAAATAGCAGGCTGAGTCTTGTCGGTTGCTGAAACAGAATAATTGTTTAGGGTAGTGAACAGACTAGTCAGCAAATCTGCTTGGCCCAAGCTGAAGATCTGTCCCAAACAACCAAATAGTGTTCTGTTTTCTTGAGCAAGAACACGAGATTGAAAGTAGTGCCCTATTTTCACTTTCGTGCTTTTTATAAACCATTTCTCAAGAACGCCTAAAAAAGGCAGTGCCTTCATTTTCTTCACAAATCACTTCCAGGATGGGTCAAGAAGACATTTTATTTACTTAGCAAATCATTTAAGTAGTGTAACTAAGAGCATAGCCTGGGTGCCCATGTCTGAGATATAAGCAGGGGGTCATTCTCCTGTGCCGCCCGAGAAGCAGGACAGTAGGCAGCAGCAAGTGCCCTTTGATGTAGGGCTGGGGGCCAATGCCAGTGCTTTGATGCTGCTCACAAAAGCAACATAAATGGGTGTCCTATTTATTGTGTTCTTAGCCCACTCACTCACTCTTTTCACAGACAAAAACAAGCTTGCTATTATCACAATAACAAAGTAGGAATTGAATTTCTTTTCTGGAAAACCATGATTATCAATTCTTGTTTTGGCTCTTACAAGACTGAGCTATTCTTTTTATAGGAAGGGGCTGAGATTATTTCTTGAAAACGAGTGAACAAAGTGAAAATGAAGTATTTTAAAATACAAGAGAAAGTGCTTGAATCCAGATTCCATCTGATCTCTAGAGGCATAAATCTAATTTTCCATGCAATTAGTTTCAAATCATGATAAGTGACAGATGTTTCATTTATTTGGCTGAATTGCGAATTGCGACAACATTCTCTCCTCCCACCCCCTATTTTTTCTCTTTTTTTTTTTTTTTTTTTTAAAATTATTTTTTACTATAGCCCTCAAAGCCTAATCCAAAATCTACTAAAGCCAATGGAAAGACTCCCAGTGTCTTCAGATGGGTTTTGGACCAGGACCTAATTAGCCTTGGGCAAACCAATAAACTCAAATACTTAAACTGTTGTATGTTGAGTCTCAAACCATACTTTGTTTTCATTCTAAGTTTACTAGAAAAGCTATGAATAGCTTACCTCTCTTAATTTAGGAAAAAAAAAAAAAAAAAAAAAAGTAACTAAATTAGGTTGTATAAAAAGCCCCCAACAAGTTAAAAACCTACTCTGGAACATTATACCTAAATACTGTAAAAAAAGAATGGGAAAAGTGTACATCTTTCCATAGACACAATGTGAATTTTGAGCATAGCAAAGAGCATACCCAGCAATCTTCCTCCAGCTGTCTTTGTATTCACTAATGATAATCTGCTGTATGTCTACTTATACCGTAGCTGCTGGTGTATGTATTATATGTATATATAAAGATTGTCTGCATACACAAAGATGCATATTAAATATAGCTATAAGCAACTATAATTTTTATTGATGTAAATAAACTACACTAGCTGAAGGATATTTTTGCAGATATAATTATATCTACATTAGAGTTCTTCTGCCATGACTACGTGCTTCAGGTGAATTTTTCACACTTCATAGAAAAGCTGGCAAGACTTTTAAGAGTTATTAAGTCGTAGGCTGGATAACATTTTAGTTGGCGAGGTGTAAGCATCTTAACTTGCTCTGCGCTGATGTGATACACTAGAATTTACCTAATGAGCACACTGGAGAAGGCACTTGATTCAGGTGCTTAAATCAGAATCCTGAATCCAGAACAGACCCAGTGCCAACCACAATGTTTATAAAGACTAAACAATGCAGAAAGGGTACAAAAACAAGTGCAGACAGCTGCCTTTTCACTCTGTTTATAATGAGAGTAGGCTGTACCTACCTAGCCTACTCCCTTCCAGAAGTCAGGTAGCCAAATTATTATTGCCACATACTCCTCCAGCAATATAGTTTATTAGTGTAGGCTTGCTGCCATGATAGCACAGCTACATGACTTTCAGAATGGACCTGGCTTATGTCTGGCTTGCTCAGAATGGAGCCGTGGAGGAATCTGTTTTGTTGTTATACTGGGTGGGACTTATGGTCCAAAATTAGACATTTACCATGTAGGTGTCCTCTGTCTGAGTTATTTGTCAAGGCTCTTTTTAGACGCAGTGAAGAGAAACAGCCATCATCTGGGGGTTCAACTCTTCTCATTTGGAGGTACATGTCTAAATTAGGCCAGAAGAGTTACATGTGCAGGTGTGTAAATTTAGCTGAGGTGATTTCCAGCCACCTTGGAAAACAACTGCAGCTTGGGCTTGATAACACACAGAAGATGCACTGGTTTAAGTAAAAGTGAGATGCTATAGCATGCTAAAGAAATGAATGCCACATAGAGTCATGGCCAAGGTATGAAGCGGAGATGTGTGCTTATGGATAGGAAAGCCTAACACTTTCAAGGACACTACTGCAAAATCCTCCTTTGGAGACCGATGAAATAAGCTATGTTGTCTAGTAAAGTCATTGTTGTATGCCTCTACTGTGCTTATTTATTGGGAGCTGCTGGAAGAACGACCAGGAAGGTAAGGCAATGCCTCCCCAGATAAGAGTATCTCAGAAACAACTTGATAAAGAATGAATCATAGAATCATAAAATGGTTTGGGTTGGAAGGGACCTTTAAAGATCACCCAGTTCCAACTCTCTGCCATGGGCAGGGATACCTTCCACTAGATCAGGTTGCCCAAAGCCCCACCCAACACGGCCTTGAACACTTCCAGGGATGGGGCATCCACAGCTTCTCTGGGCAACCTGTGCCAGTGCCTCACCACCCTCTGAGTGAAGAATTTCTTATTTTTAATCTTTCAGTTTAAAACCATTACCCCTTGTCCTGTCACTACATGCCTTTTTACTTTGTAAAATGTCTCACTCCATCTTTCTTATAAACCTCCTTTAAGAATTGAAAGGCTGCTATAAGGTCTCCCTGGAATCTTCTCTTCTCTGGACTAAACAACCCCAGCTCTCAGCCTTTTTTCATAGGGGAGATGCTCCATGAGGGAGGTTAAGTGGGCTAAGTGGTCTTTGAAAGATACTGGGAAGATGGAGAGTGAGATGGATTTTGAATTTAGGGAAGGGACTGTTAGCATCCAATAAGTCTTACTAAATCAGATAATTTGCATGAAAATGGCCAGCCCAGCCTTAGGTTAGAAAACTGGTGCAAGCTATCAGCAGCCATCCAGCATGAGACCTAAATATTTTAAATGAATAAGCTGATTGTTGTGCACCAGACATTTCTTTTTGAGTTTGAAAGAAAAACATCAGAAAAACCTGTTCACACAGCATAGTTCCATATGTTCAATCCAGTAATTAGCCCAACTCTTCTGTGAAACACCCTGTAAGTAAACATATTTGATCTGCAGCAATTTTCATCAATGATTCAGAGAAGTTAGCCCAGTGCATTTTTAAGGAGTAAATCTGCTGAAAGAGGTATTTATTTTGAAGAAATACTTTTAACAGATCTCAGCTGCACAGAAACGAACAAATAGTTGGGTTTAGAAACTTCCACTAGCAGTCATACAGCTTCTGCTATGTATTTTATTTTCAGATAAATGTTCATGTCACAAAGGCACATCCTATCTCTCTTTACATGGAAAGCAGGGCTTTTGTGTTTAATCCTTCATGCTTGCTGATGGCCAGATAATTATAATATTCATGATATTTCAATGATTCTTTTCTTTGACAGTGTTATAGTCTGCTTAACAAATCTCTCTCATTACAAACATATAGAGGTCAAAGAGGCATATCCATAAACATTTGAATGAGATGTATTTTTCTACACTCTCTCTAGTCATCTTGGTTTACCATTACCACAGTATGGGCACACAGAAGTAATTGAATCGAAATCAACTGCCTTCTTCCATCTGTGATTTATTTCATTCATCAGTGGAAGGACAAAACTCTCTCAAGATCAGCCTTTCAGTGAAAACTACAGATTATTTTCCTTCTGAAGAGGGATAACATTATTTAAATCCCCAGGCTCTTCAGGCTGGAAATACATACCAAGAAGTACACCAAGTATGAGATACAATATCTAGTCCTTGACTG
The DNA here is from genome assembly GCA_011076525.1 of Nettapus auritus. Lineage (NCBI taxonomy): Eukaryota > Metazoa > Chordata > Aves > Anseriformes > Anatidae > Nettapus > Nettapus auritus. Next base: position 72,540,915 of record CM021767.1, on the reverse strand, counting down.
AAGCCACCTGTGAGAAAGGATTTTTTTTTTCCCCTTCATTGATTCTTCCTCCTAAGGCCACTCTATATATGTACCTAGACACACCTAACTTTTTCATATCATAGTTTAAGTCTTGCAGTTGTTGAACAACTTTTGAAGAGAGTAGTGAGTAAATGTCAAAGGGATCACTAAAAACAGGGATACATAAGTCAAGTGGTACAATTTAGTGTCATTTAAGATGCTATAACTGTCCATACTGCTCTTCAGACTGTCATAACTTCCCAATTCTTAAGATATACAGGCAATTTCTAGATGTCAGACATTTGCTCACTGTGCTTTGAAAGAAAAGTCCTGGGGCTAAGCGGCTAAGCTAGCAAACGATTGACCCAAGTAATAAATTAGCTAATGTTTACTTTTTTTTTTTTTTTTTTTTTTTTCCCAAGAGTGGTTGGTAGCTGGTTTCACCAATGATTTGCCAAAATCCCAAAATCCTTCAGAAGAGCTCACACTTATACTGGCACTGGCACTTGTTTTCTGCCAGGTATAGTATGTCCTAACAGATGAAATCAAAGTTTCTTTGAGTACATGAACTCTGTAAGGTGAGACACAGGTCAGGGGATGACTAAAGGCTGCATGTCTGTCCCTGGGATGCCAACATGTGGGTGTAACATACCCATGTTGTTCTTGGGGCAGCTCAGAATCAACGTGCCGTACCTTTCCCAGAGGATCTGGCTGCCTATGACATGGGTCTTTTCAGCAAGGAGCATGCACTGGCTCGCTTGCCTGAGTGTGGTTATTTGACAGTGCTGTAAGGCACTCTGGGATCAGCTCTGGAAACACACATTGAGCCTGCTTGGCCTCTCTTGTGCTGCAACTGCCCTCACTGCAAGGAAGGCATGTAGACACGGACTAGGACAGGCAGCATGCCCCAGCTTCCTCCTCTCTCTGAGCTTGGGTTTGTTCAAGGCTCTCAATGGAACTGCTGGCTTTCATCAAAACATTTTGGTGAACTTGGGCACTCATGTGGACTTAGACCATTGTACAGAAGAACTAAAATCAAAGTAGGCCAACATAACGCATTATCAGCCAAGTATGCCAAGATTTCTCTGTCCAGAGTTCTGGAAACCATTTGGTTTTGATCAAAGGCCAGACTGGGCTCAGCTTTGGCAAAGAGAGGTAGTGGGGAGGTCTGGTAGATGCACAGTAGATTTCCTGACCTCAGTGCACCCACATGAAAATGAAACGGCATTGCTGTGCTTGGATTTTCTGTTTTCAGAATCTAATCTCAGTGGGCAATTTGTCATTGGAGAACAGGATAAATGCTTGCCCAGAAAAAGTATTTCATGAGGTGAGTCAGTTGTCAGCCTCTGCTCTCTGCCCTAGTAAGCAAGTCCTTACTCAAATGCTAGTCAACAAAGCAATTACAGAATTATATTAGCTGGTCATCCAGGCAGAAGTTCTGTAATGGTATGAAGAAAGGAAGAATATTCCCAAGCATTTTACTGATACACTAATCCCTACCATGAAGAATTAAATTCCAGCTCTCCAACAGATACATGCCGAAGTTCACTTCATACAATGTTTATGTTCAACAATTGTATTCATAAATTAAAGTAACAGCACATTTCTTATTAGAATTTAAAAGAATTAATAAAGTAATTTTTTCCCTATGGAAATTTCTTGGCACAAGTTCTTTAGCAATTTCAAATATTATTTTTGAAATGTCTGTCTAAAAAGCAGAAATTAGTGCATGTTTACTTGGCCCTAAATAGGTTTTCAGCCTCTGGTTTGCTGTTGCATAGCCTAGAAAAACAAAACAAAACAAATAATAATAATAATTTAAAAAACCCTTCTCCCTCAAATGAAGGAAGTTTTATTTATTTTAAGCCCAGGGCCAAGATGCTATTGAGCTCATACCCACCACTGACTACTTTAATCTGTGTTGTCCATGGTATCCTGGGTACTTGTCAGCACTCCAGAAACCTCTGCCATTCCAACAGCCCCAATGCCTTCTCACACCCCCAGCCTTGCTAATGGCAGGGCATCCCAAGGGCAATCCCATAGCTGTGGTAGGGGCAGGGGTCTCCTCGCTCCCACTGCCATTCAGCAGCAGCTGCACACTCCTGGACCATGGTTTGCAAAGACATTCTGCCACCCTTCTGCACCAGTGCCAGGCTCCCTGTGTTTGTTGAGCGACTGACCACAGCCAGACAGAAAAGAAGGCAGCTCCTAGCAAGGTTTCCCCATGTTGGTGCAGCCACACCATCACGGGCTGCTCAGATAGCCTCTTCCATCTGCCAGAAGAAGCTGATCCCATCAAACGGTTGTTTTGAATGGGCAAAAGCACTGCGTACTGCCAAAGTGCACAAGCAGGCAGGCAACAACAACAAGAAATATGAAATATGAACAGGTGTGGTCTTTTTTTTTTTTTTTTTTTTTTTTTTTTTTTTTTTTTTTTTTTTT
>CM021767.1:72390620-72532261 GCA_011076525.1 Nettapus auritus | reverse complement strand
TTTTTTTTTTTTTTTTTTTTTTTTTTTTTTTTTTTTTTTTTTTTAATTCACTTTATGGGAACATCATGGGAAAAGATCGTGGCCTCAATTCATTCAACTGGAGCTCTGCCACTCACTTCCGCGGAGCCAGCCTTCCACCCATTCTGCTTTTTAGTAGACAAACAAATCGTGGTACCTCTGAAAACATCTCTAGAGTGAGCATTGAAATAGCATCCAAATACTGCCAGGCAGATCATGATTAATTTTAAGCAAAACATAGATTTTTTTATTATTATTAATATATATATATATATTTTTTTTTTATGGTGAATAAAGGGTGCATGACTTAAGGCACTGTAGCAAAAATGTGCACTCTGAAGCAAAAATCTTGGGGCACGGTGACTGTAGCTTTGACAAAAACACTGCTTATGTCTAATGTGCTAACTTGCTTATCCTCCCAACTTCCCTTTTTAATATGAACTGTCACGATAGAAGGTGAAGGATAAAATGGATTAATAGAATAGCTGTTCTCCACACCTAAATCATGTACAAAGTATGATCTATGGCACAGCTTGTGTCATAAAAGAGAGATGTGATATCATTACCTTGACATTATCTCCATTGCTACCCTTGAACTCCAGAGACTTAATGTCCTTCAAATAAATGGTATTTAAACAAACCACTTTTCAAATGATCTTGGAGAGCCTTTTTAATCATTACCAGGAATAAATGGTCATTGCTAACAACTGGATTTTCCTGGCAGCACAAGTAATTGTCAGTGTGCTCAATCCCTTGTGATCAGAAGTTGTTTCAACAACTGTTTTGAGCACAACTGCATTATTTCATTAATTTGAAAAATGATTCTGGAGATTTACCAGCCTCATCACAGCTTCATCATTAGGAGCATTCTGCTGAGCTTAATATATGAGCTCCTATGAGTTAAGCGTACATCTTCTCCACCTTTCTTCGTGTCTCTGTCTTTCTCTGTCCACAGGTAATACCTGGATATATATCGTATTAGCCCTGCATTTCTGAATTTGTACATTAGGGCCAACAAGAGCATAACTTAATCCAGGATTGGGACTGAATTCAGCAACAGCTAATCCTCACGCTTCATATGCTGGAAATAAGATTCCACATACTTTATCCAAATATGCAATTAGTCATAGTGGTTACTGTAAAAACAGAGTGAATCTGAGAAGATGCATCTGCTTAGAGAGGGACAGAGAAAGAAAGAAAGAAAAAAAAAAAAAAAAGCCCCAAGCAACTGGAAGTACTTTCTTTCTGGTGTAATTTCACTAGTGTAGCAACAGGAAAGTTCTCCAAGCATGAGTTTCTTTCTTTAAGCATACCCATGAAGTGCAGTGGTGGATGCATGTACGTGTTATATCAACCTTTTGACAAGTATAACGATAGTTCCCATCTATTCTCATTTTTATACTGTATGTTTTAGCCTATTTCAGCTTTATGCCATCATTCATCTGAATGGGTAGCTGTGGATCTTAAATGCTGGCATTTATGTGTGAGATGTAGTAAACTGGGAAGTTAGATGGATCATTGTAGACAAAAAGAAAAAAGCTGTTATCTAACAAAATCCAGTACTCCATATGTTGTCTTGCAGGTGTCCCTTTATGTTCTCAAGCTGGGTATTAATGGCTTTACTTTGTGCATAAGCACTGTCAGATTTTCTTTACCTGTTTATATCGTCATGTCCACCACTCCACACAAGTATTTCCTGCCAGAGAATTGCTCTTCATGCCAGTTCGATGAGAGCTATTTCTCAGCAAAGCCATCCTTGCTATGTATGAACTTTCCCCCCATCCTGAAACATTTTTCAAAACGCTGAGCTGTTCTGTGAGACTAGATATGCATCTTCCTTGGTATGTAAGTGCAATGTCGCAGATTTTTTGAAGGTCGGTGGAACAGCCTCAGTTCAATGGAGCAAAGCAAGCTTTTCTCCTCATTGCGAATTACTTTGCCTGAAGATAGTGATGTTTATTTTAGCTGCGCAGAGCCCCAGCCGACTCTGCCCTGCTGTACTTCTGCTCTTCCAGCACTAGTTGGGGCTCACTGCAAAGAGAACAACCCTCCTTCCTTCTTACCGGCTGGCTGGGAGCAGCGCTTTCTTCGTGGAAAGCTCGACTCGCTGCCATTCCTCTACTCCTTAGTACGGTCCTTCTTGCTTTTATAGCAACGATTTACAGATACTGCATCTTAAGTGACTGAGGAAGTACCTAATGCTTCTGGAAGGCCTCTGAGGAGCTCAAAGGCTCTGTATGCTTCCACCAAAAAGCAAATGTAGGAGCTAGCTATTACCATCCCCATTTTACAGGTAAGGAAAACTAAAAGGCAGGTAAAGTACACAGCTTTCTCAAAGGCAGCAAATAAGACTGTTTTGTGGTCCAGAACAGGATCTAGGTAGACCCTTTGCCAACCGTTTGTTGTAATACTGAATAATTTGCCATCTAAAAAGGTCCTAAAATCCATGTGTGGTTTTAAGGATGTAAGTAATACCACTGACTTCACTAGAATTACTCACATTACATTGTCTAAAATATTTAGCCCTGACTTGGTTTTATTAATGTATCAGTTGTTTCACATTCAGGGAGATGGCTTTGCCAGCCCTGAAGAGGAAACCTAAAATAGAATAAGCTGCAGTGTCTATGGTTCTGGGCGAACTTTCAGTTTTAATCCTAAATAGCCCTAAATCCATTCTTAGTAAGACATGAATCATCATGTTTATAGTCAGAGCTACAGAGATAAAACTCGGCACACTCTGTAAAAACAATTTCATATTAAAATATGAAACTACAGCTCCTCTTCAAGTCCTAAAACCTGATACCTGATACTAAAAAATAACACCCTCTGAGCAGAGGTGCCAGCTCTGTTCAGACAGGAAAATCTGCCACAAGGCTAGTCTGCACTTTCCAGTCTCTGCAAGAAATGGCCTTTCATGGTCAAATCATTCATGCTACACAACAGATTTTCTTTCATATTTGATTCTTTTCACGTTTGTTTGTTCTGTCCCCTCCTCACAGCCCATGTTCCTCTGGTACAACTGATAAACAATGTCTTTTATTGCTATAGGCAGCCAGTCCTGCCTAATACAATAGCAGACAAGACTTGGCGGGACTGCAAAGTGCAGGTGTTTAGAGTATTGTGGTCATCCAAACCAGATGCTGAGGAGATGGAGCACCTGTTTCCCTTCTTTTCGGCACTGGAGAATACAGAACTGCGCAGGCTACAGAAACAGCCTGAAATTAATAGCGCTGCTGCAGTTTTCCCTTGACAGGGGAACAGAGATGTACCATCTACAGCTTTTGTGAGCACTCCTGTGAGTGCTCATACACATCTGCTGGATTTTATTTATTTATTTATTTTTTATTTATTTATTTATTTATTTATTTCTGAGCAACAGAAAGGAGTCAGAGATGGGTCTGTAACTTCATTTCTCTCCCCAGGATTTTATTTGTCGTTAACCATGACCTGGCATTAAAGAAAAAAGTTGATGGTTTTTATAGCCCTGACAGCAGTGAAGTTAAACCAAAGCCCCTCATATTAATGTACATTTTATATCAATTTTTATAGGTTCTCCGAGTGTCTCTTTTGGACAGAGAAATGTGGCCACAGTACCGTGTTGGGGATAGTTGTATCACTGCTACTGTGTCTGCAGGCAGTGGGAAGCCCTCTATTGGTGTGAAGAGAGTCAGGATCCCACCAATACCAAGAGGTAGTAGCAATCCTACAAGAAAGGCCCTCAATAATAATAAGCTCTCTTTTCTCTGTCTGATAGCCACTGTGGATCGCATGGCTGGGAGGTAGGAGCTGGGCTGGGAAGCTGGGCCTCAGCAGGGTGCAGCCAGCCCTCCCTGGACTAGGCCCTTGTTCCCCTGTCCCTTCCCGCCTCCCCTTTCCCCAAAGCAGCCCCTTCAGAGAGGAAGAAAAGAGCAAACATTGATTTGCAGCCTCTGCTGGGTCCAGGGGGGGTGACAAAACATATGGAAAAGACCATTTTTTTGCAGGCTGGAGGACCGTGTCCAGCACAGCAGGCATAGCCCTTGTTTGTGCTATGCCATGGGTTGCAGTCATTCTTTAAATGAAGAAACACAACAGGTTTTAAAACAATGGAGAAGGCAAAAATGCCAACTGCTTTACAGCATTTTTTTTTTTTTTTTTTTTTTTTTTTTTTTTTATGTAGGGAAATTTGGATGGTTGGACACATTTTCCAATTTCTGGAAGTGCTGTCCACAGAATTATTTGTGTTAAAAAAATGTAAGTTTTTGCAAAAGAAAACTGCCAGAAAGGTAAAATTTGAAAACTTCAAAGGACTATGTTTTAGACCATGTCATTTTAAAAAGTGGACCTTCTCAAACCTACCACTAAAAAAGAAATTTTCCTTATGGAAGGACAAGAAAATGTCATTTCAGTTTTACCACAATATAATCACATTAAGATCCAACTTCCACAGGAAAAAGAATCTCCTGATGCGGTAGTAATATCACAGCAAAATGAAAACTGATTTTGTCTCAGGATGGATCACAGACATCAGCAGGTAAAAGATGCAACCATTTTTATACAGTCAAGATGACTGTGCAAGTACTGCCTTTTCTGTCTTTCTCTGTCAGACAGTATGCATGCCCACACACAAACATAGAGTAAATATGCAAGCAAAACTCGTGCTGGAAATGAGAACAGCTCCAGCTCCTCAGCAATTAAAGCAGCTTTCCGGATGTTTTAGTTTCACAGGGATTTGACTGAAAGTGTGCAAAGCACAGAGGCAGCAGCTCTCGTGCATCATTACATGTGTGCCCACCTCGGAGCAGGGCTGAATTTGTTCCTGGTTTCCTCAGTGCTTAGCCAAACCCATCAGTAAAGTACAAGTCAATCAGAACAGGCTGGGAGCTTTTCCTTGGTTCCTTACAATCGACTGCACAGAAAGACTTCTAAAGAGAGCTTGTCATTGCTACCAGTTAGTATTTCTGAAACTTTCTCTTATTTTTCCCTGGACAAGGTACACTTTTATTTTATTTTATTTTATTTTATTTATTTATTTATTTATTTATTGTGTATCCATTTAGAGCTACCCAAGGAATTCTACCTCCCCAAGGAACTTTAATTTTACAGGTTCTGGCATATCCTTCATTTTAGCCCCAAACTGCTCTTGCACTACAGATAAACCATGTCTGAACTAAGACTAGAGGTATTAAAACACTGCTACATCTCTCCTGTCCCCCCCCCCCCAAAAAAAAAAAAATAATAATAATAAAAAAAAAGACTGTGTTAAAGAGCCAGAAAAGGTTTTGAATCAGGAAAAAGGGAATTTTGGCAACAAGTGTTGTATTTCTGTAAGGATTCACAAACAGAATTAGAAGAAAAATGTTACAAAGAAGCCATTTAAGCTGGAATCACAAGAGAGAGGGAAATTACCCAAACTGGGAGACAGGCAGAAGAATGCCAAGTTGGAAGACAGATATGCTGGGTAGACTTCAAGGTCTACAAAAGATTGGTTGTCTCTTTTCGGGTTTACACTCTTATTGTCTAATTAGACTAATAGGGGTAGAATAGAACAGGGGGAGATTAAAATCCATGATAAACAAGGCATCTTTTATTTGATATTATTGGAACTGGTTTCACTTATCTTAAGCGATCTTTCTTTTTGTGCTCCTTAATTTGTCCTTGAAGTCCTGTATCTAATCATTAGTTGAGCAACCAATAATCCTCTCCCAGCCCCTCCACCCCTTTTTATGACCAACTTTAATCTTTCAACTCAGTGAAAAACATGTTTCCCCTATCATAACTAGTTTAACAAAAATTCCCTTTCAAGTTTAGATTGTGCAGATACAATGGCTTTCCTGCAGCTTCATGCTGGAGAAAGGAATTTACATTAGAAAAAAAAAAAAAAAAAAAGAGATTTATGATAGCATTGTATTTCCATTTGAATATGGAGAGTTAATAACATGCATATGTTTTTTTATTATTATTATTTTAAGGTTTAAGTTATGCCATAGGCAAGAGGAAACCTGGAAACTGTGGGACTGGCAGGGCTCAATGAATAACCTAATCTGGATTTCATTCACAAACAGCAGCTCACACACAGGGAAAGGGCTAGTGTGTTTCGCCAAATCGGAACTGGAGTAAGTGCCAGGATTTCCTGATTTGTTTACATTTCTCAAAAAACTTTTTTTCCCCTGGATGAGGCTAGAATTAGACTTCCTTTTCCACTTTTGGCCCTTTCCAAACTATTCTTGCCTGACATATTCTCTCCTTTTCCCTGTATTCTCCTTTGTTCCAGTCTCAGCTGGCTCTTTTGTCTTGGAAAACAGAAAAGGCAATGAAAGATGTCAGTCTATGATAATCATGATAATGTGGCCAGGTTTGCATGACAGCAAAACAATGCTGCAGGCTTTTCCAACACACTTGGATCCACCGTTCTTTCTGCAATGATTCAGAGGGGAGAGAGTGTGATCTTTGTGAGGCTGCATACTGGAACAGCAGTGTCACAAGGCAAATGAGAGAAAAAAATCCCAACGAAACCCTGCCACTGAGTTAATCAGAAAGTGGAGGGGGCCTGTTGCACAACTAAATCACCTTTTCATCATCTGACTGGTCTTGCTGAGCCTCTGAAAATGTCATTTTCCCTACCAGTCATTTTTCACTTTCACTGACTTTACTGTACTTTACCCATTGTCTGCAACCTCAGTGCAATCACTGCAGAAACTTGTTTTGGAGACCTTCTGTGAGCCTTTGTTTATAGCCCTTTGATCATCCCACAGAAAGAAAAACACTGCAGCTTGGACCAAAGCCATTGTTTTCTTTACATGACAAGAAAGCCAGCCTGCAATCAGTGTTTGATGCGCATGTGTAAAAGCACTGGTAAGGACTTCCTACAATTCTGGGAAGACCAGCAGAAATGCCTAGGGCTTGAGCACCTTTCTGAGTACCAGAGAGGGTTTTAAATCCTTAATGCAGCTCCTCTGCCGTGGCAGAACAGCAGCCTGTGGTGTAGTTTCCAGTAGCAGTGCTACAGCAGCACAAAGTTACTCTTCTTAGGATGTCACCTCAGTATTGCCCTAACTGTTGTGGCCAGAGAGCTCTGGGAATGGTTCACGTTTCAACTGGATGAGCTGGTGGGGAGGGGCTGAAGGAGATACAGAGATTCAGAGCTAAGCCAAAGCATGCAAAGCAAGGAGAGGCAGGGGTGCAAGACTGGCTTTCTGCATTTCAAACAAGTGTTGTCAGCCAGGATTTTAGCTGACATCACTCTGCTGAGATCAGTGTACCAATGCTGAATATGTGTCTGGGAGAACAGGATGATAGGATGGAGATGCAGAAGAGGTAGTTGAATAGGAAAAGGAAGCAAGGGGGAGAAAGATGGAGATAAAAGGGGAAGAAGAGACATGACTGTGGGACTCAGGAAACATCAGTTGCAGTGTATGGCTGTGGGAAAATGATTAGAAGAAATTGCATCAGACTGGACACCAATTTTGCAATTCCTGCAGCACCTTTTCAAGATCCTTTATGGAGATACTGAGCTGAATGTGTGTGGCTGGATGTTTGGAAAAAGTCCAACCAACAGGCCAAACGCGATCAGTCATCTGTGTTTGCTAGTGCTGTGTACTGATGTTTCCTGTGCAGTCATTGGAATATATGTCTGCTTCGGTTGCTCTGAATTCTATTTTTCACCTTTAATGTCTGCTTTGTTGCTCTGAATTCTGTTTTTTTGTCTTCAAGTATTTGCTTCATATTTAATGACTTACACTGTGTATAAGCACACATTTTTAGAACATTGTCTGATATGGGGATATATAGACCAGAAAACACTTCCACTGTTACTCACCAGATGGAGGGGTGAAAGAGAGAGAGATGGGGTAAAGCTACATGAAAGAGAAATGGCTAACTTTGGAAAAGGGGAGTAAGCTACAATAAGGGGTATTAGAGAACAGTTTTACACATGAAACCACTAGCCAGCTTCTTTCACTTTAGGAAATCTCTGCAGAGAAGCAAGAGGTCAAAAGCTGTTTTGCTTACTTGACTGACTTAGCTGATCTCAGTAGGGCTACTTGTGTGAGTAAGGTGAGCAGGAAATGGATTAATGTCAGTAAGCAGCCTTCACTAGAAATGCACACCTACCCTTTCTGCTTCATCAGTTGTCTGAGCCCGCAGTTTCACTATTAGGTTTTGGTGGTACATTTTTAGATTTCCAGTTACAACTTGCATGACAACAGCCAGTAGTTGACATCTGACCAGTTACTGCCATTTAACTTTATCAGAACCATAAAGGAAGCATTCTTGCAGGAGAAATCATAGAGGAAAGCACGAGTGTATTTCTAGTGCTTTCAAATAATTATGATTCATGGCTTGTGACAGTTAGATTTCTCACTGACAAGTGTCAGTAAGAAAGTTTTGCTTTAAGTAAACACTTCTGCTTTTTTTTTTTTTTTGCATTACTGATAGCTAATACAGATGAAACCACAAACCTGAAGAATGCAGACTTCACCAAATGTTAGTCATGCATCATTTGGAATAACTCAGTACTTGATGGTCATTGGCATTTAATTTGGATGTTCCTTTTTCCTTTTCTTGCAACCCCAAATAATTTTTTTTTTTTCATTTTTCGTATTACTGCTTAAGTGGCAAAAATAACCTGATTATTTGAACATAAAATTAAGCCAAGATTTTCTAAATCTCATATGAGAGATCATGCAGTAACTCGCAGGGGAGATCACATGAAGGAGCCTGAACAGGTGACTTAATGCACCACATTGGACCACCCAGACTTCTAGTGACAATTTAAATGACAAATTACATTTGAGTTACTTGGTTTCAACAACAACAACAAAGTGGGTTTTTTTGTTTTGTTTTGTTTTGTTTTCTTTGTTTTGTTTTGTTTGTTTGTTTTTTTTATGCTTCCATATCACATCCTATCTCCAGGAAAAGAGCAGCTGAAAACTACAGATGCATCATGACGCAGCTCCTTTCCTCTGCACAAGGCCACAAGCTGGTGATCTCTGCGCTGTTCTGCTGTAGTCCTGTCACTCCTGATCTGAGCTTCAGGGTACACTGAGAATATTGTGAGTCCTCCCAGCAGTGTCACACGCTAGCACGACAGTGGATTACTTGCCTCAGGCAAGGCTCATCCTTTGGCAACAGGATGTCTCTGGAAGCTCATGAATTCCATCCAGTGGAGAAACGGTGGCAGCCAAACAAATGGTGTAGGTGGCTTTCAGTGATCTCCATCCTCTACGGGAATGAGCTGTTGCCGAACAACGGGATTAAGTTTATGGTCGGCAGGATGTGACTGCTAACTCAGGATGATATTTGCAATTAGATAACTATGGCTGCTGTGCAGCCAATGGGTCCACAGGATGGCGGCACAGTAGGCGAGTGGAGCTGGACAGTCCGGGGCAGGGTCTGAGGGAAAGTGATGCTGAATGTTGGCTTGAAATTTTTGGTAGGGGTTAGCCAAGACTGTGAATACAGAAAGCACCATCAAATTGTGATGGAAGTTATACCTGAAAGCACAAGTTACTTTTTACTTTCCTCAGAATATGGTATAGGATACATGCCTGACCCAGAAGAAATCTCAGAAATCTCTGTGTTCCCCACACAGACAGGGAATTCCTTTTCTGTTACAGCTACAAGAACTGGCATAATCTTTTTTTTTTTTTTTTTTTTTTTTTTTTTTTTCTTTCGTGAAGAATTGTTTTTGAAATGCAACATTTTCAAGAGCATTTGAAACAACTCCTGAAGTGAGTCCAAGACATAGTTCTTCTGTTTCTCTTGATGGTATTCATATTTTCTAAATTCATGCAGAATTTATGTAAGATGACAATCCTTTTCCCTGCAAGATTCCTCTCCCCAGCCCAGACCCTTAAGCTTTCCTCTGTCCTTTCATGATTATAGTGAAAGTAGGACACAACTGACAGAGGTGAGATATGTGGAAACTTTGCAAAACCCCACTTTTTAAAACTTTTTTTTTTTTTTTTCTTTTTTTAAGGGAAGGACCATGATGGGTCCAACAAAATCCATGTAGCTCAGTAGCCTTTTTTTTAACCTCAGCCAGCTGAAGGTGGCTAAGCAAAGAAGAGAAGAAACCAAGCAAGGCAAACTCAGGAGAGACTTCCTTGGGCAAACCATGTAACTGCCAGCAATCAGCAGTTCAGAGAATTTTTGAGCCAGAGGTTGCATCTGGGCCATTGTTTTTGATGTTCATCAATGGGCCTATTCTTTGTAAAATTCTGTATTCTTATTTTGAATCCATTTATATCTCTTGGCTTCCACGACATCCTGTGAAAATGAGTTAATTATGTTTTGGGTTAAAAAATTACTTTTTTTTTTTTTTTTTTTTTTTTCCCCCCCAAACACTGTGTCGCATGATTTCATTTAGTATGCCCTCTTGCACAGTAAGAAATAGTGAATAACTGGTGCCCATTCACCTTCCCTATATAGTTCAGTATAGCAGATTTGCTGTATTACTCATGTCTTTTACAAGCTGAATAATTGTATTTTGTTGTTCTTGTTGATTCTCTACCCCTCATCGTCTTTATCAACATTTTGTCTGTATCTTTTCCACCTCTACTGTATCCTTTGGAGATGAGGTGAACAGAACTGCTGTGGACTGTGACAGCTATGGAAACAATCTTGGAGAATCTAATGAGCCATAATGTCAACTCACACATATTGTGAATTTCCTTAAATGACATGCCTTCTATTTAAGCTCCATTTGTTATAATGGACAAGAGAAAAAAAAATAAAAATAAAATAGTAATAAAAAACACTCAAGTTTCTATTTCTCTATTTCTAAAGCATACCACTCTCGGAACCATCTCTGGATTTTGTTTTTATTTAGTTGTTTTTATTTGGGAGACTGATTCATGGTTTTGGGGACCAGCAATAATTCACATATGTACTTCCCAGGAGTTTCTTAGGTTTCTGGCTCATCTCTCTTTCTCACACTTCTGGCAACACGATATCCAAGTGAACTCAATCATAAACATATCCCATTTTTGGTGTCATGCTGCATTATACTCTCAGGAAAGCTCTCACTATTTACAATTTCATAGCATGTTTATGTTTTTGATCTGAGCCGACACAACCCATTCAAAGATAAAGACATCAATTAATTAAGCAGTTGTTGAGACCAGAAGTCTGACACCCATATGGTGTCAAATTAGGGTCTGAAAGCAGTTAACTGCTAAGAGAAGCACATGCATCTGTTGCAAGAGATTAAAATGAAGTATCTATTAATTACTACAAGTTTCTCGATTGATTTTAAAATTATACTGCTGAACCAATTATTTTTGTGTTATTCATCTCCAATGTCATCACTTGCAAGTAAAGACTTACTTCAAAAATATCAAGTTCCAAGCAAGTAGTAAGTAACCTCTAAAAAGCAAGGAAACTCAACTGTGAAGAGATGCCACAAAACATGTGTGATGTGTTTTTCCACAAAACCAGATGTATGCAGGATAGAAATGTCGCCTGATATAACAATGAGTAATAAAGAGTATCTCACAATCATAGGATGCAGGAGACAATAATGAATTGTATATTACATGCTTGAAAAACACAATTAAAACTGTCAATTTCTTTCCAGTGGAAGTTCATTGGCAGAATTGTGATATAACAAAAATTCCACTTCAGGTCTTTCATGCTATTTTCCTGTTTTCATGTACTCAAGAGTAAGAAAAAGTGCAGATGTTGGAAGCGCACACACTGTCTCTGTATCCAAGGAAATAATTGTTTTAAAATACACAGTTATCCGGTTATCAATGGCTTATTTTTAACATCCCAAAGTCAAAACTACATCTGCTTTGATTACATTGAATCACAAGTCAGACGTGTCTTAGTCAGGCCTCTTGATGCAGAAGGAAATATTCCTGCTAACTCAAATGGTGACAATCTTTCTTCTGAACCAGTGACTTGGTATTATTTTTATGAGGATATATATTCTGTTTCTTTAAACATGTAACAGGAAACCAGGCAGGATGAGGATGGGGAAAGTCTACAGCAGCACCTCTACAGTGGGGAGAGAGAGAGCACGAGTATACGTGCTTTTTAAAGAAAACACTCCTTAAAAAATATCCTTCTACAGGCTTTCAGAAAAAAAAAAAAAAAAAAAAAAAAAAAAAAAAAAAAAGGTGACATATTACATGGGGAGTACTGCTGCTTGTGCATTGAGGTGACAGAAAGTAACCACTGATCATTAAAGCTCTCAGAGAACCAGTGTTAATCTGACTGTGTTGTACAAGCCCATCACCAGCGAAGAGATGCTGGCTACCCGTGTTCTTGAGTAGCTGCATCCCCAAACATTTAGAGGTTTATGGGTAAAAAGCAACACTTTGACTCCACCTGGCCACATGCTGGGGGTCAACACCAGTCCCTGAGCTGCAGTGCAGCATGCTCCTGGGGTGGAATCCCACTTGCTAAAATTGCCTTGTCCTATGCAAACCTTGGTGGCAGGGGGCTCTGTGCAGGTCCACAGAGTGCTCCTGGCCCTAATCCTGCCCCAGAGGACAAGCGACTGTGGCAAGGTCAGGCAGTGGCACCTTGGCCATTGCCCCAGGACAGAAAGCCCCTCACTGTCAAGACTGGAGAGCACGTTCCAGTCTTGGAGGGGTAATGGAAGTGGGGCATTCACTTCTGGACATAAAGGTTTTCTCTTACCTACTAAAGACTGAGTGTAAATAATTCTCAACCAAGCGACCTGCTTTCTACCTGCTGTGTCACCAGATAAATATATTGAAAACTTTAATTGGAGGTTATCAGCAAAATGACTACTTTAGAAACTTTATCTCCTACTCATCTGTTCTTGCAGTGATCTTCTGCACATGCTGTGTAAGAAAGCTAAGAAACAGCTGCCTGAAGTACCCTGTCCCTGCAAAGAGACTGCAGCTTTCTGGTCATTTCCTTAGAGAAAAGAGGAACTAAGCTGCTTAACACCAATGAACTTCTCTACTTCTAGCATAGGCAGATCAATAAATCTTCAAACCACTGATATCAAAGGTTAGCAACAAATCTGAGGAACTCTGCAGACACTGTGGTCTCCTGCACACAGATAATGATCAATGACACCTTTGTCTAATAGTCAAACTTGTAAGCTAAATCTACAGATTTAAGGAAATTAATATTTCAAGGGAATAGCTATCCTGCCACAAGCTTCCTATTGGCTTTACTCCAAAAGGGAAACTGAAACAGACAGCAAGATTATCAGGCACATAATTTTAAAAGCCTCTTTTTGTGAGGAAATATTTTGTTACACAGTTTTCTGGTTTGTTACTGAAAACTAAACCTTTAAGGTGTTGTTTCTTTTGTTGTTGATTTTGTTTGTTTGTTTGCTTCCTTGCTTTGTTTCCATTTCCCCTTTCTAGTTTTTCTTCTCATTTTAATCTTTAAGGAAAGTCATCTCTTTTCTCATGTAGAGAAGCGTCCGTGGAGTCACTAAGAGAGATATTCTAGGTGTAACATTTGGGATGCTACCCTCCTGTTTTGTCTTCATTATCTGCAGATAACCCTTCAGTGAAGTACAGTGGCTTTATTTTACCCTAGCTAAAATATTTCTGTATGCTTCCTCCCACTGCCTGTTTTTACATAGTCCTGTTTCCTTCTAAACATGGTTAAATTTCAGGCGCATGTGATACAATCCTTCATGTTTTGGGAATGTAGCTGATTAAAGCCATTAGACACTCTGAGACTTCTGGATTGTTGAAGTTACAGAAATGCAAAACAACAATACCAGCTTTCTGTAGCATTTACAGAGAGCTTCAGTTACAGTTGGTGAACAATCTTCACCAAACTTCTGAGTTACACTGGCCTGATAGATTTTGTCTTCATTATATATTTCCAGAGTTGTGTAAACTGGGCTGAAAAATGAAAGAAAATTCACAAAAAATGTTGTTCTGGCTAAGGCATGGGCTAAATCAGGCTGCTCTTACCAAATTTATTTTTAAAAGAAGGCTTGCAAAAAAAATATTTTATCATTTTCACTTATCAGTGTTTCTCTATCAACACTAGAAATTTACTGCTCTTCAGTTAAAAAATAATTAAAAAATATTCTGAATATAGTATTTCCTTTTATGTGATGCCCAAAATAATTATTTTTATGTTAATGTTAAGGTGCATTTGGTCACTGACAGTTTCAAACACAGTTCCTGCCTCATGAAGTACCATAGCATCCCCATCATAAGCTAGAAGCTGGAGGAAGAATGCCAGGTCCCATTATTAAAATTGTGCTACTGACATGAAGAAAGCTTGGTGATGAGCTCTTTGCATCTGACGGTTCCCACTGCCCAAACCTAGCCATCTCCCTGCAATGCTCCTTCAAAACTCATCTCTTGGCAAAAGATTTTCATTAATATACCACAGGGCAGACATGCTAAACTGAGTGAGAAATTGCAAATTTGGCTTCTGAATTCTAAATCCCAAGACTGAGTTATCTCTGCCCAGTCCCTTACCCATCACCTAATTCATCCACACCAGACTGAGTCATGCTGAAGAGCTGCAATGCCCAAGTTGCCCTTCAAAAATGGTTCTTTGTGTAGGCTTTTGAAAGATATCCCTGAGGTTGCCTTCTGTGGGCTTCATCTCTTGCCTTGGTATCTGCAGCAGACCAAGTTCATACTCTTGGCAGAGGCATTTTTGGGGGAAGCACAGAGCAGCCCACCAGTGCCTGTGGGAGCACTGAAATCTGTAGCATGGTGGGAAAATAGTCTTTCAGTTTTGGAAGCTCTCAGTTCTCTCCAAATTCCCTACCAGGATGATTCTGTGCCAGGATGACCTGGAACAGCTCATGGCTGGGAAAGCACCATGGGGATTCAAATGTTGGGAACACCATCTCATCCTTGGCTTTTAAGTTCTGGTTTGCAGTTCTTAAAAGTTGCTGTGCTGAATTTTACTCTAATGCTGCTTCTCTTTGAACACTCATGTAAATTGCTGTTTACTCGAGAGCTGATTTACTTTGACCAGAGCAGGGAAGAAAGCAAAACATTCACCACACATTGGGGAAACCTCAAGAGATGCTGCCAGCTTTAAGGTATAAATACATTATTTCTGTATGTAGGTGTCATGACAGAGCAGTCCAGATTATAGAGTCATCTTGATAATAAAATATTTGTTCTACCCAGATGTTTCCAGATGAATGATACATGATACAAATAATAGTCATTCTGGTCCACATTGAGTAACATCAAATGTTCTGGAAAGAGTTGTCATGCTACAGCCACCTGATCTTATGAACAGACAGATAACCTTTTTATACGGTCTTCTAACACCTTTAGCTATCTGTGAAGAGCACAGTGGGTTGTCCTCATGCAGACTTTGCACTTCTAAAATGTTCTACTTACTCCCTCATGCCTGCTTTTAATATAACCATACTTTACGAGGGTCAGCATCTGTACTATAGCAAAAATAAATTTTAAATCTGCTTGCTTGCAGCTTTAGAGGGATAGTACACGTGTGTTATTTTATAAGCCCAAATATGTCCAAAGTGGTACATACTTTTGTCTTGACAGTATTAGAAATGCTGCTCAAGGAGTCTAGGCCAGATTGACTATGCGGTTTAAGATCCATACTTGTATACATATCGGCACCCTGCAAAATGTGTTGATAGTTTGCAGAAAAAGAGGCAAGCAGTTTTTAATGACTGGAGATTTATTTATGAACATATGCACGAACTGAATGAAAATCACCAACACAAATCATCAGAGATTCACAAAATTACAGTGTTTGATCATCTTTGTTGACTGATACTCATTTACTGGATTCTTAGTAGATAAGGGGATTCACTGAGACCTAGCCTGAAACCATTCTCTGTTGGAGTGTACTGAGATTTGGATCAAGTACGAAAACCAGTAATTTTAACCTTCTTTTTATCACTTCTTTTTATCACTTTTATCACTACAAGCTTTTATTCTATGATGAGCCTGGGATAGGCCCCCAGAGTTATGCAGAGCTTTTAGCAGCATGAGTGGGGCTCTTGTCTGCAGCTTGTTGCCAGCCTGAAGTGGAGAGATTTTGGTATAAAAAATGTTGCCTGCTGTGTGACAACTGGAATTTTTTTCTTCATCTATGCAATGAACTGAAGTCAGGAGTGACTTGAATTCTCTTGGATACCATGAAGTTTTGTCAGGGCGCTTTGAACACAGCACAACTCAGTTTAAATTACCAGGAAGACTTAATGATAGGTCAATTAGGTCCTAAGGTTGGCTCTGGATATGCCTGAGATCTTACAGGCACACACAAAGAGGATTAATCATGTTTTCCATTTGTATATAAACCATGAAGACTGAGAAAAAGCCTCTAGGTTTTCTCACCACCTTAGGTTATTATAAGGTTGTTATCTTGGTCTTAACAACACATGAAGAAGCATCCATTTATCTCTCTGAGGG
The DNA here is from genome assembly GCA_011076525.1 of Nettapus auritus. Lineage (NCBI taxonomy): Eukaryota > Metazoa > Chordata > Aves > Anseriformes > Anatidae > Nettapus > Nettapus auritus. The sequence goes on along the minus strand of CM021767.1, from coordinate 72,515,897 downwards.
GAGAATACCAAAAATCCAAGAATGTTTCAATACCATCTAGCTTGTTTTGACACTCAAAAATCTTAACAGAGTAAAGCCTTCTTGAATTTGTAGATCCAGGCATTCAAACAAATTAATCTATTCAGAAGTTATTTGGCTTTAACATTACCTTTCTGAGGTTCCAACCAAAAGCTGGCTCTGTAGAGCTTGACTCTGTACAAAGAAAGGGAAAGGCTCCATCAGAAGAAGCTAAAAAAGGAATTATAATTCCCATTTTGTAGTATTACCACAGGCCCACAGCCCACTGGAGGAGTTTAATTTACAGAGCACACATCTTTCCACTAAGTCCAGACAAAAGCCAGTGGCTGATAACCTTAGGGCTGTGGACAAATACACCTCTTTATGCAGCCTGCCAAAGCAACATCTTTGGTTCAACACCCACAGCAAGTAATTCTAGCAAAGCAGCATCCATTCCAACTTTGATTTAGACAACAAACCAAAAGTAGAAACAACTTCAGGCCCAGGATTGATTTTGTCTGAACCCCACTCTTCTGTGGATTTGGACATTTCTCCTTTGTTTTTATTCCAATTTCTGATATTCAAATAAGTTGGAAAAATTCTGTGTCAATATCTTATGTAGCAGGATAAGATGAGGACATTTAAACTGACTTTCTTTTAATCATTTTCTATGTGGTTCTCTTAATTGGCTTGGTTTCTTTTTTCTGGCTTTGTTCTCCAACACTGATTCATTCATTTCCTGAAGTTTCACTTCACCTTGTCTGGTTTTTCCGTCTGCAGCATGTTGTTATACGCATTTGGTGATGAGAATTAGCTTAAAATAATCTGTACCATAATTACTGACTTCAGACTTGTTTGTGTCTATAGGGAGATGTCCACGACAAAACAAAATAACAACAAAGAGGGAAAACTACCATGTTCTTCCATATTTGGACAGCCCAGATGTTATTTACAGCATTGTTTATGAAGCTTTTTCTTTGCCTTGCTGGCTTTGATCCACACACGTTGTCAGTTTTGAGCACACACGTCCTGTCACATGGTGACTGTGTGCCCCTGACAAGTAAACATGCGGGAATGCAATTTATAAAGACAGGCTAGAGCAGCAATTAAGGAGAAAAAGAACTACAAACAAGACAAAGGAAATTATGCAGGAAGATGAGCTAAATCTGGTCAGAATACAGGATATCAAGGCAACTGCGCTGCATGTCATTTATGCTTTAGTCACTAGTGAATGTCAACATTAGTACGTGATGTTTTCCCTCGTGAAACTTTTATCATTAGTCTGCAAGAGGACTGCTCAGTGGGACTTGTTGCTGCAGAACCCCATGTGTGTGATCTCTAAGGGTTGATGTAGTTCATTATCACATTTGGCACTTACTCAGAGCGATGAAGTTCTTCAAGCACATTTGGCACAACGAACAAACAGAATATTGTAATATCTCCTTTTCCTATAAAGTTGAAGAGGGAGCAGCTTCCAGTGAGGCTCCATAGGATGTGCTGGATGAGGGAACTATCTGACATTTTCTTGCTAAAGCAAAGTAATGCCATGAAAATAAAAAACAAAACAAAACAACAACTAAAACACCATTCAACAAATGCTTCAGGCAATAAAATTCAGTTGTGAATATTTCAGTGACAGCAGTGAAGGGTTATGTACAGGACCCATAGGGCCTGGGAAGGGAACATAGGCTATTGACTATGTCCCCATTTACTAACAAACTCCAAGCAGATGCTGAGATTTGGGAAATTTGTTTTAAGATAGTGCGGGCCAAGCAGCTGAATTGTGGGACTCTTTCATGAAGAGTCCTCTGCTCTGTGAAAATGTGCTTTATTATAAAGGTCATGATATTGGCTGGGGGATTTTATCCCCATGTCTGGCAGGACAGTATTCTGGTAGGAATCTTTCTTCCAGCGTTACCTCTATGAGTCTATAGCTCAGAGTACTCTGAAGAAGGGTCCTTCTCTGGGAATTCACTTAGCTCCTTAACTGCTCTTCTCCTTTCAGCCACCTGCCATCTGCTTCTCCTCTTAATCATTGCCCTAACAGTTAATGTCCTCACAGGGCAGATCCTTGATTTTTCAGTCCTTCTTCGACAACCCTTCACACACTACATGGGAGGGTACTTTACTACTAATATCACTTACTAAGGAAAAGGTTGAAACTGACTCACATGGGAAGCAGGTGTGTAGCTCCAAACCTTCTGTTATTTGTGACCTGGGTCTTGGAACAAACACTTGCCTTGCGCTTAGATCTTTTATGTAAAAGTACTTGCAATCCCTGTAGTGGCTTCATGGTCACTATACCTGCATAATAAGGAGAGTAAAACAGCACATGATCTATATGGTCACTTTGAAATACCTGTCCAAAGGTGTGTTTTGTTGTTGTTGTTGTTGTTGTTTTTAGTTCATCCATTGATGGTGCTTTCCACTAAGGATTCTTTGCTAATATTTAAGTATGCTAAATCCAGTATTTAGATTTACCTATGAAAAAGTACCCATCTGTTCAAGCAAAGTGTTTAGATAATCTGAAAGTAAGGATGTTTCCAGAGTGCTGGATCCAGTCCTGCAGTTACCTTTTCCAAAAAGACGTGGAGCAAGTGCTGTGATAGTTCACAAGGATAACTGAAGCACCTGCTGTACAAGGGAGGCTGAGAGAGCTGGGGTTCTTCAGCCTGGAGAAGAGGAGGCTCAGGGGGATCTGATCAATATGTATAAATGCCTGAAGTGAAGGTGTAAAGAAGAAAGAGCCAAACTCTTCTCTGTAGTATCTAATGACAGGACAAGAAGCAATGGGCATGAATTCAAGTACAGAAAATCCCATATAAAAATAAGGAAAAACATTTTTTACGTCAAGGCTGGTCAGACACTGGAACAGGTTGCCTATAGAGGTTTTGGAGTCTCCATTCTTAAAGATATTCACAGTTCTGAGCAATGTGTTCTTGTAGATACTGTGCTGAGCAAGAAGGTTGGACTAGACCATCCCTAGAGGTCCCTTCCAACCTCAGCTGTTATGTGATGCTGTAAAGGATACTGTAAATCAGATACACGTCCAGAGAACATGTCCAGATACACATCCAAACAAAAAGTATGAATTCCAAGCCTCATCAACTCAAAAAAAAAAAAAAAAAAAAAAAAAATGTCATTTGCAGGACTAGCTAGAAACTAAATGGATACAACAGATGAAAATGATGAAGGAACTGCAGACACCTGGAGGCAGCAAGACATGAAAAGAAGAGCTTTGATTTGTTTTCCCTAGCAAACACTGAAGGGAATTTGTGGTAGGTTAAGGAGAGTTCTTATTTGTATGTTAACATTCCTCTCCATGTACAGGATTAAAGAGGATAGCTAAACCAGCTATGTAGTTCAGTCATATTGGCCCAACAGGTAAAGTTGCACCTAGAAAGAAAGTGGCTAACCTAAGATTGTAAAATAGGGCAAGAAATGTTGTTTTTTCTTTCCTCAACTTCAAGATTGTCAGATGCTTGAGGATGACACAGAAGCAACTAGTACTACTGCTAAGAAGAAAGGCTGAAATTAGCTATATTAAAGCAATGAAACAAAATTAAAAGCCACAGAGAGCTGCCAAGGAACGTGTGACCTGACACATTCTGACACATGGAGAGCTGCAGGTGGCACAGGCACCATTACTCAGTCCATCCATCTTGTCAGTAGTAAAGCTGACAGAGAGGGTTTTACTCTCTTCCCATCATTCTCTTGAAACCAATTTAATGGAGAGAACTACAGATTTGAAGTGGTTTGAATATAGCTGACAGTAGCCATGTCTTTGGATAAGGTCCCTCCCGGAAATGATAGCAGCACTTGCAAGTCCAGATCCAGGGGGTTATGGCAAAGACAAAACAAAACCTCAAGCCATGACAGTTTTACTGTCTCAGGTAGTCCATAACCAGGTCAGAGCCCTCAAATAGCTGAAAATAAGATTGAGATTCTTAGGGGCCAGTGAACTCTACAGATGACTGTGATATACAGATTTCATATTGCTCGAAAGCTATATATTAAGATGGAGATGTAATATATATCATTACTTAATTTCTTTAGTGTTCACTTTCCCCACCGCTCTCCATCTTATATTGTGTCATCCTTCCCACTTGAAAAAGAAGAAAACAGCTACTAAGGACACAGTCACCAAACTTTATTTTTTCCACTGTTCTTCACAGAACTGATTTATTTGTATGTTAATATTCTTATCCATATACAAAAAATGTGTACCATAAATAGTTTTATAAGGGAAAGTCAGCCAACTGGAAATTCTTCCTTCATTTTAAAGATAATGGCTCTGTTTGTTTATTGCTTCTGCTGTTGATTTTTTCAAAGCAAAAAGGTGATTCTGCTCCCAGTTAGAGGAGCGCAACCCTTCTGCACTCAGGAGGCTCAGTCCAGAGTTCAGGACATATACCAGAGTATCTCTCCATGGGGAACTGTGTTGCCTACTTCAGTGAAGCTGCTCACAATTAATTCTTCTGGATGTGGAGATCAAAGTAACAAAGCCTTCTGCTGGTAGCTTTAGGGCTACATTCAGACAGCCTAAGTTCCACCTAAGTTACTGTGCTTGTTCTGCAAGGAGAGTTTATTGCAACTGGTGGAGAACCTGGGAGAAGCTACAGGGGCTCTGGTGGAACATTCAAGGTTCCCTTGGACAATGATAGAGGCCAACAACTGCTGTGTGAGTAAGCCTGTTTTTGATTCAGCTGGACAATCAAGGCAGAAATATTTATATATATATATATATATATTTATTTTTTTTTTTCCAGTGAGTGATATTTACATAATCCACTTCCTTAAACCTGTTTTTTTTTAGAAATGTCTTACTTTTTCCATATGCTTGTGAGCCAGAGTGGAGCAGATGTCCAGAGCGATCAGCATCAACAAGTTTTTTCATTTAATAATTACATTTGACAACTGTTAAAACATGAAGTGTAGTGAAATCATCACTACCAACCTATTTTGGTAAACTACTCAACTATTTTTTTTTCAGTGGTTTGAGGGAAGCACTCCAAAAATCCATAAAAATTGATTGCAACAGGACACACACTAAAACCAACATAATGTGTACGCTCAATGCAGCATGCTTCTGCATAGGAAATTAATGCAAGAGAGCCACAGCACTAATGACAGAATTATTGCCTTGGCAGTCATCATGATGACACCAAAGCATCAGACAAACTTAATCTTTATCCCCAGATGGGCTAAACACTCTTTCAGTTTCCTGTGCAGGGCATAATTTTTCTCATAGTTGGTTTATGTTTATGTTTTTACAGATTTACAACAGAGAATTGCCTTGTGGCCTAATCTGCTGTTCCCAAAGTATTCTATATTGGACTGTAGCATCCTGAATCCTTTTTCCAAATGTGTTTTTGTTCTAAGTAGGCTGTTCAGGAAGAATCAGCTCATATATCCCAGAAAGGAAGCTCTGGGATGCATTCAGGGCTGTGGGCCTGGAAAAAGGAAGGTTGCTGGAGAGGTCTTATCCCTCTGCTGTCACCAAGGAAGAATCTATGGCCTTGCAAATCTTCTGAACAAGAGTATGTCATTGAAATTATGTGGCTGGGTAAATCCTTTGACCAGACTCTACAGATGCTGATAGATGAGGTATTCACTGAGGCTAGTGAGAGTATCCAGGACATGCAGCGAGATGGGGTAATGGCATTTGTCACCAGTAAAGTGGAGAGGTTGGGTATTCACCCCATCAAGTAGCAGTGGGAGGAAGAGAGAGACTTCCTAGCAACAACTCTTTAAAAGGAGCATATTGCTATTTACACTATAATTTACATCCCATGTCCCTAAAACATCTGACAGTTAGCAAACACAGCATGTTAATAAAGCAGGTCTGGCTCTTGGTAGACTTCTTTCTGAGTCCCTGCACCATCATGCCCTCCTTCTCTTAGCAGCTGCATGCCATAGCCATCACACCTTTGCTGCTGTGAGCTATACGCATCACCAAGACCCAAGTCTGCAGTAGGAAATACTCAGGCTTTTCCAAAGAAATATTGCTTAACTGGAGCCAGTCATTACCGTTTCCTCCTCATTATACAGCATACAGGAATGAGATCAAGCAAACACAGTCAAAAGCATGACTGCTCAAATAAAAGATCCAGGAGCATGTTTAACTAATGTGCGGCCAGAAAGCTATTGTCAAGGGTTTAATATGATTGAGCATGTTCTTGATTTTCCTTGTAAAACACCCTCCTTAAAAAATAAAGTGGTTTAAACAGGGGTTTTGTTCCCCAGCATGTGGATGCAAAGAGAAAGTGCCAGGTGACTGCAGCAAATTACTCATTCAGTTGATTTTTCAGTTGATTTAGAGAAGGACATTCATTCTTTTCTTCACAGCTTATCTGATGCAATTCGCATTTTAATGTTGATCTCTCAGAATACCAAAGCAAGTTGCTTCATGCACTTTCCAAATCATTTTATTCTGAGAAGGTGTTGATCACAGATACATGAATATCAAAAAGCTGAGTGGTTCAGTCAGGATAAGATCTCTTCTCCAAAGATCAGAAGCTTATCCATACCTGAGCCACATAAACCCTACTGCTTAGGCCTAGGAGCGTTATAGCCTTAGGGTCAGAAAACAAATGAAAGTTAACATGGAACTGGTCAAAAGGGGACAGTAAATCAATTATTAATACATCCCTAATACAAAGCTTCAGGCTTTCCTGAAGTCTGGGTTTTCCCTCATTTCCTCTGGGGATTTTTTAACAGCTGGATGAGTGGGATAACTTGGCTTAAGGATGCTTTTCCTGTACCGACTCCTATGTTTGCAATCAAAAAGGATTCAAGATCACAAAGAGCGTTCCGGTCTGAAGAACAATGATCTCCCTCAGGTATCAAGAAATACGATACATTCAACAGGCCACATTCACCGGTATGCCTGGGATGCTCTGCATTGTCTTGGTGATGCAAAACAGTCATTAACCTGGACTGTCTATGGAATAGTGTAAAGCAGCCAGAACAGATCTGATCCACAGTCCTCAATGTTATATAGTGCACTGGAAGCCCCCAAAGAACTGATCTTTTATATGGCTCTCTTGACCTTAGTGAAACACTGCCTGATACCACAGCTTTTATCATTGTAATCACAGAAATCAGTACAAAACGGAGCATATTAGAGCCAAGTTATTCAGCTGATCCAGCTGTTGTGAAATTCCCCAGAGGAAATGAGGGAAGACTTGGAATGTCAAAAAATAAAATAAAATGAAAAATCCATGCTTTACAAGAGAGGCTGCAGCAGCACTAGGGACACTTTGCATTACCAGGATGGGACAAGGCTGCAGAAGCTGGCGCAGAATCAAAGTCAGAATTTGCTACTTCCTGACTGCTGGTTCAGGCAAAAGTCACCAAGGGGGTGAGCAGAGCAGTCAGGGGAGGCACAATGGTTTCTCTATCAGCACTGGAGATCTTTGCCACTAGCTGGGCTAGGCCAGAAGAGAGCCCTGCAAATGTGCTACCTATTCCCTGGAGAGTCTTGTGGTTCAGGCTCTAATCCACTGTACTACTGTCTGCCAAAGAAACTTCCCTAGATGATGTTAGGTATTGGAAGAGATTACATGCACACAGACCCGTTTTTAACCCTCTAAACCACACCATGCAGATTAATGCAGAAGCCCTTTAGCTCTGTCTGTACTAGCAAATAAAATTGGAAATGTTCCCAAGCACTGGGAACTGAACCTCTGCTAAATGGCCTCTTCTATGGTGTTGGCTCATGCCAAACAGCCCTTGGCCACAGTTGGAACATCAACAGGGCCAGAGACAAGTGCTGATGGGCAGTCTGCATGCAGCTGTCCCATTCTGGATGCGGGCCTCACTGTGCTAGTGGCCTCCCTGGCAGACAGCCATCCAGGTCAAGCTCAGTTTGCTACCATGAACTGACCTGCTGGGACTCCATGAGCTGTACTGGGCACTGGGCACCTAAGAGAGCCCATAATTCTGGTTTTACAGTTACTACACCTGTAGGAAGGAAACGTTTTGCTTGTTAGCTTATTTAGAGTCATCTTTAGCAGAAGACTTCAACCTGGAATAATGGGTTTACTTGAAGCATATACTCCTGTAATAATGGAATAAAGTCACAAAAATTAAAATCAAATCACATCGTTCAGACTAAACTTAACAGTAAGAAGTCTCCACAGCTGTTCCAGTCCCTCATACAGCTTGGTAGGAAGGCCAGGTAGCTGCCACCACTGACCCCAGGTAGGCTGCAAGCATCCTTTCTTGCTTTCACTGCTCAGGATGGCTCCTGAAGCCACCCCGGGCAGCACCTACAGTGCTCCTTTCACACTGTGCTGGGGAATGACCTACTTCTTCTTCTCCCTTCCTGTTTACCTGCCTCATTCCCCGTGATTGGATGCTGAGACATTGCATGGTAACGTAGGGAATTAAGTCATTTCCTCTTTTCATCCCTTCAGTCTCTGAAGTCATTTCCTTCCCCCACCCACTCAGCATTTCTCAACAGTTCTGCAGTATATGTACCACTTTCTTGGCTTTACATTGTTCTCTCTTCTTATAGCCAAGTAACGACATTTTGGTAAAATATTACACATCAGATCATGAGAAACATGATTCCAGTAAGAATGCTGTATGTTTAAAAAATATTCTTTCACAGAAACTTGCATATAAAGAGAAAACAAGGCATAACAGTGGGTACCTGCATTACTAATGCATCCTTCCCATCTATACTGGTGGTTGGAAAGGGCACAAGGATGAATGGAGCTCGGTGGTAAAGTAACCTTAACTGGTTTACAGCTATAATGGAAAGCTGGCCATCTAAGAGTTCTAAAAGCCCCATCTTGTCTTAAGTTGCCCATGAGAAATAGCATCAACATACCAAAATTTCTCCTTTGCTTCATGGAATAGTTAATCAACCAATTCAATAAATAAATAAATAAATAAAATAAACATATCTCACCTACTGCCAGGAGCCTTGTCCTGCAGAAGCCAGGGTGGATTCCCAATGAGAGTAAATTTCAGAGCTAGGGATCTTGGGGTCGAGCAGTCGTGGCACCAGAGTTCATCCCTAAGGGCACATCAGAAAGTATTTCTATTTGTTCAGTGCTATCTCTAGAGACTACTGGTAAGTTGCCATGATCTATGCCATCAGGAGACCCCACGGCACTGAGGTACCCCAAAACTATGACTGGCTACAACCAGAAACAATATAACATGCACATCAGCTGTATTTGGATCATAAAGGGCTGTTTCAGGTACTACCTTCTTCCACAACCATGTCATCCATTCATACTTTAATTTGGGGGCATACTGGAAAAATTACACATAAACCCAAAATTCACACAGTGTCTGTGGCTGCTGCTGCAGCTATAATAAAACTGTATGCCAAGGCACAGTAGTACAAGATACACCCAAGAATACATCTTGCCGCCTGATTGTCTTCACTTGGGAATTCAGGAATCCCATTTCAAACAAAAGTACATAGCTGGAATTAATTCAAACCACAAGAGAATAAAAGAAAGATATAAAATCAAACTAATAAATCAAGATTACAGCTCTCTCAAAAAGACATGTTCTAATTCAGCCACAGGTTATTAGGCTTGATGCAGGAATTACTCCAGGTAATTCTATAGTCTGTGATTGCTGTTGGTCCTATGAAACGGTCCTATTAGTCCCTTTTGCACCTGTGAGCTCTGCAAATATATTTGTGTGAATGATGGCAAAGCAACTTCTTTCCCCCAAGTAATGGCTGGTAACCGGTTACATTCAGGCTGCCAGCAGTAAAATAGCTGAGGTATCTGCAGGTGAAGATAGAAACATCCCACACGATGAAGCAACTCCCAGAGCCACAGCTGGAATCCATAGCCAAAGAATCACACTCCGCAAGGATATTTACTTTCCAATTAAGCTGTCTGTTATGGAGAAATAATATAATGAAAAATGAGTACTACAAAATACAATCTTTAAATTACCTGAAAAAATATGACATATAATTTCTTATTAAAATATTTAGGTTATAATGTTAAAAAGGGATATTGGGAGAGAGGGGTAAAGTGTGATTTCCTCACTTCTCTTTGTAATCCCTTAATTCATGTTATTATATTTATCCCTAACACTTAATCCTTTTATTTTCCAGGGGAACAGGTTCAAAATTTTGGTAAAAAGTTGTGTCATTACCATATTTAAAAACAACAAAAGACCTCTAAGAAGATTGAAGCACTTTTTTTATATCAATGACAAACAAATATGTAGTCCAAAGAAAAATCCATTCTTTGTGCAGCCACTTTGACTTCATGGGAACGTGTATTCTATGTATGTTTACAGCTTTGCTGCCACCAAAGATAATAAAAGTTTTTAATTATTCCAAGCAAAACAGTGGGGAGAAAACATTTTATGATTTTTGAACTATCATAACAGAATTCAAGAGAAGTTGAAAACATAATATATTTTCTGTTCATATATGAATAGTTTGCTGAGAAAATAAGTCATGCCCATGTCTCAATCCACAGTAACTGCCTGTAATTCAAAACAATGATTCAGCACTGGGGTATGAGAAGTTGTGAATATTTTAATGACTTTTTTTTTCTTTTTTTTTTTTTTTTTTTTTTTCCACAGAACTTTGGCGCTCTGCCTCAGACACTTTTGGTACACAGCAAAAGTTTAAGCATGTTTTTCAAAAGAAAAAAAAAAAAAAGTGATTTTTTTTTTCAATTCATACTTGAATACTTGAAGAACTGTTTAAAAGACACCAACTAAAAGGCTTTCCATTGCAAACATTTTGTTTTCTCAGAGGAGGTTTTCCAGAGCTGTGTGTCCAAATGCATTGTAAGAGGGAAGCTGCAAATGCTCTTTTTTTTCTCAGATGAGTAGCCATCGCTCCTGTACCTACCTTCTAATCCCCTGGGGTGGACTCATGTCTCTGTGCAAAAGCCTTCCAGATTTATTACTAAGGGTTTTCCCCTCCAGCTCTGACTCCTGACTCAGGTCTGTATTATTTTGTGAAAGGCTAGCTTCCCCCAGGGTGACAGTATGGTTGCAGCAGACAGGGTTATACGGGCTGGGTTATAGCACGCTTATAGACAGACAGACAGATGGCCTGTAATGATCTGACCCAGCTGTAGGATCCCATGACTCACACCTGCCTTCTGCCCTTGGGAAAGGCTGTGGGGAGTTTCCTCTCATCACCTTCCTGGAAAACTGGTAGGAGTGAGTGCCATGCCAGCCGCCCCTGCAGGGCTGCCAGGTACGATTCACCTGGCTTCCAGACAAGTGATGAAATGGTTTCAAGATGGAAACTCCGTCTCCCTTCCTGGAGGGCTTCACACAGGTGGCTTTTTGTTGTTGGGCCACAGCAAGGAGCAGGGAAACCCCAGAGAACAGCCTTGCCTGGCACTCTTTGGACTCTGCAGTCTTGATAACATTTCCCAGCCAACCAGTAACCTCAGCCAAACGCTCTCACCATGCTTAGCTTCCCAAAAGAGAGGAAGAAGGGAGAACATCAGCATTTGTCCTGGTGCCAGGTTCCTGCTTGCACTTTTGAGAATGGTATGGACCCTTCCAGCCCTGCAGTGGAATAATCTCTAAAATTTCCCAGTGGAAGCACAGACCCTTGGTTAGCCAACATAGTTGACTGAGCCTTTTCACCTAGAATCTTAGTTGTCTAAGGATCATGGATCAGAGATTTAAAAACCTGGGAGATGGAGACACACAACGCAAGCTCCCAGGAGCTAGTGCTACCACATTTTCAAATAAAAATATTTAATTTTGTAATTTTATGCTAAAATCTTTTGCCTTTCAGAGTGATAACAGATCCAAATATTTTCTGAGAAGCGTACCAGGAAAAATGTTTATATTTTTCTGCATTTGTTTAATTTTTCTTTTGTGTTGTCATTTTCCAGAGAAAATGCCCATTTCTGAGCCAGATCTGCAGGACATCAAAAGTAGGAGAGGGAATCAAGAGTTTCTGCACCAACTTTATGGTTAACACAGAACATAAAATTTTTCAAGAGCTTAATCTAGTGGGATACCTGGTAGGGTCTAAATATATGCCAGGTATAAAATGAAAAGAAAATGTCCAAAGTTGCTAAAAAGGTGACAGCAATACTAAAAGAAGGAACACTTGAGTAGAAAAGAAGCTGATTCTAACTAATAAAAAAGCTCAGCTGAGATGCAGTAACCTCTGAATTCCTTGTTTCTGCCTATTAAAGGACTGTGCAGGTTTACAAAGTACAGAGCTTGCAAGACAAAAATAATTGTTTCTAAACGGTCTTAGAAAATTCAGGGATTAATGTTAAATTATAAATATATGGGTTGATTCACTACTCTGACTCCAACTGTAGAACACTGAAACACCACGTTTTCTCAGTGGAGCTATTTCAAGCTGAAGTAATGTAGCAATAGTATAGTATATAGATATTTAAAAATAAATAATTTAAAAATAAATAATAATAATAAATAATATTACAAAAATAAAATGTATCATGAATTCTACCACTCTACAGCCTGATTTTTGGGCACAAAAGGAGAATATTAAGGATGAAGCTTATTTTTATTTTCTTATAAACTCATTTTATTTCTGGAGAAAACTTTTTTTTTTCTCTCTGAAATTACTCAGTGACAATTTACATGTAAAAATGGAATATTGAAATTCAGTGCTTGGGAGAACAGTGGTACTAGGAACAATTGCAATCTTGCAACTCACTGCTTGGGAAAACAGTTTATAAAATTCCTTCTTATTAGAAACCTTTAATTTATTTTAGTCCTTCAAATCCTTGAGGCAAAAACTTACTGTGTGACTACTATGTTTCTTTCCCTTAAGGGAAGGACAGCAAAGGACCAGGGAAGACAGCAAAAATATTACTATGCTTGATGAAAAATATAGTTTAATAAATATTCACCATGAAAGATCTCCCTTCCCTTATCAGTTTCTTTTTCTTGCATTTTTCTATTTATATTTCTAAGAAGACAGGTTACAGGCAAACTATTTGATTAGAATTCTGTTTAAAAAAATTGTAATCCAGTATCTGTGGAAGGAAAAATAATCTCAGAAGGACTTGTATTAATTTTCCTTTACATTGGTAGCTGATTTTCCTCTTCACTCTTCTTTTTAAATAGTTATGGGAAGTATTTTTTTTATTTTTATTTATTTATTATTATTTTTTTTAAGAATCAGAAGTTTTAATCAGTAGGTGAAGGATTGTTTCCATCCAACTCATGTTCAGTATGAGGAATCTGCATTTGTTTCCTATGAGCAAGTATGGATTTTCCACTTATAGCTACTCAGACCCTGAACATAACAGAACTGTGTCAGCAGCTTTACAAGAGATCACATGTTTTTTACAAGATCTGGTGATGGAAAATCTGGAAAGCAATATTTCATGTCTCTAAGAAGTCTGTTTATTCTCAAAAATACTCAGTTATTTAGCCTCATAGCAATTACCCGTTCCTAATTTGAAGAGCATTCATACAGGAGGTAAACCATTGAGCCATGCAGAATTATTTCTTTCTTTTATGGAGATTAAGAGCATTACTAAGCAAAGAGTAAACTGCTTTTTTTTTTTTTTTTTTTTTTTTTTTAAGAAAAAAAAAAAAAGAAAGTGCCTGAAGAATGAGGAATACAGTTTATTTATTTATTTACTTATTATTTTATTTATTTATTTATTTATTTATTCTGCGTGTTTGTTGTTGGATTGCCTTTTTTGGAGACTCCATTTCAGGCACTGCCAGTACTACCAGCAGAGCCCGCTATGAGACCACTCAAATTTGGAGAAGAAAGGTGGACATTCACAGCCAGGTTTCTAAAGTTCCACAGTTTCCATAAATCACTGGAACTAGAGTCCATAAAGTGCCACCATCCTTCAGGGCAGGAGTCTACGTAACCACAGAAGAGGAGACACCAAGTTCCACCCAGCCAATGTTACCCTGAGCAGATCAGCCATCATCTGAGAGATAGCACCAAGTCCAACCAAGCTCATCCTTCTTGACTCTTTGCAATGACATTTGCCCATATATATAATTAATGAAACTTCCCAGCTGGTCTAAGAGACGAGGCATCAGATGGGTGTAATGTATTCAGCAGCAAAGGGACAAGGAGTATTTAGGTTGATTGTTAAGCAACAACGCTACGTGCTGTGGGCAAGAAGGACACAATGCCAGCTCTGGAAATTTCACAACACTTGTTTTTTTCAAGACTTTGTAATTGAGGCTTGCGGGGTTAATAAAAAAACAACCACCACCAAAAGTAACAATCAGGACAGGACAGAAGAAAAGGACAAGAAGAAAATTTTGGACTGCTTAGGGTTGTTATTCTGTTAACACTCCAGTAAGAAAGTGAGAGGTCTTTTGTGTCGTTTTTAGTCCAACAGCAGATCTGTAAATAAATCCCAGAGGGGACATGTTTTTGAACACCCAGATGAAAGTGGAGGGTAAGGCAGGCAGGGGAAAAGGTGGTTTTGGCTCAGCCCGTGCAGCTGTATTTTGCATGTCCAAAACCAAAACCACACTTCATCTTTGTACACAAGGCCTTGCCACACTCGGAGTGGCAGTGTGCAGGCCGCAGCCCTGCATGCCCTAGTGCAGTGCTGTGCAAGCTGCCTGAGGAAGGGCACAAGACAACCAGGTGGCAGAGGGCAGGGCAGGCACAGCATCAGGCCAGGAGATGGCCTGAGCTAGCATGGAGAGGGGCCATAGCAGTGGGTGGTTCGTGCTGCTCCTGCTGAGTGGTGCCTGGAGCACAGCTGGGGCTGTGGAGGGTCTTTGGCCCAAACTGTGGTCCGCGGTTGTGGACCCCATCTCCTTGCTAAGGATGCACAGTGCTTCCTCAGGAGATTTATCTCAAAGGTGGACGGACATTTTAATTACCTTCATGCAGACTCCTGGAATGAGCTACTTGCCTTATTTCTAGACTGAAGGAAAACCTAGAGAAAGTATTCCATGGTCACTGCTAGCTGCAGCAGCTGCAGCAGCTGCAGCAATAAATACATGCTCAGGTGAACCTACCCCAGCCAGGCTCACACACTCACAAATAGCAGACCAGGCTGTGGTTGCTTAATATCCCAAATGAGTGCCTAATTATTTCATGAGCTAATTTGAAGTGCATATGCTCTGCCTATGTGGCTTGGTAAAAATAGGTCTTGTACACTCAAAAACAGGTCAGACACAAAGCTGTGCAAAATAAATGGTCTACAGAAGTGTGTGTGACACATGTCTCAGGCTCTGCCATGTGCCCCGGATAACCGCTGTCACAGTCACCAAGAGAACAACGTAGCTAAAACTGGACATGCAAACACTCAGGGAATCAGGAAACTGGATATGAGTGTTCAAGAAGCCGAATGTAAAAATGAGAGCAGTGCAGAACTTAGATATTGCCTCATGCTCCTGATGAATACCCATCTATATAATACTGAAAATCTGGCCAGACCAGGCTTTTGCATAGGTGAAAGGTTTCTCACCACTATGCAGAAAGTGCAAACCACGGCAAGGCTGTAAAAATATACTTTCCTGTGTCCGAAAACTAGAGTTGTGGCCACAGGAGGGATCTGTATGCTGAAGTTTATTGTGCTGAAGTCAGTTGCAGAAATTGAAACAAGTTCTTTGGGCCACTGGAAAGCCAAACAGTGTCTCCCCTTAAAAGTAATTGCTTCTTCTTGTCGCAGTTACTGCTAGCTACTGTGAAATGGGCAGCATGGCACAACCTGAGAAAGGACACTCACAACAAGAGGCAGGAGGGAAACAGAGGACGAAAGATAATCCTAGGGAAGGTAGCTCAGTGTGTCTTGCTTAGCATGCCCAGTTCACAGCCATGGAATGATGGAGAGAAGGAGGATGGCAGCAATGATTTGTTTTCTAAGGTGAATTGCTGTGTTGGCCTATAAGTCTGAAAATATCATGCATTAGAATAGTACTATCCTAATAAAAAATTAATATGCTGATATGCTTTGTATATTATGTCTCTAATATTTTACTGCTGTGTACAAGTCCCTGCAAATTAGCTGTAAGACACTAACAAAATGCTTCTGTGGTTGCAAACTGAAATTTTTAGAATTTTTGCTTTGCAGGAAATGTGGCTTTTTAGTCCACCCAAGACCAAGAAAGAAATCCAATTCTGAAATATATCTTCCCCACAAATCCTTAGGGATTTCAGTTCAACAGAGAAGCTATGGGGAAGATTCCCCATTGTAAGATTTTGCAATTATTTGAAGTTATCCAAAATAGCAGGTCATCTGAGAGCTGGGCTATTTATGTCCTAGATTTAGACATACTTCCACTGACTTAGCTGTCTTTTATCAGCCTTTGGATTACTGTTTTTTTACTTTCCTGGTAATATATTGTCTCATGTTCCCTTTAAACAAAGACCCATCTGACACCATAAATGTACCTCAGGAGCTATCATTTACCAGTGGTTGTAAAATGTTGACACAGTCCAAGAGATAGGAAGGCAATACATCCGAAGGTAGGCACTTGCTTAATGTGACATTATGTACGAATGCACGCTGTAATTTTAGATTCTAATTCATTGCTTTTACTTCTATCTGATGAGCATTAGGATGAATGCTTTTGTTGTTTACGACCACAACCTTTTATCAAAACCTCTACATCTTTCCAAAGCAATTTCCATTTCTGGTTAATGTTCACTTCCCTTCTCAGCTCTTCAGATGCGAAGCCAGATAAATACCACTTGCCTATGGTCTGGAGACTATGCCGCAGCTCAGTTAATTGCTCTGGAGGGTAAAGTGCCTCCTGCAGCACAGCCTGCTCTTTCCCCATTGATTCACTCCTTACACACACACTTGGTGCTTGCAGCTGCCTGCCTCCCTGCACCAGGAATTAATCCAGCTCTCACTGATAGCAGCCGTCAGCGGAAATGTTGGTTTGGGCCAAAATGAGCGGAAAGAGAGAGGGTGTGACTTCACTCTGAAGGCAGAATTGTCCTTTCCAGCATCGCTTTTTGTTTCTTAAAATGCTTAAACCTGCCTTTGACAACAATCTATTCTTGACATGCCAGCAAATGCTCACATGCAAGTGAGAGTCCTGCTATTTACCAAGCAACAACAGAGATGCGGCTGGAACCAGACACCTTTTTTAGGTGAAAAGGACTGGTGCAGGCTGGGGAGGAGCACAGGAAGGGAAAGCAAACAGCACGACTGCAGTGGTCCCCACACAACATCATTGTAGGGGAGGGCTAAAGCCCCTCTTGTCCTCCTTTCTTCCTCCAATTGTAATGTTTTGGTTTTTGGAATCATCTTCTGGCAATAGGTCACCACTTTTACTCCGCCAAAGTCAGCATTACCACCCTTCTCTGTATTTTACTTTGTGTGTGTGTGTTTGTATGTCTGTTTGTTTGCTTGCTTGTTTTTAAACTGCTGGTTGCTTGCTCATCAGCTGTGGGAGACTCTCCTGCATCAGCAAATGCCCTTAGCACCCTCTGTGGTGGCCCCGTGACTCCCCCCTTGCCAAGCAAGGCAAAGCCATGCCAAAGTGTGCATTGTGGGGAAGGAGGAGAGAATGGAAAAATCCCCAGAGCAGCTGAACAGGATGGCTGTAAACAGGAGACCCTTTTGTTTCCTCTTGCCTGCTGAAGGCAGCACTGGGAGAGTCGTGATCCTTGCTGGAGCGTGGCCCTGCCTCGCCAGAACGGATACTCATTTGGCATTGCAAAACCCCACAGAGGTTATCCGGTCAAGGTGGCTGTGTCTGGAGCAGTCTAAACAAATTCTGTATTTCTGGGAATTATCACTCCTTTGGTCAGAGTACTGGTGGCGTGGCTACTGGCATACCAGCTCTACAAACAGAGAAAAAAGTGTCAGAACTATTTTAATAAAGGATTCCAATGGGAGTCAAAAGCATGTTGATGATTTCTTTCATGTGTTAATGCCATTAGCTACCTCAGGCATTAAGCGTGGGGAGTACCAGTAACTGACAGTGCACTGAGTGGGGAATGAATCATTTTATTTTTTTTAAATAACTTTGTTGTTCTCATGAAATTTGGCCTCAGCAATATTGTCAGGTTTCAATTAGTGTTGGTAACTCTGGCTCAGAAAAAAAAAAAAAAAAAAAAAAAAAAACCAACAACAAAAAAAAAAAAAAAACAACTTAATCCATGATGTGTTACTAGAAATTTGACAAAGAGTGCCTTCCAGCCCCCTTTAAAGTGGTCTGCGTCATGAAAGACATTAAGGAAAAACAGGCCCATGGCAGAGGGACTGCTGTTGTGTCCTGCTTTTTTATGGAGGATGCAAGCAGAGAAAGTTTCCTTGGACTTCTCCTTCTCCAACCCATCCAACTGATAGGAATCTCTTGAGTGAAAATGCGCAACTTTTGTACAAATGAAGTTTTAGTGTCACTTCCTTAACAAAGATCACTGAGAATAGTCAGATTCATAGTGTAAAGCACATCACAGCTGGAGATGGGGAGTTTTGAAAGACAGAGGAACAAATATATGAGCATCTTTGCAACCAGAGCAAGATTTTCTTTTGTGCTGAACCTGACCAGCTGCACAATACTTTTCTGTTTGAAAGGTGAAATAAGAGTTAAGGGCTCTGGAGCATGAAAGGTAAAATTCCATGTTACACCTTTTAGGTTACCCTAAAAATATGATCTCCAAAACCGCATGTACCCATTAGCAATTTCCTTGCTCCTGAAGGTCCAGACCCAGAGCAAGTCAGTCCTGGTGAGGACCTGTAACCGTCCTGCCCCGGCTGCCCATTCCCACTCCCTCCCCACCACGAGCCCAGCCAGGAGCCCAGCTGGGTGGAAATGCAGTTTTTCTTCGTGGAGTTAGTCTTTACCTAGTTCAGCCCTGAGAGCTGGCTCCCTGCCCAGATGGGCTGGGGAAGGGGAAAATGGCAGCAGTGCTGACTAAGCTTGGCTTTGGCTTCCAGGGAACTGATCTTTCTCCTCTGCCAGAAGCACTCCAGCCATCATAGCCTTGAGCTCTGCATTGCCTAATTTGTTTTGCTGGGAAGACCTAGAAGTACCAGTCACTTCCATGAAGAGTGGAAAGCATTTTGAGAGTAATATGAAATCTTCTTGAATAAATCTTAATGGGCAGAAGCCTGTCCCTTGGTATGGACCTAATTACTGAGCCACTTAGTAAACAGAGGAGTAATGCTATTAGCTCAGCATGCAGAGCTGACCCTTTTTAATCTTTATAAAGAGTCTGGGGACTTGTATCAGAGCTTTAGAGACTGCAGGGTAGCACACACCTAAAAAGAGCAAAACAAAGAGCTTTTAAAGGTCAAACCCAAAGTCTCAAAGCAATGTATGAGAGGGAGAAAGACAACAGTACCATGGATGTGCTTGTGCAGAGCAGTCAATGTGCTTAAGTCAGTCAAGCCTGCAGGAACCTTTCCAGGAAGTCGGAGGATATTTTATTATTACTCCCAGGCTTCTCTGCTGGGGCTGCCAGTGGGTGTGCCAGTTAATTTCAATGCTGAGTTTTATCAAGTGGCCACCTAAGCACTTAGGCAATGACCACCAAATAACTCCATGTATTTCTTCTCCTGCAGACGTAAATGTACAAGCTATCAATTAAATGAATCTCTTTTTTTTTTTTTTTTTTTTTTTTTTTTTTTTTTTAGCATTTAAAACTAATGTGAACAACAACATATATACGTCTGTTGGACGTCTGTTTTGGTGTTGTTATAGTTTGTTTTTCTGAACAATGAGATACAATACAATCTCTGGAAAAAATGCCATTACCTATCATGGAATTGTCATTAAAGGTGGTGATTAAACTTTGAGGACTGGGTATGCAAATACTCTGCATCTCTGGAGGAGTTAAGAGCACTTTATGTG
Source organism: Nettapus auritus (assembly GCA_011076525.1). Classification (NCBI taxonomy): domain Eukaryota; kingdom Metazoa; phylum Chordata; class Aves; order Anseriformes; family Anatidae; genus Nettapus; species Nettapus auritus. The sequence continues at coordinate 72,496,145 of CM021767.1, read as the reverse complement.
ACTGACAGTCACAGATTCAACTTTTCAACTTTTCTGTGTGCTATGTCATCACTTCACTAGTGAGTTCTCAGCTGATGTAGGAAGAAGCTCAGGAGAGCTGTTAAGAAGCATTACAAGGGTCTTAAAATGCACTGAACCTGTTTGACCTGGTATGACAAGGGGTTATGCCTTAAAATGACTGAATCTTGTTCCCACTCCTCCTCACTTTTCATTCATGTCTAGACCAAATGCTGAATCTGAGATGCTTTTACCACAGCATCTGATTGCTTGGGAACTTCACTGGCCATCTTGATCACTCTGACTTTTTAATGTCTGAAATGTGGTCACGGGATCAGCTGCTGCAGCTCCCAGTTGCTTTACTCGTCTGCATTGTGCTTTCTCTTGACTCATAAAAATCCTGGCTCATAAAGTAAACTTCTGATGGTTGGTCTATGGTGTCTACCCATTGCATACATATGTTTAAATCCATTTTCATCTGCTTTCACATCCAACTAGTGCATAGCATTTGCTTTGTAGTTCTGGCATAATAGCCACAAACTCTCTGATGCATTATGAAATCATATGTTTGTAGCCCTTTCTTTCCTTGATGAATTTGAGTGTAATCAGATACCTTACAGTCTCACAAAAAAAATAAAAAGGTAAAAGAAAGAAAAAGAAAGAAAGAAAGAAGGAAGGAAGGAAAGAAAGAAAGAAAGAAAGAAAGAAAGAAAGAAAGACAAAGAAAGAAAGAAAAAGAGAAAAAGAAAAAGAAAAAGAAAAAAAAAGAAAAAGAAAAAGAAAAAGAAAAAGAAAAAGAAAAAGAAAAAGAAAAAGAAAAAGAAAAAGAAAAAGAAAAAGAAAAAGAAAAAGAAAAAAAAAAAAAAAGAAAAAGAAAAAGAAACAAATGATGTCAAATGCTTAGAAGTCAGGACACATTTCATCTGAAATAAAATCCCAGAAGTGGCAGCAGTGGCATAAGTGGTTTGTGGTTATCTATTTCACACACACACAAAATGATATGATTCACTTAAAATGCTCAGCCTTTTTCCTTCTTGCACAGAACAATTCCTCTTGAGTTTATATAGATGAATGAAGAAACTAAGCTATTGGAAGGGCAATGAATGAATGATTGTAATGAGATTAGAAACATCAGGACTTTAAGCTAATATTGTAAGTTAACTAATGGTCAGTAACTAGTGGAGCAGGAAAAGATCAAAAAAAATCAAATCAGATTCTTCCTTCCCTTGATGTAATCAATACCTATCAGGATTTTTAATTTATTTTTTTGAAGATAACATTTGAATGCTTTCTTTCTGCCTCTATTCACAACCATGTCATACGAAGAAGAGCTCAGGACTGCCAGCACAGGAGGAAGTTTTCTGAAGGCTGCTAAAGAGCTGAGGGCACAGGGAGTAGATAGAGGAGAACTCACTGCCAGACAGGGCTCTTCTTAAGAAAAACAAAACAAAACAAAACAAACAAACAAACAAACAAACAAAAAACAGATGGGATAAAGCATCAAAGTTTCTTTGTTATCTAGAGAGGAGATTAGTGGGAAACCCATGAGACCACGTTGGACAGGGATAGCCTGCCAGCCCACACACTTCAGATGAATTCTTAGGAGGGAAGTGAATATAAAATTTCAGGATGCATTGTCTCTTACCACGAAGTAAAAGGTTAAAAGAATTTCATGTTAAACCATATGTCTCAGTAAAAGATTTCACTTTTATTTAGGTGGGTTTTTTTTCTCCTCATTCTGGTAGATAAGAGAATGAATCACTGGAATTTTTGTACTTTCCATTTCTAAACAGTGGGAAGGGAGAGCTTTTTATTTCTAGTAGGATCAGCGTTTGTAGTGGTTTCACTCTGCATATTCCCCTTCTGCAAAATCAGCTGCTCTTTGCCAAAGTTCAGAAAGCAAAACTGTCTTACCTAGAAGAGGACAGACACACTTCTGAGAACTACTGGACCTCCTGTACAAGCCACCACCTCGTCTGCTGGGATTATTGCCACAAAATACAGCCTTCTGCTAGAGACCTAATTTCTCTGCTACTTTCCAGCAAATAAGAAACTCTGTCACTCAGACCACATTGATAGTGAAAACAAGAACTCCACACACGTGTCTTTGAGTTCTCCAGAAAAATCACTCAGGTTGGGCTTGACTGTTTACCACCAATACCACTGACTTAAGTTAAAAGCCAGCCTTTGGCATGCAGAATAGCATTGTGGTTCGTATAGCTTTTCCTAATAACATGTTTCAGTGCTTAAGCAGTATGAATTGCAGAATGCATTTTTTTTTATGATTTTGACAAGGCAGCAGAGGGGTGCTTTTCTGTCATGGGCTAAATGAGAACTTTTCAAAGTGTTGGTTACCAGCCCACAACCTTGCTCAAGGTACAATCCAAGACTGAAGCAAAGGAAAGTCTGTTGACTGCAGTGGCTTTGAATCAAACCCTTGCTCTTTCTTACCCCTCTGTTCCATAACAACAATGAGTAAAATCTACAGAAATTAATATAAAATAGAAATAAAAATAAATAAAATAAATAAAACAAAATCAACTAAAATGAATCAAAATCAATATAAGAGCATTCAGTGAATATTGAGCTGATTATGTGGTAACAGTGAAGGGCAAAATCACTAATTTAACTTTGAATCTATTTGAATATACCCCACCTTGGCAAACTACTCTGCTATATGGTGAATAACAGAAGTGTGCTTTTAAAATACTGGTGAAATGAGGTGCATGAGACTACTAACTGCAAAGTCTAAACACTCAAACTGCACATAATTGCTTGCTGCCCTGCTTAAAGTGGATCCTGTTCCCACCAAAATCAAGGATCTCTTTGCCATTAGCTTTAGAAGAGCAGTCTCAGACCGATTTTTCAGATACTCAGAGGAAATATTTTGTCTGTAAATTGGCATGTCTCTTTGTATGTGGTGAATAGACTAAGCAAGATCTCAGGGGCCTCTGCAATGGAGTAGCAGAATTACTCTGATTACAAACAGCTTTGACCTCAACCATGCAGCATGAATCTAGACCAGAAGTGATAAGGAATATGTGCCTTCAACATAAAGGTGGGATGACAGTTTAGACCCAAGGGAAGTATCTAGCTCTAAAGAATAATCAGAAATATAGTGGCTTTTGTTAGAGTCTTGTGTATTTACTGACAAACCAACCATAAAAACAACAGTAAAAGCTCAGTGTTAAAATGGTTGTCCCAGAGGGGCTATATAAGGGCTTTTACACACAATCATCCTGTGATTGCTTAACCTTTTGCTGATGATACTGAGGGATTTCCCCTTCTTTCTATGGCTGCACATTTTTTTTCTGATGCAGGAGGAATTTACCTGGGAAGGCAGGAAGGGGATGAAGTTCTTTTACACAGAAGCTGGCACATTAGCACTGCAAAAATCCACTTTACCACTCACAGATAAAGTATTAACATTATTTCCTTATTCAGGGCTACAGGGATTGACATCCTTATTTTATCTAGAGACACTTTCAGATCTCAGCTGAGCACAAGGCATTCCTGCCATTCTCCTTTTGAGTTTATAGCCCATAGATGCACTTTTATTGCTAAGCCACTTTATCTTAAGGATCAGCATATTTATATTCAAAGCTGGAGACAGATATTCCAATGAGAGGAAAAAGGAACAAGTCAGGTCTCAGGATTCCAGGTCCTGCCTCTGTCACAAGCTCCTGGATGACCTCCAGAAAGTTATGTGTAATATTTGTCCTTCTTCCCATAAAATGAGGAATATGTTATTTTCTTTTACAATGTTTATGTGAGTTGAAAAAATCTTGAGCACAGACAACTTCTTGCATATGCCTCTGTGCTATGAAGCTGTTTGCACCCTCTTTGGAGTCAGAGAAACCTCCCTTGACCACCCAGGTTAGGATGACTAACAATTTTACACTGCCTGTATCTCCAGTGCACATAAGGCCCAGTGTAAGACAAAATGTAAGGCAGTTGACATAATCTGTAGTTGCCCAAGGTTTTTTTTGGTGGCTTTTTCACTCACAGAGGATATAATTCCCCTGCTGTGAGTGCAAGAACCTGGCTGTCCTGTAACTGTCTCTTCCACTGTTTATAGGTAATTCCTTAACTGTGTCTCCTAATTCAAACAGGAAGGCTTGGCTCAAGCCTGTAATGACTCAGGTCACTGTGTTATGTTAGAACACAGCACTTACCTCAAAAGTTGTCTTGCTCTCTATATACATCTGTGCTCAAGTCTGGAAGTGTGTTGCTTAAAAAAAGTTGCCTTTTTCTCTATGACTCAGAGGTAAAAAGTGTGGGCCATTTCTATAGATTTTACCTGAGATTTCAGGTGCTTTTCATCATCTACGCTAAATCCCTTCAGTATGGTCTAGGGCACTTTCCACTGTTCAAATTAAATCTGTGCTGCAGTGCAAAAGGGAGCTAATAGGACCAAAGAGGGGCAGAAGAAGAGACGTAGCTCTGTAATCCAGTGGTGGTAACAGTCAAGTCAGGTGGAACAAAGGTGTTTTGGCTTCTGGTCCTTGCTCCCAGGTCTTTGTAGTTTACCCAGTACCTATAATCCACCCAGCTGACATAGAATAAAAAAATCACATCAATCCCGTACTTAGCTCCACTTGGAGTAAGGACTGAGGCTCACCTGGAGCTGTTACGGAGTGGAAACCTCTTCTCCCTTTTCTTTCTGCAAGTCTGGTGCTGTAGCATGCCCTTACTGCCCTGCATGTACAAAACCTGGGCTCCTTCAGTACCTGGATGGTTGTGCAAGATAATGGCAATAATTACATGTTGCACACTTGTAAGTCCTTTCATGGATGGCTTATAGAACTCCTTAAAAACATCCATTCATTCTCACAACATGCCTGGCAGGTAGATAAGGGTTATTATGCACACAAGACATTATTTATTGTGAACTGAGAGGCAGTACTCTATTGCTGGTACACCAAAGATAAATTACTTGCCCAGGCAGAGCCTGGAAGGGAACTTAGGGTTGCTCCAAACCATGTGTTTCAATCCCTCAGCCAAGGCAGTTCTTTCAAAGTTATTCAACCTGGCAGAAGTTAAAGCACTCGCTTATGCCAATGCGATAAATCTTGGACTCCTGGTTTACCACGGTGCAGGTGAGAGAAGAAGCGGAGACTAGAGAAGGTCTGATAAGGCCCTCGGTGCTCTCCGAGCTGCTCCCGGGTGCGTGCATGTGGTTCAGCTCCTGCCCCCCCCCGGGGGGAGTGCTTCTTCTAGACTGCATGATGAGTCAAGGTATTGTGGCCGAGACTACAAGCATTGGCTCTGTCACCGAGCAGACAGACAGACATTCAAAGAAACCACAGTCCTCTGGTTTCTTTGCCCTTGTTTGCTTAATCAAATTCAGGTTGTGTGCGCGCACAGGCATTTTTCACCCACAGCACAAACAAATGCTGCTGAACACCTGAGGGTGGCTGGCTCTCAGAAATGCCTCTGGAAATGTGACTCACGGAAGAAATAGCGGGAGGCTCCTATGGCATTCGTTCTAAAGCGGGAAAGATCATTCCCTCTTACTGTAAGTGAGCTAATTATATTACTGTAAATCTCACTCTCACATTTTCAGCTACCTCCGCATCAGCTCAAAGGCTTCACTTATGTAATCGTGGAAAACTTTCTACCAAAGAGAAGATTCCTTCTGAATGCCACGTTGTTTGCAGAAGGTTTGAGTGTACATGTAGGCGGTGATGGGAGGCTTCAGTGCAAGTTGTAGAATGCACTTCTTTGCCTGAAAGTGGCACCTTTTCTAAAGGTCAGGAGGACACAGATTTGTGCATTAAATTTTACCACAAACCTATAAGAATAACAACAAAAATGAGCAAGCTAAGAAAGGAATTATTTTTTTTCCTTTACTGAGGGATAAATTCTGTTTACATCCAAGTAGTGGATGCCCATTCTCTGGAAGTGTTCAAGGCCAGGCTGGATAAGGCTTTGAGCAACCTGGTCTGGTGGGTGGCATCTCTGCCCATGGCAGAATGTTGTAGGTAGATGGTCTTTATGGTCCCTTACAACCTAACCCATTCTGTGATTCTATGATACACAAATAGGCTAAGTTTTTTACCCCTAACTTTCAATTAAACACAATATTTCCTTCTACATCCTGCCTTGGTCTTGCCTACTGCCTCTGACCTTATCATTAGGCAGTCCTAGCTACATTTCAGGGGTTAGTGTATTACTACCTACAGGCACATCCTAAAAGTCGGCTCTTCCTACATAAGCCCTCACTAACATTGTGAGAGGACCTGGGACTTTGGTCAGGAGCATATGATACAGAAGGATGCAGATGATGAGCTGAGATCAGTGAGCACTTTGGGGATAAAGGGTACACCATAGTTGTGTCAGCTGTGATCACTATAGTGAGCTAGGTTAGGCCTCGTTAAGGCTGGTGGGTGTAGAAGCGATTCTGCCATTTGGGCTAACAAGGCAGCAGGTAATGTCTGCTCTGCTTGGAGACAGGGAAGGAAGGAGAGCAGTGCCTGCAAGGTCCCCTATCACTGAAGATCACAGACACCACTGCACCTTGAAGGATTTCTGGGAACAAAACACTAGCACTGATGGATACGGGTGTGTGCCAGCCCCTGCTGGAGCAGCCAAGGGGAGTATCAGAGGGACAGAAGTACCATGGACGCATTCAGAGCAACACTATGAGCATGTCCTGAGAACATCTGAGAGAGCAACCGGGGCAAAAGGCTGACTGGAAAACAAACCTGCATGGCATTAGAAGACTCAGGGCATGATTATACAGCCCGGTGCCTCTGGCTGGTGCCTTTCCACCTGTGCACCCAGCAGGCCTGGGAAGAAAGCCTGAGCTTTTCTGTGCTGCCCCTCTGAGGATGCTGTTGTGCTCAGCTGGCCTGGGTCCAGCCACCTCGCAGCCCATGGAGAGCAGCCTGTCTGCACCTGATCGAAGGCATGTCTACACAGCCACTGAGCTGCTCCCTTCTTATTTTTCATTTTAATCCCTTCTGTGTTCAAAAACTAAAGGGAAAAAGGAACATTCCTTATAAATAAGGTAGAAAAGCTCAAGGAATTGACACCACCGTATTCCCCATCTAACTGCAGCAGCCCACTGAGCTATACATTTAACATAGATGGCTGTTGTGTAGAAGGGACAATGTTATTTGAAAAATGTGGTTTCTAACAGAACTTGATCCATTGCCTAGGAATCCAAATGGCAAGAGGCCATAAAAAAGGGAGGGAAAGGGTCACTCTAGCCCATTTTTCTAAATTAAAAACAAGCAAAGAAAAAAAAAAAAAAAAAAAAAAGTTGCAGAATACCAGCTGAGGAACTAACACCCAAGTCCAGGAAATTGTCAGACAAAGCAACTACAATTTATATGTACCCCTTGCTGCTTGTTAGGATTGTGTCCCTACACTTGCACCTCTGAACACTGTCCACATGCAGACGCTGGTCAAACTAAGGAGAGTTGAAGAAGTCATTTTTGGAGGCTGGCACCAAATGGAAGCATAAACATTTTTTTTTTTTTTTTTTTTTTTTTTTTTTTTTTTTGTCAGTGCTGTGCCACAGGAAAAGGGAATAGAAAGCTGTCATGACAACATAAGCAAGAAGAGTCTGAAAGAAACCTGAAAGGCACACAGAGTATATGTTTAAACTCTGAGTAAAGCCTTTTTCCTGTAGCTTTTATTGTCTCTACAAATGCCTGATGAAGAATGTTACATTATGCTGTTTATAAACTGTAACACAGTTCATACTCTAAAGAAATTTATTGATTTTTTTTTTTTTTTTTTTTTTAACTACGATAGTTGATTATTTCATCCTGTGAATACTTCATAAAAGGACATACATAAGCTTTCCTTAAATTGTGGTACTGAATTCATATACACAGGTATTCTAATTCATCCATCAAAACAAACATTTTGGATTTGATCTGTCTTACACTTTATAATTCACACATGAAACTGAGGGGCCAATCAACATAGAAGTGGGCACTACTTAGGGTCCAGTCCTTCTCCAGTTGAGTTGAACTATGATGTTTTCTTTTTTATCTTCATAACCTTTAAAGTACAGCTAGGCTCAGGATGCTTTATACTACCTGAGGAGCGAGTGTTACTTCTTTAAAAAAGAATAATAATTCATCAATCACAGTCAAGATTTAGTGCTCTTCTTTTGCAAGGTACCTATGACAGAAGTCACCACTTCTGTATCTGCAAATGATGCAGAAGAATGCATCTGAAGAAGTGGGGACATTTGATGTTTTCTGATATTCTCTCCTCCCACACTAAACTCTCATCTGTTGGGAGTTTGCCTCAGATGGCCTTTAAGAATTAAGTTCAAAGATCATAAAGGAAAAGAAGGACCTGGCAGTCACTTTTTTTTTTTTTTTTTTGGTGAGCTAGAAGTTTTTAACACCCCCCCACCCTACCCCCCTTCACGATTTTGAGGGACTAACTTGACTCGGCCTGAAAGTTGTTGACATGTTGGTACTGGGCCAGCAGGAGTGGTGAAAGGAGAGGCCACCCCTTGTGGTGATTACACCTCCTCTCTCAGGGAGTTGGACGTATCTGTTCTGCCCATGAGGCGCTGGCAATACATCTCTACTAAAGCCAGGTTTCTAGATTCCTGTGAGTCACCCTACTCTCTTATTAAAAGAGCAGATATTTTTAGAAATTTAACAGGATCAAACAAATGGTGCTACTCTTTGTTTTAGGTCCACAGTATGCTCTAACATCTTTGATCTCTTAGTTTTTCAACACCCTTCTAGATGTTCAAATGTGTTGTAAGTCAACACACAGTTCTGGATTGTTTAATTATTCAAGAGGAAGGTATGGAGATTATGGCTAGAAAAGTATAAATATGGAAAAACCTCTGTAAGGCCTGAGCATTGATAACAAACTGAGTGTTTAATCTTTTTATTCATTTGTGACAGACCTATGTTCTCTGTGCTTTACCAGACTTAGAACATCAAGTGACAAAAAGAGAGTAAGAGCACTAAGGACATAAAATGAAGACAAAATATTTTATTATCCAAATAAATAATAATAATAATAATAATTTAAAAAGACCTTGTTTAATTCAGCACATTCTTATTCGTCTGGGATGAACCTAACTAGAAGTTTAGTTTTCTAGCTGAAGCAGGGCCGTATCTAAAAACATTACTCAAAATATATTAAGATCTACTACTTATCTTCATTTCAGAGTTAACAAGCATGAAATCTGTCTGACCAGTTTAAAATCTGTACAAGAATACTATGACAAATCACAATCAGCTGTCACATTTCTTTTTTTTAAGTTTTCATTGTTCATTATCTGTGACCATTTATTCAAGCCAAGTGTTGTATGAATGTTGGTTTTCATTTAACCAAGAAAATTGCTAGGATCAAATAACTATCTAAACACTTGTTGCAAAGATTGATGGATAAAGTGTATCTCCAATAAATTCAAAGCTGTAATATAGCCCTAACTAATGCTGTGAAAGAACAAGAAATTTCTGTTTCCATAGGAGTTCTATGAAATTAACATTTACTTTGGTTTAAACCAGAATGAAAACAAATGAATTGTCATGACTGAAAAAAAATAAATAATAATAATAATAAAAAAATTCCTTCTATCACAATACTTTTTTTCTGTGACAGAAAGCAAATTACAGTTTGAAACTAAAAGTAGCTTTGCAAAACACCTCCTCCCCCATAGCTTCCATTCCAGAAATGTTGAAATGGAATATTTTGACCTTCTCACAATACTTCTTCCCATTTTTTTTCCCCCAAACAAAAGGTTGTGAAAATCAACATGCCTCAGAGAGCAGTTTTGGTTTGACAAAATGGCATTTTCTGATGGAAAAAAAAACATTCCATTGGAAAAATTTTTAACCAGCTCTAGCAATAACTCTGGATTTCACACTCTAGGCTAAATTCACAACCCTTCACCCTCTGAAATGAGCTGGAACACTTGAGAAGTAAGGAAATAATCAGGGGAAAGAAGCACCCTCCCAGTATGGTCTGGATACTACAGGGGGGCCTACTGGAATGGATCCGCACAGGCAGGCTGCTGTATGGGTTCCCATGGTGTCTGGTCCCACCAGCCCAATTACAGGATCAGAGGCAGATTTGTAAGAGTCAGATTTTTTATTTTATTTATTTATTTATTTATTTTTCCTGAGGAAATAGCTTCATTTTGTTTTGTTTCTTGCTGTTCTTGGCATGAAATTCATGTTTTATTGGTATGAAATACAAGTCTGTTTTGACACTTGCGGAGACAACGCAGACAGAGAGAAACATCTTTCTAGCTATAAACTGAAGTTTGTATGCCTTGTAAATAGTTTTTTATTGCCCATATAATATAAAAGAAAAAAAGAAAAATTGCTACAAACACAGATAAGTTATCTATGTCTTGCTGTGTACTTTCCTCTGTCTTTCAAAACAGGAACCTGGTTCACTGAGAGCATCTGATCCTTTCGTGTACTTCAGCACACGAGGCAATAAGCAAATCCCTGAAATCTGAGCATAGCTTCAGTGCATAGCTGTGAAATGTTGCCTCCCATCAGGCTGGGGAGGAAGTTCCTTTCCCCATGCCTGCCAGCAGCAGAGACAAGACAGTCTTGGTGTCTCTTTGACCTGAAGTGTCTCAAAACCATTGGACTAATAAAAAGAGTCTGGAGGTTTGATCTGTGCTGTCAGAAAGCCATCGACCTACTTTAAGTTACTTTTGATCTACCGTAAGAGCTACAATGTACAAGGCTGAAGCCAGCACATTTTTGTCTTGGAAGAGACACAGATCTCTTATCTGCATGTTGCTTCCATATCTAATACAGCATAAATGCAACTTTCATCCTATAAGGACTTGAGGCTAAAGCAGGCAGGAAACAATGTTTTCTCTCTCTGAAAACTTTTCTTCTCTCTCTCTCTCATTTTTTTTTTTTTTTTTTCCCCAGTAAATCTGTACCTCATTAAGATGAATCAAATGTCTTTAAAACCTTTTCTCACACACACAGTGCAGACTTATCACCCAAGACAGGGGAGATGCAGAAGCCTCAAGAAATCACATCGGAGGACTGAACGGCTACATCTGAACCCAAGAATGGAGTGGTGCTGGGACACTCTCCAGATCTGTTGCACCTTCTGGCCACAGCCACCCTGCTGCATGTCCCTATCCCCTGGAGAAGGGCCTGAGGCCCTGGGGCTCTGACCCATGCTGACTCCTGAGCAGTGCTAGCAGACCTGGGCTAAAATTGTGCCAGGGACCTTTGTAATGCTTTAATAGCATGACCAGGTCCCAGCACCCCAGTCCACAGTGCTGACACTGTGTAATTAACTAATATAGTTGTACTGGATCAGTCCAGAGGATGCTCTGAAATCTCCCACCTAAGCTTCGTGTCTCCAAGCTATTGGTGCTTCTGCTTTAAGTTGTGTTTTAAAACTTCATGACATTGGTTGATCCAAAGTTATAACAGGAGGACACTTTGTGCCGTGACATGTTGAGGGCTCCACATACAGTCAGCTACTGTTATTTTGGATAATGGGAGGCAGAGTTTTGCCTAGGTAATAGAAAATCTTGTATGGGCTCCATGGGATGGAGTGGAAAACCAGCTGGCTCTGACTAATCTATTCAGGTCTACCAGGTTGATTCCAGCTCTGTTGAATTCTGTTTCTGTTTTTTTTTTTTTTTTTTTTTTTTCTGCAACATACTTTAAATATCACTGTGGTGTACTCACTTTTCCTCTAGGTTATGGGAGAGTTTTTAAACTGGTGTACAAATGTTCTATTTATTTGCGAGAGGTAGCCATTACAGACAAAATTTTAAGACAATTTTTTCAGAGCTGGGTCTCCAGAAATACTCATTTCTTTGTGAAACTTAAAGGGAACCTTGCAGAACTTTGCAATTCACCCACAAGCCGTGGATTTACCTTTTTTTTTTCTCACCAAAAGGGCATGAGAATACTGTCTTCACTCCCCAGAAAATAGTAGTACAGTTTTGTCTCTTCTCCCACACAATGAACCTATTTTTGCCTTGAGCTCTTGAGCTTAAAAAGTTCTTGTTCAAGTTTATCCTGATGAAATCCCCTGGTATATTCCTGAGGCTTTTCTGCCTCCTTGCCAAATGTTAATTGGTGCCTGTTCCTGTACATTTTAATACTCTCTCCCATAGCTGTAGAGATTAGGCTCAGTATGTTTCCTAGCTCCCAGCCCTTTCTCTTAGACTTTGACTTTTCTTCAGAAACCTGACTGGGACCTTTCTTCCAAGACTGTGTGATCTTGGATGGCTTCCCTTGCTGAAAAATATTTAACTGATAAGGGCATGGATTGCTATGTGGTTCCTACAGATCTGGGAATGAGCTCACTGAGAGCCTAGTGTTCACTCTATTTATTTATTTATTTATTTATTTTCAGAGAAGCCATCCCTCTCTGGTCTATGAGAAGCAACCCTGGGTGATTTATAAGCACCTGACTCATGCAAAAATGGTCTGTGCCGAATCTGTGTGTGCCTGTCCCCAAATCTTCAGAAGAAATATAAGCACATCATCAATTGTCTGTCCCCCTCCAATGACAAGTAGAGAAGACCAGTTATTTGAAGCTCTATCAGCCTGAAAGTTGATGCAGAATTGATTACCAAACTGTTTACTGCCTTTCTATAGTATAATTGTATACTTTCTAATGTATAGTCTCTCCCTGTGCATTTTGGCTTGCAATCTTAAACAAAAGCTCTCAGTGTACAATAACGAGAATGTGTATACATGCTATTTATCTATATCTTTATAGCTTTTATTTGGACAACTCATGAGATTATCGTCTGATGAGTTTAGAGCTTGACCATTATCTCTTAAAAGACTGTTTGTGCCTGGTCAAGCATGTGGACCTGAGCTGCTGATCTAAGGCTCAAGCAATGCTAATAAAAATTGTACTTTGCTGGATGTCAGTGATTCATTCCCAAAATAAGAAGTATGATAAAATGAGATGAAAAATAAGTAAAACATCTTTTAGGTAGAAATCGCAGAAATCACATTTAAGAAGAAACATCTCAGCACCAGATTTAAATGTTTACTATGTGGAAATCAGAGCTGTATCTCAAACTCCCATGCTGGATTTGGCCCTTTCACTGAGGCAGAAACCTGTATCAAATGGACATTTCCCAACATTTAATTGGAATGTCATACTTCTCTGAAGGCTTGAGTACAGCATCTTGGCCTCCAGCTGCAACCACAGCTTCAAGGATAATTCCCCTGGCACAGAGGTGGGCTGGCACAGTGACTCAGGAATGAGCAGTGGTGCTGTTCACAGGCATAATGCGGGAGATTCACTAATGTCATCACCAAGGACTTGTTTATACTTAAAAACTGACAGAGGTAAAATTAGATTTACTTAAAGCCAGTGTAGTTACATCACTATGAAACTTTGGTTTAATAGTATTCAGAATGGCTGAAACCTCAGTTACATCAGTTTACTTTAATTGTGATTACAATACAAATGAGGTTGAAAACTGATTTAGCTATTACTGGTACTTCTGTTTTGTGGTACCTCAGGATAAAAATACTCATTCTAGTGTGATTGCTTTCTTCCCCTCCCTCAACAAAATCAAATCTTCTACATTGCTCATGTTTTCAATATCAAACAATAATCTTTCTCTTACATTAATATGGGAGATGTTTGTTCTTTGGAGATTTCACTATTGCCTGAAGATGCAAAAAAGCCCAAGAAGTTTCTCTTAAGAGAAGGTGGAACAAGATGGAACAAGATGCATAGGAGCTGGACTCGATAATCCTTGTGGGTTCCTTCCAACTCTGGATATTCTACGATTCTATGAATATTTTAAAACACTTAGTAACCAAGTAATAAAGTTATTTTGGTGATAAAAGTAGTTTTATTTCAGTAGCATATCAAACAAGAATTCCTTGTGCTAAGCTCTTTATGTGCACGATCTAGATATGCTTCATTTGATGGATTTCATGATTCATTTGTTCTGCTTTGTAGGAAAGTGTTTCTTAATATATGTGGTGTTTAAATTGTATGTATGTAGAACACATACTTCAGCCTTGTGAAGAAGTGTGATTGAATTCATTCATGAGACAGTACTGGTGGTTCCAGTCTGTAAAGATAGTATTACTGTTGTATTTATTTTGGAAATGAATTGGCCAAAAACTAAACATAGAAAATCACACCTACTGGGGCCGATTTTACTTGTTCTTTTAACTTGTTTGGCAAAGGTCATCCATGTAATGCACAACCCAAGCCCCGGAAAATTGGACTGCAAACCTTCTGATGTAAAATAACAGTTGGGGACATGGAACAGGGGATTTCCTGAGTTGTTCTTGGTGAATCTATACTGATAAACAACGTGAGTCTTTTCCAACCCCCCTCTCCCTTTCATTTACATGCATTCCTGTAAGTTTCGCTACAAGAAGGACATCGAGGTGCTTGAGCGAGTTCAGAGAAGAGCGACGAAGCTGGTGAGGGGCCTGGAGAACAAGCCCTACGAGGAGCGGCTGAGGGAGCTGGGATTGTTCAGCCTGGAGAAAAGGAGGCTCAGGGGTGACCTTATCGCTCTCTACAGGTACCTGAAAGGAGGCTGTAGCGAGGTGGGGGTTGGTCTGTTCTCCCACGTGCCTGGTGACAGGACGAGGGGGAATGGGCTTAAGTTGCGCCAGGGGAATTTTAGGTTGGATCTTAGGAAGAACTTCTTTACCGAAAGGGTTGTTAGACATTGGAACGCGCTGCCCAGGGAAGTGGTGGAGTCACCATCCCTGGAGGTCTTTAAAAGACGTTTAGATGTAGAGCTTAGGGATATGGTTTAGTGGGGACTGTTAGTGTTAGGTCAGAGGTTGGACTCGATGATCTTGAGGTCTCTTCCAACCTAGAAATTCTGTGATTCTGTGATTCTGTGATTCTGTTTGTGTTTTGCCATCTCTCAAGAAAGAAAGACACAGGCCCCAAGAGCAAAGTCACAACATGATTTGAATTTTAAAAATGTTTAGCCTTTATATCTGGACTGGTTTTTTGTCATCAGAAAAGCTGCTAATCTAAGGAATAGGTCTAACTTGTTTGAAACTCCATGGGAAAAATGACTTGCAAGATGGACTCCAGACTTTCTGTAATGTTGCAAGTACTCCATTGTATTTTGAGTCATAAAAAAGAAAGGTTGCATGCACTCCTCTGTGACTCAAAGCTACATGTCTGAAAGTGAATTGTATTTGCTTATCATTCATGCATGATTGTGTTCTTTTTTTTTTGTTGGCCAGGGTTTTGCTTCCTGGAAAGCACTTTTGATATTCAGTGATCTGCAAGAAATTTTTCTTTCCCCAGGCAATGCTGACATCACACCACTCCTCCATAATACATGCTCTGGACATGGCCCTGTGTGTTTTTCCCAAGTGCACCCAACACTTGGCCCAACTCTATATCCCCAGACACTCAAATTGCATCTGACTCACTGGATGTTCTGGATATTCAGAGTATGCAGGGTGGGACCCTTGCATAGGGACTGAAAGGTCATTTTATATTGAATTGACTCCCTTATTATTTGAATTCAGTCTAAGACCATTCTAAAAATATTTTTAACATTTTAAATATTTTTTGCCTTCCATCCTTTTTCTAGTCTGCAGTGCCTTGGATCTTCTGTCTCAATCCCCCGTTTCCTCATCACTCTGTTTTTCTGGTTCTGGGGTTTTGCTCTGTTGATATTTCTGTCTATTTTTGTCTTTGTGTGTGTTTGTGTGTCTAAGTTCTTTTGCCTAATTCCATGACCCTTTACTTGATTTACCTCACTCCATATTTTTATTATTATTATTATTATTATTTTTAGCTAGGAGCACCTTTTCTTTCATTTTTCTTCTCAGTTATCCTGATTTTTTCCACCCTTTTCTTGTTTCTTCATTCTGCTATTTGTACTGTGGTTGCTAGAGATCCCTCATTTGTCATGATGAATACATAATATGCAATTAGATACATTCCCAGTTTCAAGAAGTTTCCAATCTAAATAGAAAAGAAAGGAAAAAAAAAAATGTTGGAAAGAAGGGAAATATTGCTATCTCCATTTTACAGAGGGGTAATTGTGATAGAAAAATCTTTACTGTTTTTTAGGTCCACAGAAAGCCTGTGGATGAACCAGAAGGAAACACCAAACCTTGCAGGTTTCATTCAGTGTCTTACTCGTAACTTCTTACCAATTTTTTTCAAACATCTGCAGTGTATTGATTTGCAGTGTGATGAAGATAATAATGGCACTGTCCACAAATAAATGTATTTCCTATGTTACTGTTGGTTTTTATGTTGTTGTTGTTTGTTTTTACCATAAAACTTGCTGATTACTTGGCATACACTGCATTACAAAACAATAATTATTTTAAGAAGAACAATTTTATTGGGTGTTTTTTTTTTTTTTTTTAATTTAATTTTATTTTTTTTCCCATGACCAATTCACATTCTATTGTGAAAGCCCACTAGATAGCCAGCCCTGTAAGTTCTACATTTAGGCAACAAATTCTCTGAAGACAATTTGAATGATCTAGTTTTTCCTAGTTTGTCAGTTCCATTAAGATGAACTATGAAACACATTCTAATAAAACCATAAATTCAACTTAGTCTGTGCTCAAAAACTGTATGTTAACTGAAATGGGAGTCACTATTAACAAATAATGATTGTTTCTGTGAGCATTTAATGCTTGGCACTAACTGTAGTATCAGCTGACAATTCTAGTGTTTGTTTTCATGAAGGAGTTGTGGGTATCCAGGTGTGTGTCTCTGGGTTAGCTGGACCTTCGTCACCAATTACTGCTTGCTCCTTGCAGTTTTCATCTTCTACAGAAAGGCCACTTATCTCTATGGCCATTCATTTGGGGAGCTTGTGCATAACTATGTAAGTGGGAGAAGTCCAGAAAGAGCACAGAGCTTCTGAACCTCCCTATGTATTACAGAGCTACAGAGAGTCTGAGGTCACTCAACTTCCTAGGTCCCTAATTATACATATGCCTCTGAAACAATGGGGAGGGCCAAATGGGCTCCAGGTACATGGCAGTATTCACCTTTCCTCATCTAAAAGTGGAGGATTAAAGCCGTGATTTGGTGGGTGCTGGTTGCACTCAGAACTTCAGCACGTGCTGATCTCAGAATAGTCACCCTGCCCAGGACATTGGGCTTCCAGACACCTTCTCCCAGCTGCCACAGCTGCATGCTTGTCTCCTGGTGGTGCATAACCAGAAGCAAATCAACCCTGCATTCAGATGTGTCAGCTGTCTGGCAGAAGGGCATTGCTGTGACAGAGTAAATCCCTCTGGGGCTGCTAACTTCACCTTGTGCAGAGTCAAGCTTTCCCCACCTGCACTGTGGCCTTGGCCTTTCACAAGGCATTACCACCACGGAGCAAGTGTCTTTGGTGTAAGTACATTAGCTTGGGTGAGTTTGTAGCAGAGGAGCATGTGTATGCACAGCAAGACATGTCTCAGTTCAGCTGAGCTTAAATTTCTGTCTTTCCCCTAGTGCATCTGTTACTCCTGAGAGTAGACTGGGAGAACTAGTCATGCTATTTATAAATATAGCCATGTAGTACAGCATAAATATGCTTTAAACATATTTATGCCACCGAGGGGATTTCAGGATTAGTGTAATTGCTCTGCAGTTGCCTCAGTAAATGTGATGAGATGAATTTATGTTGGTGCTGTACTGAGGCATAGGGATGGGAAACGAAAGCAAAGTGCAGTCTGTTGAGGCTGCCCCCACTGATGGAGAAGCTTCTCAGATGTCTCAAAGAAGCCAATGCTCACATCCATTCAAACTGAAAACTAAAAAATGAGTGCACTGACATTAAAACAAAAACCAAACCCACCAGCAGCCTTCTGATGAAGACTGAGAGGTGCCAGAGTGAAGATGAAAGCTACGCCAAATTTTGATCTCACAAGCACTGATGTAAATACAGAGCAAGAAATCTATGAAGTGGGTTTGAAATGGGCCTAGAGGGGCTTATTTACATCACATCAATGTAGGCATTGACTCAAATGCCTCCACAACTTACGAGGCTACATGATTCCTCTACAGTTAGGAGGTACCTCAGAGGGATTCAGAGGTACACAAGGAAGACTAATTCTCTAAACTGTTCTAGAAGAACCAGTCTGTCTCTCCGTTAACGGTAAAGACAGTCTGTGGAGATAGTCTTGTCAAGGTGGTGACTAAATTAGGTGCACAAAATTAGGCAGAGTAAAAATGCCCTGAAGTATCCAGATGCAGAATCCCAGAAAGAAAAACTGACCTCTTTTAAAAAGCTATGGCAAAAAATGTTGGGTGTCACTGTTATATTCCAGATCCCCCCAAAGGCTGCAATCTGCTCCCAGGCTTTGATTATCATTAAGACAATCTTCTCTTTCAGTAGAAAATTTTCAGCTGTTAATCCAGTTTCTCCCCTTCCCTTGTCATTGGTAATCTCACTGGAGCATTACAGCGAACTTAAGTTAGAAGAATACTTGCTTGTAGATGCCACACCTAAAACTCTTGAGGCCTGGCTCCAAATGGATGTCAACTAAATGCTGTGCTGTTTAGCACTCTCTGGTTGTACTGGGATAACAGAGGTGCACCTGCAAGGACGGCCTTCTATATTCTCCATCTCACATTAGATTCTTGACTTGTACTCGCACATGTAAAGCCAAGCATAAGTGCCTGTAAAGGAGCATGGTTAAAAGAGTAGAGCAGGACTCCAGTCCTACAGCTAAGCATACACCTCTATGACACTCAGACATGCTATTCATTCAACTTGACTTAACAGCTATAGCCACTTCTACCCTCTTCAAGACAAAGTAAACATCTAAACTGAAGGTGGCTTACCTAACCAGCTGGCCTCCACCCTGTAATGCCCAAGTCAGGCAATGGCAACTCACATCGGAGAGATGGCAGCTTTGTCTCTCAGCCCTCCACTGCAGTAGACCAGGTGGCTCTCATGGCCAGCTATCGCAGGTGAGGAGCATTTAAGAAAGTTGCTCCTTGTGAATGCTCAGTGGTTAGTTACCAGCTCCATCCTGAAAGACAATCATGGTTGAAACTATGTGGATGGGCTTAACATGTGTGCACTGTCACACTCAATTTGGCACATAGGCAGGCGTGCCACCACACCTCTGGTTCAAGAGCACAGTCACTTCACCCACTGACATGCACCCGAGGTGCTGGGATCAAGGCAAGGACAGGCTCACAGGCAGCATTGGGCGTGAGGGCAGCCTGCATCGTACTGGGTTTAAGACAGCATCGTCACAGCCTAAATTTCTGCAGGTGTGAGAAGAAATATTTGTAGATTGACACACTGTTGTCAACCACACACTGGGCTTTCCTCATCAAAGGAAAAGAGATGGGAATTCCCAGTGGCCTTAATGTGGACACATTTCCAGAACAACCAGCCATAACATTAATACATATGCTACAGCAGTGAACAGGCCTTGTTACCCAAAGGAGAGATCTCCCCTTGCTTTTGTCCCAGTGGCCTCACAGGCAACCTGCCTGAGCTGACCTGGTTAGAAGTAGGCAGGATGGTACATGCTTTTGAAGAGATAAGAGAGTTTTTCTATTACTGTACTGCCTCTGCATTGCCTCTGCAGCTCAGTGCTGTGCTTCCTGCAGATTTCCTGGAAGGTGGCCCATGTCATCCTGACCTGCTGCAGCAACGGTTCATCATCCTGCATCTGGAACACAATCTTTTGTCATCAGCTGAGGTTTCTTCCCTCAGCTTGCACCTTTCTCAAGTTCAGCAAGTTGTGTTTTTCAAGCTTGAGAAAAGTCCCTTTCTGAAACAGCTTCTCAACCTAGTTGTCTTCCTCAACCTTGTTTACCTCCTTGCCCTCTGCAGCTTCTGCAGCTGTTTTGTGCAGGTGGAGGCAAAGCTGGGGAGATGCCAGCTGCTGAAAAATGCACAGCTGTGACTCTTTGGGTGATACTGGGGCAAACTGTTGCTGACCAAAGGTAAAAATACTTTCATCAGCATCTCAGCAGCCCTTCTGGAGCCCTTGGGGATGAGCCTCAGGGTGCAGAGACCTTCCTGCTTGTGACAGCCTCAGGTCTTTTAGTCAGTTACTCCAAGAGACCTTGATCCAGACACAGGGAAAGAAAAATCATGTGATTTTGCCTGTGAAATGCTGATAGAGTTAGCATTAAATTCTCCTGGGCATCCTCCTGTGCACATCAGAAGATATCTTGCAGTGCACAAGGGCCTTGAGAACCCCACAGCATAGAGGAAATATCTTAGGGGAAAATCCCTCCACGTCAAAATAAATAGTAAAGTAGAAGTTGGCTGTCTGCTTAAACAAGGCTGGGGCAACAGGGCTGAACAGACTTCCATCTCCTTCACACTCAGCCCCTGACTCTTCAGCTTTTTCTTTTTGACATGTGACTGGTACCTGGGGCCTCCAGCTGCTTTCCACTCCAAGGACCAGATAGATCCAAGCTGCTTAATCTGCAAGACTGTGTAAGGCTGAGTGCAGTCAGGTCAGGACAGCCAAAGCCTAGAACAGAAGAATTACGGAGAAAGCTCCTTGAGAAATACCAAATTTTCTCCAATGGATCATCCGTCTCCTGTGGGATAACACAGGTCTTCTGCAAAGCCTGCTTCTTCTCAGGTTGAAGTTTCAGGCACATCAGTTTTGGGGAATGACATTTCAATTTGCTCTCCATTGGGCCAGGAGCCATTCACTGAATCTTTTAATATCCTGCATTTCCTGAGCATCATCTCTGCTGCAGATTAAGTATGGGACCATACGAAGACAAAAGCTGATTTAGCTCTCTCCTCCTAGTTTGAAAGCCTTAGGCTTCATCCTGCTTTCTTCCCATTGATACTCTGACTCCCTGGAATCATATTTCTGTTTGGTGCAATGACTACAAATATGGCAAAATGAATTCTGTTGTCAGGCAATAATTCCTGATAGCTGATGGTGGACTTGCAGTGGTGTAATCACGCATAGAGTTTGCTCCAATGTGTTTTTAATACAACTAGGGAGACTCAGGCTATTTATTATGGGAGTCATATAAACAAGTCATTCAAACAAAATCCTTCTAATTTTACAGCAGTCTAGACATGTAGCATATTGCAAAGCCATGTCTAAGGACAGTGTCATTAAAGTTTTTATCCTTATTGCCAGTTCAGAGGAGAACTGAGGATAAATGTGGCAGTCTGGCACCTAACATATTATCCAACAGTACCTAAAAGGAGTGTCAGAGTCATCTGAAAAGCCTTTTGATTATTAAACAATAAGAAAGATTTGTTTCATGTTTGCTCTGCCGGGATAACATTGGCTTTATTGTGTTTTGCCAAGTTTGCACACTTTCTGTGGGAAACCTCCTCATTCCAATAAAATGGGATGATAGGAAGCATTTTATTAGAGCTTACTGGAAAAATGTGCCATAAGTGCCAAGGAGCTGGGACTGTTGTCCAGCTGGCTGCAGACAGACACTGTGTAAGTTATAAAAAATTGCAGGATTTCTAGGCCACATGGAAATTCCCATCTCAGCTGGTGCCTGGTCTTCCCAAACCCATACACCTTCCATGAAACACATGCAAACCTTCACATGCAAATCCTAAACAATGTCTAGGAAATACAGTGCAAGGGTTGCTTTAGGTCAGCCGTATTTGGAGGAGCTGGGCTTGTGTAGAGCCAACCTCTCTGCTGGAAGACCCCTGTGCTCCGTGGGACATGGTGGCAGCATGATGCTCCCATATACCTTCAGAGTGCCTCCCTTCTTTTTTTTTTTTTTTTTTTTTTTTTTTTTCGTTTTTCTATTTGTATGACTGAAGGTCATCTTGTGAAGTAAAGCTCAGCACAGAGCTCTCTTCGTAGACTCAGTGACATCTGGAAGTAGAAATTGCCTCCCAAACGTTTATAAGATGTCAACAATTGCCAGATTACTAGTTTTCATCTAACCTAAAACTTCCTTACTGCATTTTTAGCTCATTGTTTATTGTTTATTCATGAAGATATTGTAGTAATTAGAGTATATGGATAACCTTCTAAATGAGGGAATAAAATGAAGTTCAAGGGACTGCAGACTGAAAGAGAGAAGTCCTGAGGAGATGTTTGGAAGAGGAGACTAGGTCTGAGCTGTCTTTTCCTGGCACAGGAAATGCCACGAGTTGAAGGAAGGCAGAAATTGGTTGTGGGAAGAGGCAAAGGAAACTGCAGCCACTAGTGAGTGAGTGGCAAGAGTGAGAATTATAGTACTGAAAGAAGCGTCATGCTACATCTGGGTACGATGCATTATTGGACACAGCATCAGTGGAAAGGCAAACTGAGGTAGAGGGGGATATGGTTTCTTAAGCTATTGTAAAAAGGTTTTAGCTCATTGCCATCGCATAAATATTTTGAATGAAGTTCAGGCTCCACTAAAGTCTTTGAGAATTTCACCATCAACTTCAGCAGGGCTAAAATTTCAGTCTTTGCATTTTATTGTTTTTGTGATTTTTTTTTATTTTTTTTTTTTATGTTTTGTTTGTGGCTTTGTGGTTTCATCGCCCCCCCCCCCCCCCCAAAAAAAAAAAGTGACAAAATACAGACAGATTGGTATTAAAGCTCTGAATCCATATTTAGATCTACATTCCTACTTTAACCAACTCAAAAGTACAGAGGCAAAACACAGAGTACTAATGGACTGAACATTCAGATCTAATGTTAAAATCCTTCAGATGGAAGTAGTCCAGTCCTAGAGTGCTGGTGTAGCCTGGGACTGAGATATGAGACACAGATCACCACTCTAATTGCAGATCAGATTTTATTAAAAATAGTTGAGGTCAAAAATACCTGCAGACAAATAGCTAGATAAAATAGTAATTGTTTTTCCCTGGTCTTTCTTTTTATATCTGATCACTCCTATTTCCATATCAATACAAAGTAATGATACAGTGTCAGCTATCACATATATTTCAGTTTAAACTTTCAAATTTTATTTTCTCCTATATATTATCATTTTAATAAAAATGATACATAAAAGTAATGATTCAGTGAACTCCCAAAGTTCTTCCCCTTTTATGAGATATCTCCCCCTATGTGAGATATATATTTGTGTGAATGGTAACTATTTTATAACATGACTGAGCTGGAAAAAATGAGGGATGGAATTTTGTGAGAAGGTAACCAAAACAGAAAACCTATAACATTTAATTTTTCTTTGATCTGAAATGTTTTATGTGAAATAAACAATTTAGTGTTGAACTTATTTAGCTCTTTAAAAACAAAAACAAACAAACAAACAAAAAACCATAAAGTTAATTCTGAAACACAAGCACTGTTTCAAAATAAGAGACTGAGCTTTCTGTACAATTGTCCTCTCCTTTTTTTTTTTTTTTTTTTTTTTTTTTTATTTTCTTTTCCTGAATGCAACTGTGTATCTTCAACAAAATATCAATTAGCCTTGCTGCCATGTAAATGACCTTACACTATTCATGTGATTAGAAGTTGGGCAACATTAATGTATTTTACAATATTAAGGTGAAACAAGAGCAAAAGAAAATAAACTTTGGGAATACACATCAATGTGTGCAAAGAACATATTCTAGCATGTAAACTGTCTGCAAAAGTTTAGCTAGCATACAAACAGTCTTACAATGTGTTTGCATTTTGCAGGCCAACAAACACTCATCGTTAAATCAGTGAGGCCAGTCAAGATGTCTGTAACACAGCAAGACACACAGAAAAACAGCAGCAATAGCAGCAACAAACTCGTCTCTCCCTGCCTGCAAACATCACGAACAGTGATCATGCCTAGTAGGCTGTTGGGAAGTGCATTATCTTCTGACCTTAATATTGCAGCAGAGAGAAATCGTCTTCTCAAAGGCTGGTACTTTGATCACACTCAGAAATAAAGATCAGAGGATGACTAAGAGTCTTGGGAATTGGGTTCTTGCTCTCTGTCTTGCTCATGCAGGCACACAAAAATTCACACGAAGGCACATTTTCATGTATTTGTTATTGACGCAGACACACATCAGTGAGAGATACTTAGAGTGCACGTACTTAACTGACACATTACACAAATGTTTGCTGTGTACAGAATAATCAAGGAAACAGACTCATGTTTATTATTACTGAATCAGCAGCAGTCTAATGGATTAAAAACATCCTCATTTTTTTTCCTCTCTCCTGTTGTGAAAGTGCCAGTGTTGTAAACTCTCCCTGCAAGAGAAGTGGGTGGAGATGAGGCGACTCATGACCTCCACGATCTGTATGCTCCCAATCTCTCAGGTTAGGTCCTCTGGCCACAACCCAAAATCCCAGAAAATCAGCCACAGATACTTGGAGTGAATTGGATTGGGAAAGAAGACAGTAAATGTCTGTTTCCGGTTCACAGGCCCCTTAGCGTCACTACATATTTTGGAAGTCTGTCTGGCTTCCTGACTTTGAGAGTCTCTTGATTTAAACTTCAGGGAACGGTAGTGAAAGGGGGGAGAACAAGGCTTACCTAAAACCTCTTGAATAGTCGGAACATTTTATTTTCTCTTTTTATTTGAAAACTTTTAAAGCTTTAATTTATTTGATTATTTATTTATTTCTTGGTAGGGATATTTCTGCTAACTCCTGGAATTCCTAATTCCTAGAATGAATTGCAGTTCTTTACATATATACTCTTCAGATTGGAAGAGATATCCAGAAATGAGTCTGAACTTTTCCTTATACACTCAGATTTCCACTGATTTCCCTGGTATCAGGGCTGGAACTTAAGGCCACTGTAACCCAGCATAAGAAGGCACTTGGTCTACACTGAAACAGTAATTTCTTAAACCTGACACTACTGCCAGTCTCATTTAAACACATATGCAAATTTGTCCTTGTGAAGCTTGTATGCATCTAAATTAACTCAATAAATTTGCTCAATCTGATTCAGTCTGTCTGAGCATCTGCTTTTAATATGGGAAGAACGGGATTTAGCACTGCTTTGCATATTGTTATAAAACTATTTTTAATCTCACTGTGATGAGCAGCACAGCACAGAGGCTTGGTTACCACTCAGAGTGGGGAAGTGGCATGTAATTTTGAGGGACTGTACCTGTTCTGGCCCATTCAAATAGCTCATAATAGCACAAGAGCAAGAGCTGAGGTCCTACAATGGGCTGAAGAGGGAGAAAGATGATGTGAGAGTAGGCAAAAAGGTAGTATTGCCCAAACTGGAAGCAGTAGCTAGAGAAAAGGAGAAGGTGAAGGTAAGGGCAAAAGCAAGAAGGGCCCTTTTACCTTTCTAATGGCAATTCCCAGCATTGCCATTCCTGTCACTATTTGACAAGATCTGTGTTGGTGGAGGGGCTGGGTTTCAGGGTTTTGCATCTGGTTGGGTGCACGTGATGGGGCTGTAATTTCTGAAGCCTCATGCTCAATACTGGGTTTTCTTTTATTGTCGTAATCAGAGTACAGACTGTTCCTTCCAGAGCAAGGACAGCATTCCTCGGGGGCTCCTCACCACCCTGGCACTATTACCCCACCTCAGCAAACAACTCCTACCCACGTTTCCATTATTTTCAACATTCTTGCAAAAGTGACTCTCAAAGGGTCACATTTCCATGACCAGGCCTACTGATACGTTTACTTTCCCTTAGTCAGAGCGCTGAACTGCTTACACTTGGCAGTCTGCCTGGGCAAGCACACAAAGCGCAGCATTGCCTTTCCATCCCCGGCATTTATCAAGGGATGCAGAAGTCTTCCTCATCTCAGGATCCTCAATCTTCCTCAACCTCAGGCTCCTGTTCCTCCTGTGCTGAGTGCCTCTTCCAAGCCTGTCGCAGTTCTGCCTGCTGGTAGCAAACGTGCAGCAGGCAGTGGTGGAGGACAATGTGCTGCTGTGAAAGAGAATGAAACAAGCTAATTCAAGTAGCCTACTGACTGCTTTGAAAAGGCCTTCCTGAGGGAAAGGCCCTGTAATTTTTAAGGACTGGTCTTTTTCATTTAATACCATGAGAACTGCTTGAAGGAGCTACACTAGCAATTGGTCACATAAATCTGCCTCCCAAGTGTCCCCAGGGCTTTCTTTACTTCAGCATTTAGTGTGCTTGTGAAGGCAGCTGGCAGAGGCTGGTCTCCTTGAAGCATGCTCCTGCAGACACAGATCAACCACAGGCCCAGGAGACATTTAGGCCTCCGCAGGCCCAAGATGGCAGATGTGTCTACCCAGTGTGATGCAGCCAATGGGTGTAGGGCTGCACAGGGACCTGCATTTCCTCACCCTGCAAAGGGCAAGAGTTGTGTACATGGCCAGACTGACCTTAGGAGACAAGATTTCCACAGAAGTGTGAGGCGGAAATACCTCGTTACACTTGTTCTTGGGCAATTTCTGGTCCACCTGCTGCAGAGATGTGTCTGCTCCTTGCTCATCAAAGTGCAATGCCGCCAGCAGGAAAAGGGAAGAGGGCGTTTTGTCCGAGGAGGTGTGGGGCACTGAAACACTCCTCCAGATGAACTCTGTCACCACAGGTGTGTTCAGGCCAAGCCATCACTTGGCCCTGGCTGCTCCCCAGAGGCAGAACCTGTTGTGCATGTTTGTCATACTTAGCTTTACTGTGTACTGCATGCAACAGAAACAGGAGGAGGGAAACACTTGGATGGGCCAGGTGGCATCACCTTCAGCACTTCCATTTAAAATCCTTAGAGAAAGGCAAGGCAAGTGATGGGAAGTGTTCCTATTGCCACAGGCAGTTCATGCCCCAAAGCTGCTTGTGAAACTTTGCTACTCCAACAGCTTGGATGCCACGTCTCTGAAAATGGAGCTGTTGGAACTTTTCCAACTCCACATCATCAAAGGTAGATTCTAGCAAGTGAGAAATTTGCCATCAAAAATTTTTACCAAATATTCGTTTCAGGCTTTTTTTGTATGCTAAACAGGTTCTTGCCATAGAAAATCATTCCTTAACCCTGAAGAGCTAAATCTCTGGCCTTGTGTAATCATTCCTGATAAACACCAAGCTTCTCTGTTTGGGTACATTTCTCAGAGGCTCCTTGGCAATATTACAGCTTATGCTGGAAAATCCTGCAGGAAGCTTGTCCTGGCAGCTGTTGACAGACCTGAACAGCAGATGCCATCAGGTATTGGTTTTAAATTCTGGAGGACACTTATGTGGCCTATCAAGTTTTGCAGTAACACAAACATAAACAGCACTAAAGATATCCATCTCTCCATGTTAAATCTCTTGCACTTTTTGCTTTTCTTGTGTCTGTTGGTTACGCTGGTGAGGATAATGTCTTATTCTGCAGTTCACGTGTGAAATTTAGAGAGTGAATGGAACTGCTTGAAAAAAAAATCTCAGGTATGCTTATGCTCAGGGGAAGATAGAACCTTTTCACCATTGTCATTAATATACATTAATCTGTCATTCATCTCCCCTCTGCTCTCCTTGGAGGTATGTCAATGATTAGATTACGCTTTGTGAAGGAGCCTAGTATGGGCCTAACTCTGTCCTAAGTCAATAACAAATCTGCTTGTGTGAGAACTTCAGTGGAGGTGGAGAATACTTCTAAGCCCCTTCCTTCCTCACCTCTGGTTTACCTCTTTGTTGTGCATGCTCTGTCTTTCTGATTACTTGTCCTCCTTTTCTACCAAATATGCTTAACTGCAACACCCAAATTATTGATGAGAGTGAAATATCCTTTGGCCCATTTTACCAAGGTTTTGAATTTCTTTCTATCCTCATTTACATTAGTGTGTCTGCATTTATTAGTGGAAGTAATATCCAAAGAGAGGTTTAGGGGCCTCACATCATTTCAGGTACCTTGCTCTCTATTGACGTCATCTAACAAGGAACACAGAGCTGAAACAACTTGTAGGTCTCTCCAGATTTACAATGGGGATAACAGAAATTGCCTTTTGTAGCTCTGTCATTTATTTTAGAGGACTGTGTTGCATGTTTGCTCCTTGGCAGGATGAGAGCTACGGAGTGAATAAATATACTTCAACCACAAATGAGCAAGCAAATGGAAGGAAGTGCTGTTTGAAAAAACGCTTTCAGTGACTTATTCAAGTTACAAGAATGGCAAGAAGCATTTTCTAGGAAGGAAGAGAGTTTCTAAACTGTTTTATGCAAGATGGTCTGATTTATGACTTCATTCTGAAAAAAAAGTTAGAGGTAACTACTGTGAACTCAATAGCTCTGGCAGAACATAAGCACTGTAGAGTTTGGTTTCTTTCAGAAATAATGTTATATCACCATGATCATTATTTGTTGCAACATCACAAAATATGATACTGAGATTATATTGCTGTACTCTGTAAGTCCACTTATTCTCTCTTTTTTTTTTTTTTTTTTTTTTTTTTTTTTTTTTTTTTCCCCAGTCTGACCTCATTTTAGTGAGAGAGAGCCAACTGTTTTTCCCCACCATTCACCGTTGTGGCCAATAACTTAGCTCCATGTATGACTTATTTGTTTTCTCATCAGTCTTACAGATGTTGGACATTTCTCTAGTTGGCAATACGTCTGATGCCAGAAGAGGAGCTGAATAAAGACCTCTTACTGTGAACTAACAAGTCACCCACAGTCATTAGTCACTGAGTACCTTCTTCTGGATTAAATAAATACAGAATGTTACCTAATCAAATTATCTCTATTATCTCAAAGCAAAAGCTGAAGATGGCCCTGATTTCAAACTACAACCATCTCCAGTTCTGGATTTGCATATTAATCAGGCTCCAGATTTACCTCTATTAACAGGCATGACTTAATGTACTGTAGATTTTGAACCCCACATTTAAAAGCACTTATCATCCAAAGCTTTAGTTCTCAGTATTTTACAATGACCATATTTGGTTCAAATTCAGGGTTCTGTTCAATCTCTCTAAATTACCTAATATATACATTTCCTTTATAAACATTAACTTCAACTGAACAAAAAACCACTACAGAATAGCTGGGTTTGACTATTATCACACATAATAACTAAACCTCTTTATCATCCTCATTGTTGTATGCTTGGGTTAAGCTAGCTAGGAAACTGTTTTTGTTTTAAAGTTTCATCTAGAGATGAGCCAGCTTATTACCAGTAATAGCTGTGTATAGAGGACTGAGCCATGCCACAAGGGATAGTCCCTGACAATTCTGGCTTCAGTGGTAAAGTAGGTAGGTAGGTAGATTAGACTGAGATTTTTTTTGCTACCTATTGCAAGGTACCAGCAAGGCTAACAAAGAGACTTTCTCCGGCAGGACAGCTAAAATGAAATGCTGGACTGTGGTCATCTACAGACACAAAATCAGGTAAGTAATCTTTTTGATATTTCTAACAGCTGATACATTTAATTACATCCATAAGACAGGCTACAATCTAGTTTTGAACAGATTTCACCACTTCATTGCTAGTCTGAAATACATATGTGTTCCATTCCTGAGTCAGTTTGCAATGCTCTGTGGCCATCATCTCCTAGTCTAGAAAACAATTAATCAGGAGGGAAAAGGGAAAAAAAAAAAAAAAGAAAAGAAAAAAAATAAAATAAAATTTTACTTGTGAGTGCAAAAAGGTGAGGAAAAACAAAACAAAACAAAAACAAAAAAAGTTCCCTGCAAGAGCTGAAATACACTATGCAAATATATAGAAAATACAATTTACTTTTCTACTTCCAACACAGAATGTGTTGCTTACAGACAGGATTGTATTCTTTGTCACTGTTCCTTCTAACAGCTGCATATATGTGGTAAAATGTATAATCTTAAAAGCACTTATTCTCATGGAGGCTGAACTTTCTCTGATGGGGCAAGTCATCCTTACTTTTGGATTGAAAATTGAAGATAGCTCAGTGTAGGAATGTACTTGTGGAGTAACAATGTGAAGTGCCTCATGTCAGCCGAATGCTCCTGGAGGACAGATCCCTGTTCCCCCAATGGAGTAATCTCTTGCATTATGCAGTGTTGGTAGAGCTTCTTCATGCTTCTTCACACAAACACTGTACTTTCTCTATCACTGAAAAACATTTCAAATGCCTTTTTTGTTGTTGTCGTTTCTGTTTCCAATCTTTTCTTGGGTTACTGAATGTACAGTGGAACTTCTTATCTTGTGCAGGAATTATGTTTATAACAGAAAAGGAACTCAGGGACTGAAAGCCTCAGGGAGTTAGTTGGATGATGGGATGTAGAGACTTTTATCTTAAGGTTGCTTTCCTGAATTAGACCAAAGTTGGTCATGACCTAAAATTGCCTCAGCCTAATGACTTTTTGGGTCTCCACTGTGAAATGTGTTTGGGGGTCTCAGTTTAATTCCTGGTAAACAGTTGTTTGAGTACTAAATTGCTTCCATAACTGGTATCCCTGTTGGCAGTCTCACAGAGAGGTCAAGGGTTTGATGGGAACAGGGACTGAGCTATTCTTTCATTCTGGCCCCTTGTAGCCATGTGAACTGAAGACCAATGCAGTTTACAGTGCGTCAAGGTTTGGTTGCTTGTTAATCTGTTTCCTTTTATGAACACAAATTGTAATATGCTATCTCTGAAAAATTACTTATGATTTAAAATAAAGCTTCATTCATCCTGGGTCCTTTTAGCATGCTGAAGGCCAAGGTATCTCAAGAAGCTTCAGACAAGAAAGGAAGATTTATCCCATTTCAGGTCATAGTCTGATTAGCATAGTTGATGATATGTATCTGAATATAGATAAAGTGCACAAACAGTATAATTCACATAAATAATATCTGACAGCACTCCCCTCTCTTTTTCTTTTCCCCCAGCTGCTCATTTCTGTTTTCTCTATTTTACTGGCATATTCATGTGAATATGTAAGGTACCAGACTGGGAAGATCTACAGGTTACAGAAAAGGAACCAGCAAAAATAAATGCATGATGAAGTAAACAAAATCAATTTTTTTTATTTTTTTTTGCCACATTCAGCTAGTCAAATAAATAAATAAATAAATAAATTATTGATTAATTGAAAAGCTTTAGGTTATTGCACACATCTACAGGTTTAAGATCCTGCAGAGTGTTGTGAACAGCAAGAGAAATGAAAACAAATGTAGTATTTCACCGATGATTTGCACACATTTTCACAAGTATATTCAGGACATGTTCATGCAAGTGTGCATTGGAAATTGATATGAGTCAGAAGTCAGTAGAAAATTCAGCTCTTAGATGGTAACAGATAAATGCAAAAAATTAGTAGGATCCTCTTTTCAGACTGCACTGCCAGAGCTTACAGTAAAGCTTATTTTATCTGTCAAAAAAAGGCATAATAAAATGCAGCCATTGGCACTGTCAGCGTGCATGCCAAGAAGGTCCAAAATGAGTATTAGTACTGAAAATAACATCTGCTACCTGCATGGACATAGCGTGTGATAAGATATAAAGTACAGACAGAAATACAGATCGCTTGCTGTCACGCAGATACAAACAATTAAGCTCCAGACCTGAAAGTGAGGTTTGACCACAGCTCTAGCCCATGCATGCAAGTTCTTCAACTATTATTAGTGTAAATTGTATTAAATGCACTCCTACCAGCTGTTTAGGATTTTCAGGACAAGTCTCTTACTGTGTAGTTATAGCATTTACCATCATAATTTTTAATTACAGGCTCTCATATTAACTGGAGCCACATGATATTATAATGGTGGAAGCAAATAACAACTGTTCTGTTGGAAATCTGTAAGGCTACATGCCGCCATCTGAAAGTACTGAGCCATAATTCATTTTACAGTAAGGTAGGTAGGATCAGTACTTTCCTATTCTATATACTGTCATATTTGTACATATATTCTATTCAAATGTTTTGCAACATAGATGTAAATTATCTGGAATTATTTTTCCAAAAATGTTATCTTTCTGAATTTTGAAAATGTAATCTGAAGTAGATTTTGTAAGTAATTAAGAAACCACAATGTGTAGTATAAGCATACATACACTTATGACAAAAGGACAACATTTACAATACTATGCCCTTTGTTTTCTTAATGGATGAACTAGAAACCAATGTTTGCCTTGCATTTTTGTTTTCCTGAGGTGAGACCTGGAGTAATTTCCTTTAAATCGAAGAACTGAGAAAGACACAAAATGTGTTAGCACATGAATATCTAAAAACATCATAAATTTGGCCTCATCACAAACTCTCAAATGAGCAGAAAATGCTTGTGGAAAAATGAAACAAGGGAGACATGAACACAGCCAGCCATAGCACTTGTTTGTATCTAAGAAGTGGTCTGCCTTGAATTTTGCCTCTTTTTCACCAATTTGTGTAATAAACGATATTACCTTTCCCCACAGATTTTCCTTGCTTTATTTGTAACAGCATATTCCATTATTGAAATGGCCAGAGTGACAGGAAGTCTATATGATCTTAGCATGTAATATCTTCTCAACTGGTGTTTTTCAGAAGAGATTCCTCACCAATCTGCTGCTTTTCAGAAAAAGCCTGCAGGTGAAAAACCAAGCCTATGGCACAGCTGCACCTGGATACAGCACTTCTGTCAGCAAGGGAAGGTGAGAAATTATTTTCAGTCTGCAAAGGTAAAAGCATGATTTCTTCTCCTTTCTGTACCTCTGAGAAAGTGTAAGAAAGATCTTCACAGAATCACAGAATGACAGAACTGTAGGGGTTGGAAGGGACCTCAAAAGATCATCGGGTCCAACCCCCCTGCCAAAGCAGGTTCCTCAGAGCAGGCTGCCCAGGTAGGCATCCAGACAGGCCTTGAATATCTCCAGAGGAGACTCCACAACCTCCCTAGGCAGCCTGTTCCTGTGCTCCATCACCCTCACTGTGAAAAAGTTCTTTCTCATGTCGGTGCAGAACTTCCTGTGCTCTATCTTGCGGCCATTGCCCCTTGTCCTATCCCCACAAACCACTGAGAAGAGGTTGGCTACATCCTTCTTACACCATCCTTGCTTCTTTCAGGCAAATCTACATGATTTCAGTGAGAGCTGTATACATGAACTGCAAGGACCACATGGCCCAGCACAGCAATTATCTTTTTAACTTACAGAAGTCACTGCCAAGTAACTGGTAGTGATTACACATTTATTCACTCCATGCATGCAGCTTCACTGGAAAGGAAGAGCATAGCAACTCTGCCTTAGTTTGCACAGAGACAGCCTGTTCCTGCTTTTTCTAAGCCCCAAAAGCTCTGGGGTACCAATCCACTGTACACTGACTTACAAATAGCAGCAATGGGGGAAGGAACAGGTCCTAGCTCATCAAAATTTTAGAAAGCAATTTTCAAGCTGCTACCAGAGAAAGCCAAAATGTCTTAATAAAAGTTTCATCTGTGCATAGTAGCTGAGAACAAAACCAATCTGTTTCCCAGCATTGTTTTGCTTTGCTGCTGTGCTCGTATAATGCAAACCCATCAGTACCGCTCTACTGGCAGTTTCCATTAAGCTGATTTTCAATAAATCTGCGTATACACTGTGCTAAATTGTTCCTTCTCTTGCATTGCCTTGCAGAGCAGTATTACTCAACACAGTATAAAATTCTTAGTCACCGCTATCACTGGGCTTTCTGTGGCATAGACACAGTTTTCTGTGCTGCATTCCTCATTTTACAGAACAAACTGGAGCTTGTTTTTGTTTGAAGAGCATTAGCCAACATCCCAAACACTACCCATTAGGGTCCAACATGGAGCGTTTTGCCACCTCCCATTTCTTGGGCTACACCATTCGGTATCACTAAATTTGTACTTGGCAGTACTGAGTCATCCATTCTTTCCTTCTTTGATACACCACAGTCAATGGTCATTCAAAGTGGGGATCAGAGCCTAGCAGTTCACCCCTGCGATATGCTAGGTTCTCCAGAGGAAAGAGAGTGATCTTCAAGCTCAGGTTTATTACAGTGTTAAATTTATACCCTCCACTTAAGCTAATGATAGACAGCTCTGCTGTCTGATCTGACTGGTCCCTGTTGCCCAACCACTAAAGCACTTTCAGTCATTATCAATTAAGGTGAGGACTGGCAATTAGGGGCAGAAGAAAAGAGAAAAAGCAGCCAAGATTTAAGTGATATATGGAAAACAAGAACATCCCTGCACACTCATCCAAATGCCCCAAAACCATCAGGCAGTACAGCCTGGGAAGCTGTTGTAACATCTGGTAGAGATAGAGACAGGAGGAAGGGTGGGTTGGAGAAGGGTCTTTGGTAAAACTGAAGAGAGGACCAATGCAACTCACTGCTTAGGATCACTTCCTAGAAATAAAGGTTCAGGAGGACTTTATTATCCCCCAAAATCTTGTATCTCAGAGAAGAAGGTGGGGGGGGAAGATTGCACGTTTGCTGTCAGTGAATTGTAGCACCAGTTGCCGGCACACAACCAGAACAAGCAGCGCATTTTAGGCACCAGGTTATCCAATGAGACTCTGGCAGGAGCATGCCTCTTGTCATAGGAGTCTTGGGGTACCTTACCTCCTCCTCTTCCTTTAAAGTCAGGCCTCTATGTGTGGGACTTCTGCACCTGATGACTTAACATTTTGATAGATTTCAGACACTGCAGTAAAGATACACTCCAGATTGTTCTTTCTACTGGCTTAATCTGTGATTCAATTAAGCATGGCAGAGTTATTATAGCAAACTACCTGAAACCGTTCATGCTCTCATCGTGATGTATTGGGCTTGGCACAGCTACACCACCCACGCTGAAAACATGCTATTGATGACAAAACCTGAAAGTCACCACAGTCCTTTCATAATCTAAATTACAGAGATGATGTCTGAGTAGTAATCACATGGCAAATATTCTCTGTCTGCATGTTCAAAAACAGTTGTCCTGTGCAATCAGGCAGAAAGGTCAGGAAATGGACAAGGTTATATCTCCCACAAATCTGCCAGGTTTTAGTCCTCTCATTAACGTGGGCTGAGAAGGTTGCACTCCCATAACATGTGAAATGGCTCTGCCACAGAGGCCTGTGAAGATTTCCCCTTCAAACTATGCCCTTGTCGTCCTTCATATAGCTCCATAGGCTGGGGTTTGCATGGTGTTATCACATTGATACCCACAAATATAGGTGATCTTCGTGAGCCAGCATGTGAAGATTTACCTGTTAAGCTGAAGCGAGACGTCCCCACGACTGCTCTGATTCTTAGTCTGTCTTGTGAGCCTGACTCCATCGCACACAGAATTTCCCACCCCTCCATCCACTCTCTTCTTGCCTGGTTGGTTGAAAATTAGAAGCTGTTTCTCCTCTTAACTTCTGGGTAATTTGAAAAGAAACAATAGCTCCTGGGGCACCAGGGAGCACCAGTGGGCATGAGTGTGCATGTCCACAAGGTCCCCTTTGCTCTTTCCAGAGTGCAGTCCAGATGCCTCTTGTGGGCAATGGTGTACTCACTCTGCCTGAAATCAGACCTGGGATGCAGTTGCCCTGTTAATGATTTAGTTGAGGGCAATTCTGGAAAGAACAAACACAGCAAGAGTTACTTACAGGACTCCAAAGTTCTGCAATCAGCTAAAGAACCGGAGACATGTTTAGTTAGTTGCTAATAACCGAGTGAAATGCAAGCAGGAAATGTCATTTTCTTCAGATAAGGTGCAGAGGATCAAAAGAATTCGGACTTGTTTCCACTGACCATACAGCAATAAACGTGGTAACTTCTGAAAAGGCAGAATTGTTTAATATTTGTTGTATCCTGCAGGTTAGGGTTAACAGGTCAGGTTTCCTTAGCCAATTTAAATAATTCAGAAGGATGAAATATTCTGTCTTCATTTGAAAGGAAATTCTCATGTATTCACATCTACAAATGCCAAGAATGCTCATTCCAAGGGTTAACCTCTATATCTGATCTTTATGGAGCCAAAATTCAGAGTAAAGATGCACATTTATTTACTGAAAATTTGGTATCTGATTCTTAAAACTGGGTTGGGTGTCCTTTCTAATAAAACTAGTTTCTCTGGTTAAATGGCTTTTAGTTATAAGCTGGCTTGCTTTGCAATTACAGAATATCCTGACTTAACAGGCTAAACAATTTGGTATTCTTCTCTACTAGTGAAACTCTCTTCCTTGTCTGCCTTTTTTAATGGGAAAGAAAGAAAAACAACAACAACAACAAACCAGTGATGGCAATTTTGTGGGGAACTGGAGTAAGGAAAATGCGAAGCAGCAGTAGAGGAATTTTAATATTTGTCACATTGACTTATTTCAGTACTATCTGTAAACTGGGTTTCTTTATTTAGACAAATAAATTAGTGCTGGCTGAAAACATCAGCACTTTGTGGATTTCTATGACAAATTCTAGATTTTTCATCAAAACATTTTCCTTCAATACCTTTCATTTGTTAGCAATTCTGAAGTATTTCTTAAAAAAAAAATGTAAATCAGAATGATTGTTCTTCTATTTTTTAGAAAACAAAACAAAACAAACAAACAAAAATCTTTAAATGAAATGTAGTGAACTTTTTTTTAATTCACGTGTGTTTTCCTCTTATTTGCTTAATATTAATTGGATATTTATGAAGAAAACTACCTTCTTCAATACTCTGTTTATAACATATTTACATCTTTATAAGAAATTCCTAATTTTAAACTGGTTTAAGTACAAAGTCATCTAATTGCTTTTTAAACCCACTAAAGCTGTAGATTAAGTTCATCTTAAAGCAATCTAGGCTTTTTGCTATAAAACAAAAACAGTATTTCTACAAACTGAAAAGTATCTCTGTGTTTATTTGTGTTGTAAAATCTCTCAAGACAACATTGCTGGTAGATCTACCTTGTTTTTATCCCTGGAGATGGTATTTCTAATGATTTGAAAAAAGACTCTAGCAAACTTCTTTTTTTCACCCGGTCTATCCATTTTCTTCCTCCATGCAGCACCTATCTTTAAACAGGTCAGGTATATACATGCTGCAAAAAACATGGAGTGTACATGTAAGTACATTGGGCTGAGGGCAGGCAGCTGACCCATAGCAGCATCCCTGGCCAAAGCCTTCTCTTTGCAGAAGCTGGAAATGGCTCCTGCAGAGCCTCTGGTTGGGATCAGAGATGCTTCAATCTGTACCAGAAGTAGCAGAGTGGTGACGTCTACATGGCTATGGCCAGTTTCACTTTGAGTTTTCAGGTTCACACAATACTGAAACTTAAAGTACAAATAGTAGAGGGGATGCCCCACAGTACTGCAAAGTGAGCACACCAGCTCCATTTTCCAAAATCTATGCAAATTGAAGTTGGGTTTTGCACAGCCTTACCAGGTAAATCATGCAACAAAGCCATCTAGCACATTTTACTGTTATGAGCTCAAGCTTCACTCAGGGGTGCAACAAGTGACTGGTCATCTAGCCTCAAAAACTCCACCTTGCACTCCTCTGAAGCAGGAGGCAGAACTAATAAAGTGTTCATTAAACTCTCCAGAGAACCCTTAGCAGAGACTTATGCTGTCCGCTTGTCATACAGAGCTCACTGAAGCAGAGTAGGACTTAGGTGACAGCTTTTGTACTGGTTCAAGCCATGGAATTAATTTCAACTGCAAAGCAACACAAAAAGACCACACAACTGGCTTCATCTAAAGCTGCATGTAGATCATGACCCTTTGTAGCTACTGCGAGCCTGATTTAGATATCAGAGTGTTTTGTGAGGCTTATGCATCATGGTCTTATTTGAATATGCAGCAGTCACAATTTTTGAAGGAAAAGATTTCCTGAAAAACACATTGCAGAAGTGTCACTTTTGAGGAAAGTTGAAAAGTTGAAAGATGAAAGTGTTTTCAAAGGACAAATGTAAAATTAAATGCTAGTGCAGGCTGAGAGTGTGAAACATAGAAGATGCCTAACTTGTGATAATGCCATTTAATAAAAGTGTTCTGATTCAGTTGCAAATATTGACATTTTCTCACACTAGAATGAAGTGTTCCTCAGAAATTTTGACAAATAGGAACCTATTGGAATTTATATTAACTTGGATCCTCACTTGAAAAGGAAACTTATAGAGATACCATTTCACAGAGAATCATCTTTGTAGACATTAATGAGCACAAGATAGAACAGGATTTAATGAATCACTGAATTGTGATTCTATTCTCCTACAAAATGTCTGTATTCCTTCCTCTTCTCATTTCAGGAAAAGTGCAAGATATCATGTGAGTTTTCAATTGCATGGAGAATATGGTTTTGACTGTCATAGGCTAGAAGGTCCACAGTCTATTACTGGCTACCACTGCAAAGTTATGTTATGGAGGCTACATTAAATAGTGCCAAAGCACTAATCTGAAGTCAATTAACAATTGTTACTAAGGGGTATTTCACTCTAATCCTTAAATAATTCACCTTCCTTTGATGCTAATAAAGTGGCTTAGAGAAGCAAGACTTGATGGAAAAAAGCCACAGATGCCAGAAATAACAGTTCTTAACAACTTAGAGCAGTTAATAGCTGCAAAACTAAGTGTAACACTAAAATGTATTAGTTAAAGAGATGTATATTTATTTGTGTGCTTTCATTTTATTACTAAAATGTATGATGTGATACACTGCAAGATTTAAGTGGTAGAACTTTTTATTACCATTTAAAGTGCTCAGACAGAAAGCAGTGGAGAACGAGGGATAATTCACTGCATTTTTGTGGGCAGCACCCACATGTTCACATTTCCCAATGTTTTATTATTTATGGGAAAAAAAGCGTGCACTGGGCAACAACATGTTTTTTTCCCATGTAAAAATCATGTGCCAGTGATTCACTGATTCCTATTTTTCCTTGTGCTCATAAATGGGCAAAGGGATGACTGTCAATGAAACTATTAAAGGATGGAGAATACCTCAGAGAGTCGACATTCCAAATGATATATTTAAGATAAGACAGATTCAAACAGGTCACTGGTTTGCAGTTGCACAACTGTCTGGATTTTTTAGATATAGTTCATTTCAGGGTAGTCTCCTGAAATTCTGACTTACACACTGTTAGAAACAAAACAGTTTGATGAGCTGACGTTACAGTCACTCCCAAATGTTTAAAAAAAAAAAAAATAATAATAATAATAATAAAAAAAAACATGAGTCAGGGAAATCTAGGGAAAGACTTTGAGCAAGACTTACATTCTTTGATTTTTATTCTGATTTCTGAGCCATTAGAGTGCACTCCCTCCATGCTTGCTGGCCTTTCTCTGCCCCAACGCAGACTAGAAATGCAAATTCATGATCAAAAATACAAACTGAGAGACCCATGCAACCAGTCACCTTCAGGATCTGGATTCACAGCAAACTGGCAGTGTATACTGCATAGTTGTATAGAAAAAATCCATTCCCTCCATCTGTATTTTTTTTTCTTCATTTCTCTTCAAACTTATGAGTGATCAAGTTTTATTTGTATGTGTCTTCACAGAAAATCAATGGTAAGCTTATACCCTGGAGTATCATCAGTGGGAATTAGAGAAAGTCATAGTCTCAGAGAGAAGAAAAGCTGATAGGCATTTTAAGAGGTCAACAAAGAGCATTCCCTTCATTAAAACACCAACAACGTCAGAGCTGTGACTTCTGTACTTGGGCAATATTTCTTAAGAAAAACACATTTTTTTTCTGATTTCAGTACCTGTGTGGTAAAAAAGTCAAGATGAAAAAAAAGTGAAGAAACTTATTTTTTTTTGCCCTGAAATATATATTTTTGTCATTTTTTTTTATATAACCAGGGATTTCCTCATTGTGTTTATAAAGATTTGTTTATTATTATTATTATTATTGTTGTTGTTATTGTTATTTTGTAAGAGTAGTGCTAAAACAATGTGGGATCAGAAATGAATCCTGGTGATTTATATATCTAGTTACTACCAAGTCAGGTAAAACTTCAAATAGCAATATTGCATATTACTTTTTTTCATCCCTGCAGTCCAAGAGAAGATGGTGGAAAATCTTTAAAAAGGAAAAAGAAAAAGATGGGGATATAAAAAGATATAAAACAAAAATAAAAAGCAGTTTAAGACCATCTTCAGGCAGCTAGCAAATTGTTAGGTGTTGCATATGAGTAAAAGCAGCTCCCATGAGGAACAGCTGAACCTCAGTGGTTCTTCTGCATGAGTTCAGTCCTACAGTTATACCTCTGACATTAGAAGAAGCTTTACTCATGGAAGCTTAGAGCTACTTCCCAACAGAAAATGTTCAAGAATGACCATATTTACTGAGAAGCTCCTTAATCTTTTCTCTTTCCTGTGCAATTCTTTAGGAGACTTGCAAATGAAAGTTACATTAACCTCTGACTTTTGTGTGATGCACTTTGAATCTCTATAATTTTTCAAAAAGCTAGTTTAATTCAATAATCAATTCAAGAAAGTACTGATACTATAGAGTGGCAATAGTAGAAAATGAAGGGGTAAAACATTATAAAATAATCTGTTAAGAATCAATTAAACGCAGAAAATCTGAACCACAAGGCCTAATCTGAATGGGGGCCTGCAGGGGCTGTGATAGGTGTGAACATTCTGTGATGGTCTACTCCTTTCACATAGTCGGGAAATATTTTTTTGTGAAATGGGCTTTGGTAAAGAGCAACTGTTATGATATTTGGCAGGGTGCTTGGGAGCAGAGAAAAAAAAAAAGTACTGTCAATTAAATGAGAGCATGCTGAGTGATGGAAGGAAGAATACAGAAACTAAGCAGTGGGCAAGAATGGGTGCTGTGATGGTGATGGGTAAGCTGTTATGTTTTCTCACAGGGAAAGAAATCAAGCATCGAGCTTGCAATAGATGTGCTTTGTGATTTTGAGAGGGCCAGATAAATCTGTGTTTCTGTTTCTCCATCTGTCAATCACAGATGAAATTTTACCCATGTTAATGGATTGCTAGAGGATTTCCCCTACTCTCTCTTTGCCAGAAGGTGTTCAGATACCATGGCCCTGAGAATTGTAGGAAAAGATAATGCTGGCTATATCAGTAGATTAGAGAAAGATGGGAGGGAAGACTAATGATAAGTTAGAAAAATTGTCATTTTTTTTTGAAAGCTTTCAGATTTCCTATTATGCATTATATGACACCCCTCACTATGCCCTATCTCAATACAGACTATTGGTATAATCAGGATTTACTCTTGTTACAGCAACCAGTACTACTTTTTTCCAGGCAGTGGGACTTTACTCATAACACTCTCTAACATGAATGATGATCACACTTCCTTTATTACATGAAATGTGTTTCTATGGAGAAGTATCTCCAGTCATGGTTGTTCTTTGTCTGTGGGCACTACTGTGTTTATGGAGGAGACGGATAGGACAAAACTGTGGGTGCAGTACATGCATTCTGTAACCAGAACTTCTGAGAGAGAAAAAGGGAAAAGAGCAATAGGATATACTGAGAATATTTCATAGTCTTGCTCGACTTCTGTTTGGTTTGACTGGATTGAACGCTTTGTTTTAAATCTCTGTATGCTTGGCACTAGATGCAAGGTTTGGCCCCAAAATGTGGCCCAAAGAGTATTTGAAAGGATTAAAGATCAGTTCTGGGTATGATGCTGCTGTCTCCCCTCAGGTCACTATTAACAATACATTATCTTCAAATATATCCTAGTAGAGTGGCCTACTGTTTTTCATAC
Organism: Nettapus auritus; assembly: GCA_011076525.1. Classification (NCBI taxonomy): domain Eukaryota; kingdom Metazoa; phylum Chordata; class Aves; order Anseriformes; family Anatidae; genus Nettapus; species Nettapus auritus. Next base: position 72,454,815 of record CM021767.1, on the reverse strand, counting down.
GTGTAGGTAACTGAGGTATCCAAGATGAAGGAGAAGGGAAGCTAGTAGGAAAGGAGGTGCTCAGAAAGCCAGGTTGTCTCTCCCATCTCTGCGTTTTGTTTCTAATGCGATCCAGTCCCCAGTTAAAATATTGTTCGTCTTCTAAATAAGTTTTTATTAAGAAAAATAAAACCACCAAAGAGGATGTTGTGCAAGCTATCTGGAGCTCCAGAAAAGCAATGATTTACACGCATACGTAGTGGGCAGTTGCAGAGGTTTTACTCACCCATCTTCTGGTACATCCCAATGCATGCTGACTTTCCCTTGGGGAATGGTTGTTTCCCATTGGCAAAATTGGGGTTGAGAAAACAAAACATTTCCAGAAATAGACATGTCAGCATGTCATGCAATCTTCTGGGCTTTCTTGCAAAGTTTTTAAGAGAATGGAATATGGAGGATGTGTTCCAATAGACAGTTGTTATTGACTAATTTACCATTCCCTATCTTGCTATTGTCTCTACTGAAATTAATACTTTCATCTTAAGACAAATATTTTACTACAAAATTTTTAACTCCAAAAATTAAAAAAAAAAATGAAGTTTTTTTTTTTTTTTTTTTATTTATTTTTTTTTTTTTTTTTTTTTTTTTCCTCTGTAGTAGCCAGGGCATTGTTTTTTCTTTGTGTATAATGCATTGCTCCATCTGTGTACTGATGCTAAGGGAAAGGGACAATGAGGTCCCCATCTGAATCCCTTTCTCTACTTCATTGTACAATGTCTTCCAGTGTCTAGAGGACAGAGCTGGCCTACCTCTTCAGCACCCATGAGCAGGGATCCTGCAATGACTGATGTCTGAGGTCATCTTCACAATGAATTGTAGCTTCAGCTCTTTTTAGCTCTTCTCCATCACAGGAGGAAAAAAAAAAAAAAAAGACTTGTTTATGACTTTGTTCTTACATCTCTACTCTGTGGAAGGGAGTAACTAGTCACAGAGTAACACAGTGTTTATATTTTAAGACTAATGTGAACATATCTTTTACAAGACTACTTTTTAAAAACAGTAGGTTCTTTGGAACTATTAGGTAGCCCTTTCTACATCTTCTGTAAAACAGTGAATACACTGTTGACATTGAATAAGTACTAACAGCAAAGTAGGAGTGAGATATGCTGACCTGCTGACTGGATCTGTTTAGATCAAGCCTGATAAGCTAGATTCAGACTTCAGTGATACACTAATGTTTCCAAATGAAGCCCTCTGCACTCAGTGGAATTACAAGAAAGAATTTACTCATGCATTCTTCAGAGCAAAATCCATCCTATGACATTTATATCTCTAGCTTGGTGCAGATGAAAGGAATCCTAGCGGCCAAATATTCAGTAATCTTTCTAAAAATGAGCTACCTACTCACTTCAGTGAACAAAACTGATATCTTTCTCAGACTGAAAAATGAGAAATGTCGTTATCTCTTGCCACCTCCCATGACAAACATTTCCACTGGTATTGTTATGTATGAACTATACATAGGCTCTGTACCCATTTCAGAACTGGCCACTCAGAGGCACCACAGAATCTTGCTGGAAAGATGACCGTCCTCCATCCCCAGTTATATTTTAAATTTATGTCTGAGATACCAGTACTTCCTCCTATGCCAGCATTTCCTACAGATGCAGTTCCCTTTGCTGAATGGACCAGTAAGATCTATTTTTACATAATGAAGAAGAAGAAAAAAAATTGTTCAGTATTAATTTACTACCCAGCTCTAAAAGTTGGTTCTGAAAGCAGTAAAACTGCAGGTACAATGGATAGATTTATATAGCATACTCCAGATATTCCTCAGCTGTTGATGACTCAGGTAACCAATCTTATGCAGCCACTGAGACTTTTCCTACAGAATCAGTAATGTTATGTTACTGTATTTTCTCTGCTTGTGTATTTACTCCTGAGTGCTCATCAGCCTAGCTAACAGAACAGGCCAGATCACTTATTTGAGTTCTTAACATAAAACCCAGGCGTGTTTACCCCAAAGATACCGTGATAATGCAACATGTACACTTTAAAGTTTGTTAAAAGTGAACACAGGGTCTTCAGTGGCTTATTTGATATAGCAAAGCTAACTTCTTATTAGAAGGTTTGAAGTCATATAGAGTTTATTTTATGATTTAAGAGTGTCTAAAGCACAAGTGTAATCAGATACCCATTTGCTGCTGCCAAAAGAGAACTAACTTCCTTTTTCCACTGGTCCTGGGTGGGGGGTGATTAGTATGCTTTGTATCACAGTTTCAACAGAGAAAAGCAAAACTATTTATTAGGAGCCTGTTTAGTCAGTACGGAAATGACTGCTGCTGCATGCCATGAGGGGTGTCTAGCTGACTTGAACTAACTCACTGGTTAGACCTGGTTTAACAATTCCTTACTTACACTGCCACTCCTCCAGACAGATGATAACTAATTCTGTCTTTGACTAATATCTGCAGTTCACAGAGTCCAAATGGAGTTGAATTTACACTGATTCTACCGGGCCAGTTTGGAATAAATCTCTGAGAGTTCAGATGGAAAATGGAGTGGATGCTGTATAAGCAAAGTGCCCTGTGCAAGCATCCCACTGACATTGGTAGGCTAGAATGTGGCCAGCACCCTTTTTCTGTCTTTACAGACATTATTTGAGTTGAAGATAAATAAATATTCCATCACACTTCAGGAAAACGTATTAACAGTTTTTAAAGAAAACATTTTGAGACTTTCAGAGGCCTTGTGTGAAACTAATTTTCCTGCCAAATATATTTTCAAGGAACTAAAACATGATACAGGTGGATATGACAAGATCTTTTACAAACACCATTCTTATTCTAATTCAGTCTGTTTTACTCCTCTGTAATAGGCTCCAAAAGAAATTGCACTAATACTTACAAACTCCAGGGTGAGGCATCCATAAGCTTCCCCCAAGTCCATTATAGCTGTGCACAGACACCTAGGTTTAGCAAGCTCTAGAATTTGCTGCAAAGTAAAGACAGGAAAGAGTTGAAATAAAACATGGAAAGTTCAAGCAAATTAGAAGAGACAGTAATAATTACAGTGAACTAAATTGTCATACATCAGTGACATGTATCATTGTAGCTTCTCTGAAGACCATGGGATCCTGACCTTAGAATACAGGATGAAATCCAATTGCAAATTAAGGAAGATTAGTTGGTTTTCCTCATTTGCTTGCTTGCTTGCCTTGAGAAAAACACATGCTATTAATTTTGCCTTCCATCTGTACAAGAAGGTAGCAAGTATGCAGGCCATCTCCCTGGACAGAAGTAAAAGGAAAATGAAAAAAAAAAAAAAAAAAAAAAAAAGGAAAAGTTGCTTTCCAATGGAAAGAAACATGGAGTGAGCAGCTGCTGTTTGTGAAATGGCCACCCAGGTGTGAAGCTGCTTCTCTGACTTAAAGGACCAGCAAAAAAAGACAGACAGAAAGGAGTTCCTATAGGGGTTAGTCCTACTAGGAGCTGGGAAAAGGAAAAGGAAGTTTTGGTGCTGTATTTCCCACTGCTGTATCACAGTGGAAGAACTCCTTTGCCAGCTTCTTGCCTTAGATTTATAGGCAAATTTGGAAGTTATATGCTTCCTCAATAACGACCGCCATCAGCAGGAGATGAAGAGCATGCACAATGCACTTAGTCATCTTTCAAGTTGTATAGTATCTTGGAATATCTTTTGAGAAGCACCAAGTAGCAAAACAAAATAAATGTGTAGAACTGTTTCCCCTGACAGCATGACTCATGCTGATCATCCTCCTTTTCAGTTAACCTTCTAACACCATAATGATTGTCATCTTTATCAGATGTGGTTTATTCTTACAGAAAGTCATAGATACTTGCCACAGTCACAAACTATTTCAAACTACAATAACACGAAGGATAATCTTGTGGCTTTATTTTTCATGACGTTTGCCCTCAACATACAGAAATTCAGATAAAATCCTCAGATGGTAATTCACCTATCCCTCTAGAGACCAACCATGATACAGCAGCTGTCTCAGTGAGAACAAATAAATAGCAAATAAATAAATAACAGTGCTCATCAAATAAAAGAGGAGTTATATATACCTGCAATAGTACAGGATGACAGGCATGAACACAGCTGTAGTTTCACAGTTTTCACAGTAAATGCTCTGGTTCAAGAAAGAGAAAAAAATAGCTAGGATAACCCATGCTGCCTGCATGCTCTGTGTTCTCCAGCTCTGCTAGAGGAATGACATTTTGGGATGATCTTGAATGGCTTGAAGCAAAAGCCCTGAACTGGCTTCACAGTCAGTTGAAAATTTTCCCCTACCACCTGAACGCTTTCCTAACACCTAGACTTATCTATAAACTTGAAGATGATACAGTTCAGTCTTAAACCTGTAGCAGAAAATCCAAAGAAGGATTTATATGTCATTTTTTGGTCAGAAATATCTTTCTGAGATGTCAGAGCACACACATATCCCTTAACAGCTTGGCACTTATAATGAATTTGATGGCCTATTCAGTATAGCTGAGCTGTGATGATTGTACTCTGCTGGGGTAAGACCCAGCATTGTACTCTACAGGAGCAGCACTTTGTGTGCTGGAGGCACATCCTTGTGTTTCTTACAGATTAGAGTCCCGGTCTCTTGTAGGCCAATGTCAAATTGGGTGGAATATCTTATTTGGCCTTAAATTTCAGGAATTTAAACCTTTATTGATGGGAGCAGCATAAGGATGTCATCCCACATGTCAGCAGCACTGGTGTCATCCCACTATGAAGAGGGGATGCTAGCAGAGCCAGAAGAGGGCCAAATACTTCCTTGTGAAATAACAGAGATGTTGTCAAGGCTGGCTATGTATCAGACTATCCAAACCAACTTAGTGTTTGTTATCTTCTATTCTCTTAAGGTAATCTCTCCTGATTAACAATTTATGTTGCTTGTCCAACTAAGCTGACACCTTATGAGTCTCTCAACAGTCTGTACTGTGAATCACGGATACCATTTATATTTCTGGATGAACTGTCCAGGTCATGGGAGGTCTCAAAGAGAGAAGCACAAGGCATTTTCCTGTCCTCCAAGTCACAGCCCTATAGAGAATTAATCTGAGGTTTTTAACTACATCTGTGACCCTGTAGCATCCCAATATACATAGCATACAGAATCCCAACAACACAATTAAACCAGCTTCTCTGTACTGAAAGGCCTCACCTTCATTTTGACACTAGATGGTTTTAGGCAGGTTCAAAATGGTGATTCAGGGTAGTATCACCAGGCTCAGGTGGTGTCCAGCAGCTTTAAACACTTCTTTTCGTTCTTTTTACAACTGAGCTTTCTCTAGTCTTTACTATGAAGGGTACTCCCTCCCCCCACTCCCTTATTAACAAAATCATAGAAATGTTAGTTGATTGGAAGGGACTTCTGAAGACGTCAAGTCCAGCCTCCCACTCAGTGCAAGACTACCTCCTACTTAGAATCAGGTCACCCATGTTTTTTCTTTCCAGGTCTTGAACTCTTCATGGAAGGATAGAGATTTTCTGCTGACCTACTCAAGTGCTGCACCACCTTCCTAATGAAAGAGCATTTTTCTTAATACCTGCTCTAAATTTCAAAAACTGCAACCTGGGGCTTTTGCCTCTTCTTTAAGTGTGAAACTACCAAGATGAGTTTGTCTCTATTGTAACGTCCATGTAGGCAATTGTAGGCTACTACTAGATTGCCCCTTAGCTTCTTCTTCACTAGGGTAAATCAGTCCAGCTCTTTCAGTTTCTTCTTGCAGGTCTTTGTGCTCCTAACTCTCTTGGTAACCTCTTATTTTCACCTCTTTAGTTTGTTAACAGCTGTGCCGTGAATTTGCAGGAACTTCTTCAGCATGCCCATAGTTTTGTCAATATGTGCTTTCTACAGCTAAAACACTCTGCAACAGCTATCTGTAAAGAAGGGATCCTGGGATCATAAGGTGCTTTAGTGATTTTCAGCATCTACCTGATTTGCACTATTCACGAGATTGTCATGTATCTTGCAGGTTGAAAAGGCAGGGAAACCCAAAATCCTATACAAAAAGATTTGTCAGAGAACCTCAAATATTTTCATTGAACTATCCAGTTTTGTAGCAAGAGAGAGAAGATGCAAAGGAAATACTCCAGAGCTGGTTGATGATGGAGCTGTGAGCATGTGGAAGAAGCAAGTTCAAATCCTTGTTGTAGAATGGAAAATCCTTGTCTTGAATCAGGTAGAACAGGAAGCTGTACCTGGGTCTTCCACATGCTTGCCCCATCCCTTCACCACACAGCTATTAAAGTGGCACATTTATCCTACCAGTACACACAACTTATGGAACATTTCTGTTTTCATTTCAGCATGGAACAAAAACAAATTCTCAAGCCTCAAAGTAGTCATGTAGCAAAACTGCTGTCCCTTGGCCAGCTAGTATTTGATGACATCTTTCCTGACCTTGGTTACTTGGGTTATTGCTTGCCATAATTGTCTAATTGTCTCTTGCTCATTACACAATGGAAAAAAAAAAAAAAAAAAAAAAGCAAGAGGAAGAAACTATTACAAGGGTCTTCCCACTTCCAGCAGGAAGTGCATGCTTGTAAGCAAGTCTTTGGTTCCATGTAGCATGAGCCGACGGTTTTCTGGTCAGCCCACACTGAAGAAGGGTCTCCATCAGAACACCACTGGAATCCCGTTAATTATACTTCTGAGGGCAAGCTTCTGGAAAATGCTTGTTCCTGTGTTTTCATCTGAACCACACTAGGCTAGCATCATCTTGCTATATCTTCACACTTTATTTGCCCTTGACCATGACTATCTAAATTGGTCTTTTAGTCCTTAAATAGTCTGAACTTTGCTGGGAACTACAGTACATTCAGCGTTATTGGTAGTAACAGTAGAAGCTGGTTAGTAAAGATAGTAGATGTAGCTATCTTCAAATATTTCAGCTACATGAGGACTGATGTGGCTGATATGCTGAACCACAAAGGACGTCTAGGCAACAGTGAGAAGGGGCACTAAAAGAAAATTCTCAAATTACTTCAGAAATCCTGAATACAATGCACACTTTTTGTTTGTTTGTTTCTGTTTTTTGTTTGTTTTGTTTAACTGAGATTTTCAAAATAGTAATGAACAAATCTAGTTGTCCTTGTACCTCAAGGGAATCAGAGTGTTTAGCCAAGCCTCATCTTCTAAATCAAGGGAGGATGATCAGCCTGCAATGGTTTCAATCATTATCCAGGAGAAAGGGATTTGCATAAATTATCTAAACAATAAATGAACATTTCACTCTGCTTAACTGTGCTGGTTTTTAAAATGATAAAATTGATAGAAGGACTTGAAAAAAAATACACAGAAAGCAGGGTAAGAATATGGAATTAGGGATTACAAACTTTAATCAGCTTTAATTAAGAATCATAACTTTTGTTTCCAATTACATGTGACTCACTTTGTTTATTTGTTCCTGTTTATCAAGGACATGTCTCTGATCCTCAGGAAAGAAATTCTGTGGATGCTTAAATGTGAAACATGACTGGGGAGAACCTCTGAAACTCTTCACTTGTCAACACGTAGGAAAAGAACTATGTAACTTTTCTCTTGTTCTTTCTAACATGTGGCATGATTAGCCCAATAATAAATAGAAAAAATTTCTGGTAAACAAGAAAGTATTAATTCCCTCCACAGCAGGAATTATTGCGTCAAATTCTACAGTTTATTTGAGACTAAGTGATAGTTTGTGGTGTGACTGAATCTACCAGTAAGTTTTATTGCTACATGCTTTTAGTCATAAGTATACTTATTAAAATGTGAAGAAGATAGGTATCACTTGAGTAGCTCTCCACATCTGCAGAGTGCCATGACTCAAATTAGTTGCACACATTTAGTATCAGGAAATATGAACGCTCCAATAAGACTTACAGTTTTGTGCAGTTATTACCAAAAATATTTGTCATGTAGTTGCCCCAGTAAAGAACTGAGCTGTGTCAGTAATGCCATAAGAGTGCCAGAAATAGAGCATAAGTGTGATAAAATAGCAGAATCTCTTCAGTTCCTTCACTCCCTGGGTTACATTGCAGAGAACATAGGAGAGGTGCTCCAGTCCTCTGATCATCCACATGGCCTTCCTCTGGACTCATTCTAATAGGTCCATGTCCATCTTCTGCTGGGGGCCCCAGAGCTGAATGCAGGGCTCCAGGTGGGGTCTCACAAGAGCAGACCAGAAGGGGACAATCACCTCCCTTGACCTGCTGGCCACTCTTCTTTTGATGTAGCCCAGGATACAGTTGGCTTTCCAGTCTGCAAGAGCACATTGGCAGCTTATTGCCTTTCATCCACCAGCACACCCAACTCCTTCTCTGCAGGGCTCCTCTCAGTCCACTCATCACCTACCCTGTATTTGTGCTTGGGATTGGCCAGTCCCATGTACAGGACCTTGCACTTAGCTTTGTTGAACTTCCTGAGGTTCAGACAAGCCCACTTCTTGAGCCTGTCAAGGTCCCTCTGGATGGCAGAGGTTTCCTCCCTCCAGCGTGTTGACCACTCCACACAGCCTGGTGTTGACCACAGATCTGAAGGCCCTTCTCTTCTCTGAAGACAGAGTGGCCTGATGAGCTCAGGGAAGCTCTCTGAATCATCCAGCTAAGGAAAGTGTATAATCTCTGGGGTTTCATGCTATATTAGAAATAGTAATTCATCTCCTGTTCCCTAACAGACAAATTTTAAGATGCATTTTTTCAAAACTGGGCTTTAGTGAAGAGGTACTGCAGTTCTGTGAGAGTCTCTGGGCGAAAGAGAAGAAGGATTGGAATGAACTTCTTCAGGAGTTCTGAATTCAGAAGGTAAAGGGAAGTCACTTCCTATCACTTTGGAAAATAGCGTTGCCTCTGGCCTAGCTGTTTAGTATTTTTTAACATTAATAACACCTTGTGAGTCTTAATGATTAATACAAATAATGGCTAAAAAGACCCAAGGAAGAGGAGAGATGTTACAGTTATGATTTAGCCATCAAATGAACACTTTTGTTGCATAACATAATATGGTGAAAGGCAGGGTCATAAAATATAATTTTTGTTTGTATTTCTTTTTATGGAAAAAAAAAAAAAACATATGCAGTGGTTTGAACAATTGTGTATGGTTTGCCACAATGATTGTCATGTAATTAGACCAGTGGTTACTTGCAGAGCACATCTTCATATGCATTCATGCATGGTTTTGTAACCTGGCTAAGTGAATAATAGTCTAAGATGTTAATCTCCATATGTATGATTTGAATATTCACTTAGAATCCAATCAAAAGCCAATCTACATCAAGAAATTGTTAATAATAAGATGGGCTCACCAGGAGCTGGAACACTTTGTACAACAACATGAAATCTGGCTGGTTCAAGATTACTGGTTATTTTTGTACAAAAATCTTTCTACTATGCATATCTCACATCATGGATGGTGGGTCACTTTCTCTTGCACATACTTTACTGCTACATTTTTATTTCTAATCAAGATGGCCACATCTGTGTCAAATATCTAAGGGAAAAATAGAGAAAAACACCCTCAAGACACACTCTGTAAAAACAATAGATGCGAAGATGATAGAATATAATACTCTTAAAATATTCAAGGAAGCATATAAAGACTACATGACAAAAAGTTTTAAAACTTATAACATTTCTTTCAAAGTTGTACTTGAAGAATACTTAGTATGCCACAGGAAAGGGGAGAAAAAATATACACCAACTTGTCTATAATTCATGTTACCCTTAGCTACTCCCCAAATGCAATTTTCTGTGACTGCACAGCAGACAGGTTGTCACATCCTTACCCTTCTGTCAGTCAGATTTGCTTAGCTTTATAGTTTTTGTATATGTGTAGGTTTCTGCTTGATCTGCTACTATAAAAACTCCACTACTGTGTCTGTTCTGCTTCTCTCCCTTTCTGAGCAAGTTTTTATTGCTAACCTTAAACAGATTACAAGCCTACTCCCGGAAAGATTTATTAATAGAATAGATACTGAAATACATCAACTTGAAAGAAAACGTCTGCATGAACAAATCCAAGAGAGAACATTTCTAGAGAGCCCCACCTCCACAACTGCTGCCATAATGGAAAGTCCAAACTACAGTTTTTGGTTATTTGATATCACTGCTGCTGTTTCTGTTAAAGTCCTCCCACAGATAAAAATTGGAGGTACAGGAGTTGTTGCTAAACTCCTCTGCTCTTTAGTATGTTTTATTGCATCAAGATATTGGTAAGTTAGTTGTAGAAGCTGAAAACGTTCTTGAAACTATTGGGTCATTGGTGAAAATGCTTGCAGAAATGTTTTGAGGGCCTAATTTATACGTGATTATGTTTTTTTAAAACAGAAGGTGCATATACATTATTTGTTTTCTTTCTTGGGAGCTGTGGGTTGGGCTTTGGAAGATAACTTTGACAAAGAAAATAATGGTAACTGATTTTATTTATTTATATATATATATATATATTTTTTTTTCAAAAAAGGGGTTTGGATTGAGTTTTGGCTTGAGGTTAGGATATGTTATTAGTTTAGCAGAGCTACTTCAAACATTGCTAATTAGAGAAGCATTAACATCAGAACAACATTTCAAATTCATTGATGTCATCTTGCTAACAGATTTGGATACATGGGCCATAATCCCATTGGAAAGCCCAGAGCTGGTTTTTCCCAGAATGGGGAAGACCCACTTGTGAAGATCTGTTTTCATGGTCAGAGGGAGTGGGAGAAAGGAGGGCTGTGGGATCTGTTTTCAATGGTTAATTTTCTTCCCAGGAGCTGTCAGCAATAATGGACTACACAGAGCATATTTGGGTCTAGCATCAGACTGGTTTGGTTGTGAATTTTTAATTATTTTTTTGGGTCAGAATTTGAGCTTAATGTAAGATCTCAAAAGCTTTCATATGGCATGTGACATTGGTATCACCTGAGTATGCTGTCCTAGCATATAAATATTGTTCCAGCAAGAGTGGCCATAAAGACCAACAGAGAAAACAGGCTCCCATAGCCCCACTTGCATTTAGAAGGTTTTAGACGTACCTCTTCAGTTTTCCACCAGGAGTCAACTACACAGTGTGCTACATTTTTTCTCATATGAATGCACATTAAAATGCATCTTTTCTTTTTAAATCAGTGCCCTTGATATTAATTTGTCCAGGCTGGTAATAGGGTTCTAGAATAAGCAGGGTATTTCCATTTGCTTTACTTCAGATGTATAACATTCAGACATACAGTGCCTGCACTGCAAATGTCACATTGGCAAGACTGAAAGAACATGATGCATCAAGATGGTTTATTACCAACTCATATGGTCCCAGCCCTCCAGCAATCCAGTACCTAATAAAATTATTAATACCTAATAAAAAGGCTTATTGCAGCTCTGAAGCTAGTGATTGCTTTTTAATTACATATTTCTTTTGATTTAATAAGGTAGTAAATATTTTCTTCATCTCTCTTTAAAGAAAAATATGCATTTTATGTATTAGTACCCTTTATATATGTTATTTATATTCCACACATAATCATCACCATATTTACCCTGGGTCACATCAACCTTTTAGCCACCTTTTTACATTATTTTTGCTATCTTCACAAAACATAAGTTATTTTACAAGTTATCAAAAGAATTTCTTGAAGGGTAAAAAATACATAAATTCTTCCTTGGTGTGAATATACTGCAGGGTAAAGAGGACGCTTACATAAGTCATGGCATATTTGCATTAGCTCTAGCTCATTCTTAAAATGGAGTGATGGGATCTGAGGCTGTGGGAACACTGACATTTAAGACAGGTCTGTAACTTGCCTACATATATGGCATGTCTGAAGATGAAAAAAGTGCATCTTCCTTGGGATAGGATTCAGCACAAACTAAGGCCCCATCAGGGGACCAGACCATGCACATATCCAGCCCGCTGCATCCTCACTGCTGCAGGCTTGCTTCTAGCTAGATCACTAGGTAAGCCAGGCATATGTAGGTATGTCTAGATTCACACACCTAGTCACAGTGCATCTTGAGAAGGTCTCCTTTCCCAAACTGACATTTTACCTTGCTTTATTTCTTCTATTCTATATGTTTCCTGCATCTACAGGGTTAATTTTGCACAGCAAAATCAAGAGTCATCTGAAAAGTAAATTTAAGAGAATGGCTATCTTAGAAACCTGTGTGCTTCCTAGTCACATTGGTTGGTTTAATGCAAGAATGAGGTCTAATGTAAAACATTAGCTTTGTGGTTATGCAGAACCAAATTCAGCAACTCTAAATGTACCATCGGTTATGCTTCTCTCATCCATTTTGATGCTATCAGTTAGAACAAGAACCTCTACTAAATGTCATCTTGTTCAGGCTCTCCACATTCAAAGATGTCTACAATTTTGCCTGATTCTACTACTGGGAACACAATGGCTGGAGTATTTAATTTTCGAACCATGGTCATTGCTACGATTCCCTCTACAGCATGGGCCCACAGAAAGTTGCATCAGCACTTTCATTGCCAGTTGGCACTGAGGAGACAGCAAAGGGCAGCACAAGGACAGGAACAAACAAGTGGGGTAGGAGAAAAGTGTGGAAATTTCCTGTCCTGGACAGTATGTTAATATATATATATATATATATATTTGTGTAACCACATTCTGAAAAGTAGTCAAGATCACTTGGTAGGCCTTGGCTTGAGAACCAGCTGAGATTTTCTTTTAGCTGACGTAACCTGGGAATCTACTATGACCCATTCTTCCTTGGTTAAATCAGCAGCTTTGAATTCAACCTTTCCCATTACAAACCTCCTTAAAAGAAAGAACTCTGTTAAGCAACAAAATGTGCAGTATGTTACTGTAAAGGAAGAGCTGTAATTGCAGCCTGTCCCTAGGCATTACTAGAAAAGCCTTGCATGCACTAAGTAGAAAATTTGCTATGCTACAGGCTGTAAGCATAGCTCTTCTATTATCCTCTTCACATTTTCTTAGGAGACCAAAAATTATGTAGCAGAACTGCTTATTTAATTGTGGCACACACAAGACAGGAACATACACCAGGGCATAAAATACATTTGCAACAGCACAAAATGCATAGTTGGAGCAACACCTAACCTATTTTCTACTAGTATAGAATCTCTCTGTATGCAGCTTTGATCCTCTACTCAATGAGTCACATTAGTGGTTATATTTGCTCAGGTGTAACACTGAAAGGGAGTAATTTTGTGAGTCTGAGGCCACCTTGAATCTGAGGGCTGCAAGCCCAACAGCACATCCTGCCTGCAAAGGTCATTCCCAGCCCAAAGCTCCAGGCAGCTGGTGCTGCCTTCCCATTGCTTCTAGCTGTCAGCTGCTCAGATAGCTTCTTTTTACTCTAGGACTGTGCAGCTAACATGTTTAGCATGGGAGAAAACAAAGTCTCTTTCTCCCCACTTTTCCATCACCAAGCTGTATGGGTGGAAAATGGGGACAAAAATGGATCATGGCAAAGTGATGGAGTACATGATGCCCAGTTAATCTTTGCCACAGAAAACAAAATAAAAGTCCTCGACCTTTATTTGGGAGTTAAGAAAAACACCCTTCTCATTGAAACTAATGGGGTCTTGCCTCAGTCAGTTTACAGGCTTTGATCCTAAAGTAATATGTGGAAAAGAATATATAGGCATTAAGGAATAAACTATAATGAAGCCACGTCACATCTTTCATGATTCTTTCTTTAAATACAAAACTATTCTCTGGTGAGCCATGTGTGAAGGAAGAACATTCTTCTGGTTGGAAGGGCAATCCTGGGATGTGTCATGGAGCAGCATACCTCTCTGGGCTACAGAGACATAATAAGAGCCACAGATTTTGCTCCATCCCATAAGAAGTCTGTTTTCCCTCTGCTATTTGGTCTAGAAAGAGCACATGAAAGGAGAATGCCCTCATGGCTTAGGCATGGCTGTGTCCATCAGCAGTGCCAGGTCTTCTCCATGGTCAGCTGCAGACCTGCTGCCTAGGTTGAGTTGTAGAGCTGTGATCTCTGCCTTTTGCTACTAATTACCCAAATAGTACAAAAACCTCTCTCTATCTTCAAAAACCTCTATCTATGTTAGGGATAGTTTTGAAGCCACATTACTAAGGGATGTAAAGAATTTTAAAAATCCCTCTGTTAAAATCCCTAATTAGTGCCAATGTATTATAAGAAGAGGCTTTCTCCAGGCCACTCTTTCACTGTCACTTGGTCAATTAGGGTAAACGAAAAGACAATGGCTGTGATTTTCCACTCCATCCCTCTAGTTTCACATTAATGTAATAGAGCAATTAGCACTTGAGGCTTCAACCTCTACAGCTGCTAGGCTGGAGTAAGGAGTTGTGGCTGGGCCATAGGGAAGTCTGAGCTAGGCAGACCTCAGGGAGTGAAGGAAGCAGAGCTGTGGGCCAACCACCTGGCTGCACAGCCCGTGCATAAAGTCCTTTTGATGTACACCTAGATGCAAACAAGAGGCTGAGCCCTCAGTAATAAATAGCAGTGCTACATAATAATAGCTGAGAATTAGTAAGTGCTTTATGCTTATATAATGCCAGTCGCATGAGGCACCCCCAGCATTTTGCAAATGTTAACCTCTGCTATTAATTGTGCGTACCATGAGCTTATTAATTAGTTTATTTTTTTCTGGGTTATTTTTAACCTGGAGCAGTTCCTTGATCCAGCTCACAACATAGCCCCACACATAGTTACATGAACGTTAGTAGCTAAACTTTGATGATGTTGATAACAGAGGAAGGGGAAGGGAGGTCTTTGCAGCAGTGTAGTCCCTGAAGCCTTCATGCTTTTAAACCACAGGTTTAAGCCAAATTATTTTTAATTCCTAACTCCAGCAATGTAGCTGTGATTAACATTTTACTGCCTTTCATTACAGCCTCGTTCCCCAGAGGTGTAAGAACAATTGAAAGGCCTTTATTTCTGTGCCCTTGACATGACCCTTTCAAAGTAGGTTAGGGCTCACCTTTCGCCTTCTCCTGCCTCACTCCTATTAAAGACAGGATTGAATTTTACAGCTAGTACATCTACTTAGAGTTACATTATGATTCATAAATTCCCTGAGGCAGAGACTGGAGCCAGATCTTTTGCTGGTATAAACTGGCACAGCTCCACTGCTTTTGACACTAATTTGCACCACCTCACCTATGTATGTTTTCAAAGGCACCATGATGCTATATAAGCAATAATAAAATGAATGGGTCGTTATCATGCATGCTGCACTTCTGCTGGCTACAACAAAGGTACATGAGGCATGAATTTGACCCAATATATCTTTGGCTGATGGAGAAATCACGGTCCTTCAGACAAACAATATGTTTTCTGTTTGTTCTTTTATCAATATCTGGATAGAACATATGGAGGAGTTTTTGAAAGCTTTCTTCTGAGCAAGGTTGTTTTCCACTTCTGAACTGCCAATTTACCATGAGAAATCCGTTCACTGGAATGACAGAATGGGCAAGATGTACAGCAGAAATAGTATGGTCTGTTGCAATAAATTACAGGTTTCTTTTTCATGTGCAGCAGTAGAGGCGGCACTGATGCAATTAGCTACAGCTGGTTATAGAAAGAAAACATGCATCTGTGGATGGCTCAGACTGGAGGGAACCAACATGTATTTTCTGGAATTTATCACTGTAGAGAGAGTGGGAAATAAAAAGGACTACAATTTTTATGCTGGGGTGCAACAAACTTTAATAACCTTTATTTCTCCCCTGTTAAATGAACATAACCTAATAAACATATTCAGTCCATTACACAGCAATTAGCAAATGCATCTAGATCTTCACAGATGCTCCAAAGGAAGGATTAGAAAGGTTCATTTTCTGGAGTAAACGATCTGAAGTAATTATTTGCTGAAGTAAGGAACTGAAGTGTACAGTATGCTGTATGTCCTTTTACCTCTAGGCTTCAGATATGCCATTTAATTTAATTGCAGCAAAGGCTTGGGGCTAACGAGGAGAGAGCTAGCATTTTGCTGCTGGTGGTTTAGAGTTTCCCTGTGTCCTGGATATCACAGCCTGGGTTTTCCAGAAATATAACTGCAAAGGATGTGGATATGGCTCATATTAAATGATTTTCAGCACCAGCCTCATGGTGCAGCATCATTATTTTATTTTTTATTTTTTATTTTTCCTGAATGTCCTGTTCACAGACTTATTTTTTCTCTATCTGTTTCAGCTGCCTTTTTTAACCTCAGTGCATTCACCATCTCCCACCACATTTTTCCAACAAAACATGTAATGTTTTTAAATTAGCTCTTTGAGAATGAAAATAAGTTTTTCCCAAGAAACTTTCTGTGTCAAGAGTTCTCCTCAGTCTCATGTTTCTTTTCCCTCTCTCTTTGTTCTTTATGTAATACTCCTGTCTGCTGAGGCCAGGTCTGGCAAACAGGAGTGAGAGAGGTGGCAGACCAATGCTTTCTGCTGTTGCTTGTAAGAGACTATGACACAACTTTGTTGCAAGCATTGAATATTTTCTTTAGATCAAAGTACTCTTGCCACTACCCCCCAATTTCTCATTATCTGGCAGTCCAACAGCTCATCTGCTTCTGTGGAAATGTCTACAATGGATGCTTGGCTTTGTATTGTACTTAAATTAGTGGGTTGGATCTTTTCCATTCCTTTATGCATGGGACACTAGCGACTGGGAAGTATAAGAGAGTGATAACTGTGAGAATAGATATTTCCCAATGAAACATCATGTTTTCATCCTCCAGTTCCACCAAAGCCCTTCCATGCTGTGTTTGAATCATAGAATGTACTTCATGGCTTCAGTATCATAGAAGCAGCTAATCAGCTATTTTTGCTCTTGTTTTGGATCAAAATATCTTGGCAGTAGCTTTTTTGTCCTTTCCTAGAGTAGACTCAGAACTTGGGCTGAAAACACCACAGAATGGGAAAGTGAACTTGGACATGGGCATTCAAGCTCAAAATTCAAAAGGGACTTTTGGACTTTTGTCCCATGCATAGTCCATGTCTAAGCTGACAGTCCAGCAGAAAATCACAAAGACAATTACAGCAATGCAGCACAATCACTTCACTTGCCACTTATTTTCAAAGCTGTGTTTAAAAGTAAAATGCCACTTCTTAGACTTCCTCCCTTGTTACACAGCCTGCTTTAATGTTCCATCAAAACAAAGAAAACAACTGTTCCCACATTAGGCATACATTAGCTATGGGGAAAAAAAGAAAAACAAATCATTATTACATGCTTTGGAAAAGGAAAGGAGCCAGGGTGTGTGCCTAGACGACAAATTTCTATAATCTCCAAACCTATAATTTACTTCAGAAATGTGTGGTTACCTTGAAGAAGAGAGGGATCTTCCCAGCTTGCCAGTATAATGAATGATTCAGGTGTGAATGGAAACACATGAAGGGAAAAGTAAAGATCTAAGGAAGACAAAGTTTCAAAACTGTAACGCAAAACAATGTCTCCTCAGACCTCACCCACTCAAATTCCTGCCCCACAACTCAGCAAAAGGAGACAAGCTGTCTTGATACTGGCACCCTACTGCAGTCAGAGGAAAAACAAGCACTGAAACCCACAGAATAGATGGCAAAGGTGGCATTTCAAGTACCCTCAGATCATCCTGTGAGTTGAAAACAGATCTGGACTACAAGTTATTGAAAATGGATCCAAGCAAGAGCTGAGGTTGCTGCCAATTTCTCTCTTCTTAATAACAATCAGTTTCTGCTGTGTGCTCACCAGGATAACAAAAAAAGCACATATGTTGGAAATTGGGATGTACAACCTGTACTCATACATTTCGTTTGTGATGCCCAATATAGATGTTCAGAACACAGAGGAACAGTGGCTACTTAATTTGCTCAGGAACAGAATAATTCATGTCAACTGCTCCCACAAGGGATACTGGCAAGGACTATTTTCCTCATTACTTGCTTTGGAAACAATCTTTAAAAATCCCACCAGTAACAGGAGACTGAAAATGAGTCCAAATAGATCATTTAAATTGAAAAAAAAAAATCTTTCCATATCAGGAGGGTGGTGCATGCTGATGTACTTGGTTATGATAGTCTCCAACAGTTGCCCAAGAATCTGGTAGCAATGAAAAGCCTGGTATAAAGACTGCCCTGCAATCTACTGCTTTTGTTTAGCGTTTCAGGGGACCCCACCTCAGCTGGCTTAAACTGTCTGTAAATTGGTTGTCCCAGGCCATGCTAATCACACAAGAGCTTCTTTGTAAATAACAGTAAAGAAGATGCACCTTCCAGAGACATTTTAGCTTCTTTTCCTCATTAACTTCTCTCAGGATGAGAACAGCTTTCCAGAAATGTGTATTTTTCCTTGCTGAGTGAGCAGCAAGCCTGTGGTGTTCAGGTTAGTCTGAAGCCATAGTTCAGCAGTAAATACAGCTTCAGGGTGCCATCCAAATCTGGTAACATTTTTTGATGGCTCTACTTTTTATCAGTAGGCCTTGCTGCAGATTTGGCATCATCTGTGCTCTCTCAGCCAGCAGAAAGCCAGCATAATCAAGTAAAATGACACAGACATGGTACTGTATGCCCTGGCTAATCTAGTGGGAATGCTGCATGGGATGAGGCTCAGGTTTGGGCACTTTGTATGAGTGCAGTGTTTGTGATGGCGAAATGCCTCTGGGGACAGCCGGCCTTCAGGCAGCACCCAGACTGGTGATCTCCATCTTGTGTGCCCCATGCTCCTGGCAAGAAGCTACCTCAGGGCATCACTCCTCTGGCAGCTGGAAACCACTCCAGGCCAACTTTATTCATGGGTAGTTTGTAACCTGCTCATCCCTTGTTCCTGAGCCAGTACCATCTTCCAGACTGAAAAGCTCCCCTCTTCCCTACTCCTTAACCCTCCTAACCTGCTCTTGTCTCTGTGGCCATTGTTCCCAGCCTGACCCACCCTGCTCTTCAGTTTCTGCCTTCTCCACGTGAGAGAAGGAAAAAAAAAAAAAAAAAAAAGGAACAATCAGCTCTTCTTAAGATTTTGGGCCCACAAGCGATTGACTCATGTCAGCCAGCCCTTTGAAGTACTGGGGCTGTTTGTGGAGACAGAGCATCAGAGCTCAGCCCTGGACAAGCTGATTGTTTCAATCAAAGATTTAAACAACTGCCACATGCAAATACATAAAAAAAAAAAAAAAAAAAAAAAAAAAAAAAAAAAAAAAGGAAAGAAAAAAAACTAAGCTCCCGACAGACTGCATTCTCCTAGGGATCCATTGAGCACCCAGTGGTATGGAGATGCTGCAAGAGCTGGGAAGGCTGCTCGGGGTTACAGCTGACTTCCTGCTGCACCTTGATCAGCACTTTTTCAGAATTGTAGGAGCTGAGGTCTTATGCCTTAAAGCATTTTTCTCAAGTTTCTGTGGCAGCTTGGAGTCTGTCTTCAGCAGGACAGTGCTGGGGTGGGACTGCAAAGTCACCCTGTTCTTCCTACAGGGCAGCACTCCCGAGCAACCTGCTCACAGTGCAGGTGGGTCTCAAACTCACCCCCAAGGCACTCTTGTGTTGGGAGCCTGGAGGTCTGGACCACACCTCAAATAGCCTCCCAACTCCAGCCTTGCATGTTTGTGTGTAAGCGGAGGCAATGCTCGCCGCCGGCAGTAGCGGGAGTCATGAATATAGTAAGACATCTGTGAAAGTGCTGTGAAACAGCCTGGTAAATGAGCAAGGGAACTGCCCCTTGTGCATCCAAAATTCTGGTTAACTTACTAATATGATGTGGTAATGCCTAGAATTGCAGATTTCAAGTCACTTCCCTGTTTGGTTCTAGAAGAAGTTGATACTTACATATAATTGCTTTCTTTGTCCTTCCTCTTGACCCCAAGTATTTCATATCTATATGAATGCCATGACAGTGTCCAAACAACAAATATAAGGGGAATGAAAAAAGAAAAAAAAAAAAAAGACATGCTCTTTGTCTGAACGTAAGGCAGCTCTGCCTGGTGAGAGTTTATGTCTCTTATGTTTCCAATAAATGAAACGAGCTTTAGAGCCATCTGTGTTGCTACCAAGTTGCTACTCCTTACCTGAGCAGGTCCAGAGTTGATTTGTCTTTTAAAATTTATTTTTCATGTTCACAATATCCAAAGATGAGTTGCCAGCTAATTTAGGTGGAAAGTTTTGCACTGCTTTTAGGAATGTGAAGCTAAATCTTTTAATCCTGGTCTGGCCTTCATAAACTTGGAGAAGGAAAAAACACACATGACAAGAATAAGTATTATACAAAACCCAGTTTAGTTTATTCCAGCATTTCCCAAACATCAAGCATTCCCTCTGTAGAAAATATGAAAGACCGGAGGCAGAGGAATCAGTGGAGGTAAGGGGAAAGATGCAGGAGGCTGCAGAGGTACATATGTGAAGACTTTTTTTTTTTTTTTTTTTTTTTTAAAAAAAAAAAAAAGTAATATAGCAAGGATACGATTAATTTGATGTGAAGAGAAAATTGGCTGAATTTAAGCAAATTGCTCTTGTTCAGGGCTCCATCTTCAGAATTGATTATACCAGACTCAGGCTTGTTTTTGAATGGTTTTCTCCCTTTTACTGCTCAATAAAATACTTTGGAGAGGTGAGCAGCCTATGTTTGATGTAGATGTACTTTCCTGAGTCATCAGATAGACTGAAAGAATTATTCCAGTGCTGCAACTCATTCCCTCTGTCTTTAGGACGTATTTACTCTGAGTTGTACTGTCCTGAGATGCTGATGACACAGCCTGCACTGGGAACATTGTGTGGGACAGAGGAAGAAAGAAATTATGATGGCTTGTCTTTCCTAAGTAAGTAGAGCCTCACCTGCTGCCAGCCCCTCCAGATGGGCTGCCAGACTGCCTCCTGAGAGGGAAGATAACTATATTGAAGCTTCTGGGAAAGAAGAAGTACCCTAAACCACTTCTTCCATTTCTCCCCTAAAAAAGCCTGGCTGCTATCATACCATCTTGTGGGAGTCCTGGTGTGCTGGTCCATGGATTGCCAAACACAGTTCTCTGGGAAAGAGAACAACAAACAAATGTTTGTGAAATCGTAATCGGAAATGTAAGCTCATCCTTGCAGTGCCACTTGTGTAAGACCTCCAGCCTGCATCATGTTTTGCCCCAGCACAGGGGTCTGCCCATCTTGAGCAGACCACAGGGTCAGGGCCTACTTATGACAATAGCACTAGGATTAATGATTAATGTCCCACAGTTTCTTCAGCACCTCCGTTCACAGCATAACAATTTCACAATAGTGTGCATGTAAATAAACATCAGATCTAAACTGAGCTGGCTGAGCAAACCTCCAGCCAGAAACACCACACTTTGTTGGAGGGAGCCACTTGGGCTCTCTTGCTAATGATATGAAAACAAACACAGAACTGTGAGGCTTAATATTGGTGAGCACTTGTTATTGCTCTGCTGAGCATGGGTGGGTCTGGTATGAAAAAATGACACCTAGCAGATTATTTTTAATCATCTTTCTCTCTCTCTCTTTTTTTTTTTTTTTTCCTTCTCCCTCAGTTTTACCCTCCTCACACCTGGAAGTTAATACTGAACCACTGGCATGTTGTGATTTGTTTTCACCTGCCTTCTCTGACTTCTTAGCACATAAACTATTGGTGCAAGGACTGTATGCATGCTATCACTTCCTTTGTACTCTTCAGAAGTACACAGCAATACATGTCTGGCTCCTCAGGGAATTCATGGTCACAGCAGACTGAGGCAAGGGAGGCAAAATGCAAGAACTCTGTATATGAGAGAGGCATAGCAGCATGCCAGCCTTAAACTACAATCCCTGGAGCTGTGAATCGAAGGCAGAAGGGAGATAAGCTTATAAGTGCAATGTCATGGCTTGTGGAGGGGTGAAACATACCTCCAAAGGCTGCACACCCACACATGCTAAGGTCTAAAGCTGGCAGCTGGGGAGTTGTTCCATCTTCTCGTGCTGTAAAATATCTGCCCTACATGAAGCTCCACACCCACAGCATTTGTATCACAAGCCCTTGTGGGAGGTGGGAGCCAAGCATCATGCATGTACAGAGATCCAGTCAACACTACTACTGCTATTAAGACATTCATCTACAACTTTAGAGCTTCACGGTGGTTATAAACCTGTGGCATTGGTGAGGAGCAACAGCAGATAGTAACATGGGATTGTTCAGGATAATTTTTCTTTGCATTGAGGCAGATTCACTGCATGCAAAATGAGATATTTGAAGTGCAGTGAGTTCTCCACAGCCAGTGAAGTGGAAATAGATACTTCTATGGCATGGGTAATCTTGTCCTCACATAGACATCTAAAATAGATCAGATGAATCATTGCCTGTGAATATTTTTTTCCACTGACTATAAAGGGAGTCTGGGCTTAGATGTAGACTTCTATATTACGAATGTCTAGAGTTAGGTGTACTGAGTTCTTCACAAAGCAATTCACTCCAGACATGTGCAGAAGCAGCCTCTAAGTTTATACTTTAATATTTTATGCATACAGCAGAAGGGAAATGTAAGTATATCCTCAAGGCTGAACAATGAATATTAACAAATTTCCATTGCTCTCTCTGGGAGAGCAGACATCTAGGAAATCAGCAGGAAACAGCCAAGAGATTT
Source organism: Nettapus auritus (assembly GCA_011076525.1). Taxonomy (NCBI): domain Eukaryota; kingdom Metazoa; phylum Chordata; class Aves; order Anseriformes; family Anatidae; genus Nettapus; species Nettapus auritus. The sequence continues at coordinate 72,432,290 of CM021767.1, read as the reverse complement.
TAGTATTAGCATGTAGTTCACAGTGGCTCTCATCACATATGTCTAATGCTGATTAATTTTATTTATTTAAATATTTATTAGGCCCTGATGGGGGACTTCATGTGAGACCCAGCCTTTGGCTTGCTTGGGAAAAAGAGTGCCTTTGCTCATTGCTCTGGGGAGCTTTCCATTCCCTGCAAGACAGTAACAGGTTACATGCTGTGGCTGTCTTATCTGTCCCTTAGTGTGCTGACAGAGGAGGTAAGGGACAGGTGTGCCATGTTCCGGCAATGTCCCATGTCAGAGTGTTCAGCTGTAATACGCAAGAGAAACAACACTGGAGAAGCAACTACCTGCCATTGCCTTGGCAGCCCTAGCCTCCTTGCCTTCCCTGCCATTCCCTTTCTCACCCATATGCTTCTCCGTGAGCCTGGACTGTTGCGGCCCTTCTTACACCTGTACAGGACTAGCCATGTCACCAACCCCCTGTGACACTGACACCACCAACATTCTGCCTGCTGTGACAAAGCCAGGACTTCACCAGGGCTAAAGCCAGAAGCTGGTGTCCACCCACTGTGGCATGACCTTGACATCACCGGGGCTGGTGACACAGCTATTACCTTCCACCGCTCAAGTGAGAAGAAGCAAACAAAGAAAAAAAACCAAACCCAACAGCTGATAGTGTTGTGGAGGGAAATTAATACCTGTAGAAACAACTTAAAGAAAAGCAGTTCAGCAAAGGTTAAAAGAGAACTAAAAGCAGCAGGTCCTATCCACTGCCTAATTTAAAAGATTTGCATGATATTGCTGCTATTTGTGGGTTTGAAGGCTAAATTCTGGAGAGAAAATGCTTTTTGAGTTGCCTGAAGGTAATATTTCACACCTTTGGAATTAAAAGCATCTCCAGAGCAAAAGCCTGCAACCATGAGTGCCTGACAGCGGTGAGGATGTTTCAGCATGAACTGTCAGACTTGCATCTTTCTTTCCCTGAAATGAACCAAAGACTTTGCCAGGGACTCTCCTGTGCTACACACTCTGCAGCTGAACACCAGAACAAAATACATAAATTAGCTTCCACCTACTTGGTACACTGCAGATTGTTACACCCTCTTTAGCTGACAGAGCGAGAGGCAGTATGCTCAGACTGAAACACAGGAGGATCCATCTGAACATCAGGAAACATTTTGTCATTGAGGGTGGCTGAAGACTTGCACAGGTTGCTAAGAGAGGCTGTGGAGTGTACCCCCTCTTGGAGATCCTCAAAAGCCTCCTGGACATGGTCCTGGGCAAGCAGCTCTGAGTGTCCCTGCTTGAGCAGGGGTTGGAGCAGGTGACCTCCAGAGGTTACTGCCCACCTCAGCCATCCTGTGATGCTGTTACGTGTACCTCCTGTTACCTCATGCGGTCTGTCATGATGTTCTTTCAGCTCCAGAACAAAATGTCCAATTGCTTCTCAAATATTTGCACAGAAATTCCAGGAAGGACAATGCAGCATAGAGAAATGTGCTGCTTGACAATGATTAAATTTTAATTATTTCTGAAAAAATGAGGCTTGTACTTTTTTATGTGGGTCCAGACCCTACAGTAAGAGTGGAGGTTGCAAAGTGGACCTTCTTTGCTAATGTAGAAGAGGAAATTGGAGGCCACCCTCTCTGAAGAAGGGCAAACAGATGTTTCATGAATGGAAGGAAACAAAACCGAATCCCCAGGAGAGACATGGTGGTAACCCTCCTAACTTCATCAGGTTCTCAACTAGTTCTTCCTCATCTGGGCTTACACCCACCAGCTCCCAACCCCCTCCGCCCCCCCCCCCCCCCCAATCCAACCCCTCTGAATGGTATGACCATGTTTTTCTGAAAACGGAAGAAAAAACTTTTGCTCTGAAAGTCCTTGAGCCTGGCTCCCAGGGGATCTTGTTATTGAAAATGCAGTGTCGGGCTTCTTGGGTTTACGTTTCTTGTTGTCTGCCTCTGCGAACTGTTTATTAAGTAATCAAATAACAGCATAGTACCTAAATAATTCCTTGCCTCATAAATGCTCAAGTATGCAATAAGTAAGGAAGACTTGTTATATTTTTCAAACATGCAATAAGTAAAAAAAAATACAAGATACATGGTGACTAACCCCTTGGGTGAAAATACTTTAGGATAAAGCACATTGGAAATTGGAATGGTTTGCTTCCTGTTATGTACAAAGATGGCTGCAAAGGAGCTATTAAAGTCCCTCAAACAAATGCAGTGCTTTGTGTGTTTGTTTGTTTCTAGTTAGAGGTACACAGTCATTCAAAAGACCATGTGCTGTATAGCCTCCACAGAGTTTGCTTTGTAGTACAGATAGTGCCTAACCACTACTTTCCTCTCTCTTGATCACTAACGAAAACAGACCATATAGAGATGAAAGTGTTCTAAATCAGTGCTCTGTGTCATTTCCCACTTACTTTGCACTTTTTTGACAGCTGAAAAGCTGCAATAAATTGAGTACATGCACACCCACAGAGAATGACAGTACTACCATAACCTAACCTCTCAGGACATGTATTTTCTTCCCCAAGGGACTATACTGAAAAATTATTAAAGTGTTTTTTGTGTGTGTGTTTGTCTGTTTTCTACTGTGATTTTAACATTCAAATTTTTATCAATATTACATCTCTATGACTTGAATTTAGCTACTACTTTTCAGTAAATCACAGCAACATTTTTAACAAAAGTAATTGAAAACAAATCTGCTAATATAGCTATATAATAGTTACATACTAACACACAAATGTATAAAAAAATCAAGCACATAGCACCAGCAAATAATTATTTTCTCTTTTTCTCCATCTTTCATCTCTTTCATTTCCTTTCTCTTGTTCTTTCTCTTTTTCCTCCCTCCTTCTCATTCTCTTCCTTTCTTTTCATTTTTTTCTTTTTTTTTCTCTCTTTTTCTTTTCTTTTTCTCTTTTTGTCTTTTTCTTTTTGTCTTTTCTCTCTCTTTCTTTTTTTTCTCTTTCTTTCTCTCTCTCTCTTTCTTTCTCTCTTTCTTTCTTTCTCTTTCCTTTCTTTCCTTCTTTCTTGCTCTCACTCTTGCTCTCCTTTTCTCTCACTTTTTCTTCCATTCACTCTTTCTCCCTTTCTCTTTTTCTTTCCTTCTTCCCTTCTTCTTTCTTTCTCTTTTTCTTTCTTCTTCCTTCCATCCTTCCTTCTATCCTCCCAGCTTCCTTCCTTCCCTTCCTGCCTCTGTTTTCTTCTTGCTCCCTTTCTTTCTGCCTCTCTCTCTTTTCTCCTTCACTTCTAATTTTGTTTTGTAGGTAGTTGGAGATCTGGTTTATTTTAAAACAATGAAGAAGGCAGAATCCCCTGAGGTAAATTCATTGAGTACTGGGAGGTCTTGGTAACACAATTGAACTGGCACCAAATCAATAAAAACAGAACAGAAGAAAAAACAATAATTAAAACATTCTGTCAAAAAAATGGAGCAGTAATTAAAAGATGCAAACTATTGTTTTGCTACACTAATTACATTTTAATTTTCAATAGCTTGCTGAATAGTATAAAAGCCCATGCCTATAAAATGTCCCAGTGACAGTGCTCTTTCTGCAACTAGCGTGATAACAGTGTTTATGTGCTGTAACAGAGTGGTATGTGCTTTCAACTCTGTGTGGGTGAAACTAGCTTCCTTGTAAGATAGCATGACAACAAAGTTTTCATGTTTTTTTGTTGTTGTTTTTGTTTTGTTTGTGTTTTTTTGTTTTTTTTTTTTTTTTTTCTGGTGTGGAAAATTATTACTCAACACACACACACACACATACAGAGACACACTCATGTACACGCATACAAAAACGGGCTCAGACCAAGAGCTCTGCTCAGGGCACTTCCACTGACCTCAATGGGAATTTTGTGTGTGGCGCAATAGCGGGTTGTTGGCCAGCATGAATACTGTACTTAGGTTTAGACCATGTTGTTTTCTTCACGTGTTATTCAAGGATGAAGAGAAAAACAAATCGAATTTTCCTATTAATATACACCATTAGCAACCCTAAAACATGCAACCTTTTGGGCAGGGTCCTCAGGACTTTTCTCACAGAAGGATCCTCATAGATCTCAGTGGTAGATACATAAAAGCAACATAATAAAGCCCATATTCTGTACCATTATGAATCATAGTTGTCCTGAAAAAAACTACGTAATTCATTTTGCTGCTTTTGAGAAGACATTGGGGGACAATTTTCCATGGGCATATTTAAGAAATACTCCATATCAAGGGTACGTGGAAAGGAGCTTGTTGTCATTAATTTATTGCAGCAGCTCAACACAAAGTCAAGTTATCCAGATGAATCCTGGCAAAATCTGGATCAATTAGATATGACCTGTTTTTCCACAGCCAGAGCAGACAAACTTTGCCTTTCATATCTCATTTGAACGGTAGAATTCTCCCAGAAATGGGTATGCCATGTGTTCGGACGTCCCCAAAACAATAGGCCCCTTCCATCACAGTGAGAGCTGTGGGGAAACATTTTCTCAGAAATTAATCCCTGGATTTCAGATGTATGAAATCAATGAAATGCCTCAATCTATGAAAATGGTCAGGATTGCCAAACAATGTTTCACAACTGGATAGTTTTTCTACATTTGAACAGTAATTTGAAATTACTTTTTAAACAATATGTATATTAGAAAGAATGACCACATCAAATGATAGAATAAAATCAATATCCTTCATAGCACTGCAGCAAGAAGCACAAACAAAAAAGTAATGTTTTTTAAAAAGAAAACATTGAGAAAATGTTACCTGTGTTTTCACCACTTTGCAGTCCCCTTCCTATCCTCCCAAATTCATCTCTCAGATACATATATTCATTCCCGTTCAGCTGGGAAGAGTTAACAAGGTATAACTCTGGACAGTGTCTGCCTACTATCTGGAAATACATAAAAAGTAAACTCAAAAGGGAAGCCGAGGCAAGAATATTACAAAAAACAGACTCACTTAAACTATATACAATGTCTGTGTGTTTTTCTAGGGAGTGATAAGGTGATAGTGATCATACCAGCAGTACTGGTACCTTGGGGAGCTGGAAGCTAACTAGATACACCTCCCTGGAGGTTAAGAATGCTAACTACTATAAATAGTACCACTCAAATATAATGGAAAACTGCAATCACATATTTTTACACACCAAAGTTGCAAAACAAAATAGATATAAAACCCAGAGCAAAATCTGGATTTAAAACAAACAAACAAACAAACCTCTAGTTTAGAGAGCTAGTCCCTTATCTTCTGGGAATAGCCCAAAGTGAAGGTTTTTTTTTTTGTTGTTTTTTTTTTTGTTTTTTTTTTTTTTTTTTTTGCCATGATGCAAGATTAAATTGTTTCAAGAATTATTTCATGGACACACAGTATTCCCCAAATCCCTGTTAGTGTGGTGCTAGTGAACTGTCCTGATTTACTGAAATGAAACAAAGATGGATATTTATTTAGAATTCCTGTAACTGCTACAGCCAGTAAATGTGTTTCATCACTCTGATTGCAAAAACAAATACCTACCAGAGAAATGCAGTTCACAACAACACAGAACTGAATGGAAATATAATTTTTATTAATGTTACACTAGTGTTCATGGAAGAAATATTTAACCGAAGGGAGAAGAAATCAGAAGGGCTGGCTGAGGCTGAGCCATAGATGAATCTCCAGCAGCAGAGGCAGGGCAGCCCCTGTGCAGTGGCATTACTGTGACAGCTTCTGCCAGGGCATAGGGAGGTGCTGGCCAGTTCAAGAGGAAGAGGTTGCCTCGCTGGAGGACGTGAACAGTGTGGCTGCATGCATGGGGTCACAGTGAGGGGGAATGCAGGGATGTCCTTACAGCCTCACTAGACTGCAGCAGATCCAGGAGCCCAGGGCGAGGTCACCTCCTGTGGTCCTTGGTGCTCCAGATGAATATGGGCACCATCATATCCTCTCCATACTGAGCCTCTGTCACCCTACCAGCTTCTGGAAATGTCTCACCTGCCTGACTTCCAGTGCAACTTTGCAGACTCTGGCTACTTTAGGTAGTCTTTTCTTTTTCTTAGCATACACCTGTCCTAAGGAAGAGTGTTGCGGTGTCAACAAATTCACAATTCTCTCATCACTCCAACATGCTGGGACTGCCTCAGGGCTAGAGGGAAAGCAGTTTCCTCATAGCCAACAGGGTATGTGGCCAACCCGATATGGATGAGAGTAGAAATCACCCTTTGGCTGGTATTTGTGGTACAGTCATAAAAAGCCCATAATACTGGTAGTGTTGTTTATTCTTGATAGATCATTGCATCCTTCCTTTCATGGATCCTTGGATACTCCTTTCACTGCCTGAGGAGACAGGAGAAAAAAAGCAACATGAAGACACAGAGTTTGTATTTTCATGTTCCTTCTGTACTTGATTGGGCTGCGGTTTCATGGCTTGACAGAACAGAGCTATAATCATTATAACCTGGGTCACACCCTAAAGGCAGAGACAGGTTGCTCCATAGTTGAAACCTGGTCCCAACAGGACAAATTTCTCAACAGATGTCCATGGCTGATGTAATCCTCTCTGCTGGGATGGGAGAGCTCTCCATTGGCAGTGGGAGAGGAGAGAGGTGAGCCAAGGTATCGTTGCTGTCAGGTTTTGTGAAAGCCAACTGCTTCAGTTGTGTGGTCAAGGGTCCAAGTGTTTTAAAATTAAGTTTCTTTCAGATCCTCTGACCGAGTGACTTTTCCAGTTGGGGATGATGAGGTGAGATAACCACAAACAGCTACTCAAAGTACTTTCAGAGCATTTTTCTTCCTGAGGCTCTTTCTATTAAAGGAGATGACCAAGGCAACAGAAAATATGTGAATTAAACTCAGCCATTACTACAATTTGGAACTTGGAAGCTTGGTCAGAACACACCCTTGCTGTCATTTGATTGGTTGTCTAACACTAAAGCCATGAGTTGGCTTTTACACTGTGAGCATGTGATTGTATCAGTTCTGCACTGGTTCTAAGAAATATTGACTGATTAAATTAATCATTCCCTATTGAAAGTCTAACATTTTGAATATACAGTAAAATACTAATTAAGCTAAAACCAAGGCTAAAAAGTACATCTCATCTTTCTGTCTATGAAAATACACTAACCAAAATACTAGATTTCCCACTTATTTTTAGTACCCTCCCTAAGCATACCTACCTTTTAATCATTTACTATTTTTGCCACATATGGCAGAATGTGATTTTCGCTGTTGTGACAAATCAAGAGTCCTTCCTGAAAGATGTCTGGATGGAAGTAAAACAGGGTAGCTTGTGTAATCTTGCACTCTGCTACAATTTTATTTTTCATCAGAGCCCTCAGAACTGGCAAAATCTGCTATTCAGTCTCTATGGTAGAGTTGTTATTAAATGCTTCTATGATAGATATAGGTCTGTAATGAGCAAAATTGTTTCTTGAAGCATTCTCTTCTCTGAAGTGCAGCATGTCTCAAGCTGAGGACAAGAAACACCAAGGTGTCACCAATGTCCAAAGATCCTTGGGATCCTAGGAAACAGCCTGTGCCACGTGATAACAGAGAAGATGAAAAACCTTGAAACCCTTGCCCCCCTGTTACAGAAGAAATCCTTTCCTTCCTCCAAAGAGTGAGAAACATCTGAATCTTGCTCCTGTAGAGTCAGAAGTCTGTGATTTGAGCTTCATTATCAGTGTATAATCACGTTAAGGCTTTCCCGGTTTATTTTCATTCCTCTCCAGCTCATGAGGGCAGAGAGATGAATTGAAGGACTGATAGATTTAGCAGGGCTGTGCAGGACTTTGATGCGGCATGGAAATTAAATGACTCTGAGACACCTCAATTCTTCCTATCTTGCTCATCCAGTTATGAAGCAGAGTGTTCTAATTCTACCTTTATGTTTACATTCCTATCCATTTCTGAACCCTTCCTGAAATTTGTTGCAGGATCAAAACTCAATGCAAAGTCCAACATTCAGCAGTACCTAGACCACAGAGTAGGCTAGTTTCATACAGGGCACTGGATTTTGTTCTGGGCACTGCATTTGAAAGAAATATATGCAGGCTAATTAGGAAGGATTCAGACAAGAGTAGAATAATAATAATGTTAATATTAATAATAATAATAACAAAGCCATAGCACAAGGACTATGCTCATCACAGAAAAAAAAAGGGGGGGGGGGTGAATGGAGGAAGAAGAAGTATTTAAGAGCTGTCTACAGACATGGTACAAATAACAGGTTTCAGCATTCACAATGAAACTACTGGGTTCAATAAGTATTAGGAACATCACAGTGGATAAATTCCTACTTTGTTTATCCACAACTGCCTTCAAAGACAGAGTCCCACAAAAGTTGTTAGGCAATACAAGTACTTAGGGAGGAAGTAGAGGGTGGAATGATGGTCTGGAGCTGGAAGAGGGTCTTAGAAGAGCTCAATTAAATGTGCAGTCCTGTACTACTGATGCAATAGCACCTGTTTGCTTCTGGGACTGCATGCAGCTGCCCAGGTAGCACTTGTGTTTGGGTGGAGGTTCCAGTCCTGGTGCTTGATGTGAGTGCTTCGGGCCCTGATCACTCACCCCTGTCCTCTGAGAACACCGAGAGAGAAGTGACTAGTAAAGAAAGATGTGTATGGAGAGGAACTGTGGCTTTGCTGAAGGGTATCTCTTGTCTCCAGTGTACAGACAAGGGCATTAGAAAATACCCCTTAAAGTGACTGCTTGTTGGCTTTATGAAGAGAACACAGTGTTCCCTGTTGAAGAATTTCCAGCCTGACCAGGAATAATAGAAATACTTGGAAAATATGATGTTTTCTTTGAAAGAGTAAGTCAAATTGCTTCCAAAGAAGAATTAAAACACTAATTTGGACTGTGGCTAACATTTACCACCTCTGTGACAGCAACGACAGCATTCTTGTTTGCACTTCTACAGCCCCTTTACAGTTGCATATATCGAGCTGTTTAAATGATGGGGTGACATCCTTTTCACATTTTGACGGATGGGACAGAGTAGAATTAGGTGAAGTAAAGGGCTTATAAAAAGGGGCAGTAAGGCTATGCAGAAAGTGCAGACTGCCTATTTTGCCAGCAGTCCATGTTGATTCCCACAGTTTAACAATAACTAGCATTGGGACTCATTTAACAACAAAAGAAAATGAACTCTGCACGGGGGATCCTCCTGTGGCATTCACTGTAATTAATAACATTAGTGACACTCTATTACTTTATCTTCATCATTTGTGAAGTTGTCTTAATCACTTTTTTTTTTTAATCCAAAAGAAAAATAATATTACTATCAGTACGCAATATTATTTTGTATGTACATTTCACATCCCCTTTGTAAAAACAGAAAAAAATAAGAATATGTCTCTGCAACATTAATGCATCAGATGAGGATGTGAGGTGTTTGAACCAATCTGAACAGCAAGAGAAAGGTAATTTCAGTATTCAACTCTGACCATAAACACCTGATCCTAAAATTTCTGTCCTTCAACACCCTGGTACCCACCACCTAACCCTGAAGGCCTTCCAAATCCCTAGGTTTTCAGCAACAGATTTCTCCAGATGCCTGTGGACTCAGTGGTAACAGCTGTGAGCTTATCTATGATATGCTTCCATTATATCGATAGGCAAAGATTTTCCTTTTCTGTGTCTTCAGTGATCTTCATCCCAGCAGCCTTTAGAAAAATACCTGAAAATCTCCCCCCCTCCCTATAAAAAAATGTGGTCAGCAGAAGCAGGGTTATGCCATCCCTGCATTGTGTCTAGTCATAAGTGGGCAATAGTGTAATAGAAGGTTAGGGTGAGTCTTCTTTTATATCTAAGGAAATTCAAGTCAATGCCCCCCACCACTATTCCCAGCTGTTGATACCTCTGATCTTCATTATCTTTAGCAAAGGTGCTCAACCCATCCCATCCATCCATTATGTAAAAGGGGGAGAAAAGAAGAGAGAACAAACATATGAGCAAAACTCCCTAGACTGGAGGTGGGACATTTGGAACAGGAAGGTGGCCTCTATGCCTGTTTTGTTCATCACACCTTATACAACAATGGGACATTGGTGGAGAAAAGAATGAGCTAATTGCTCTCAATTTTGCATGTCTGGGAGTGTGCTTTATTGACCTCAGTGTACACTTAGTTCAAGGAGAAGTTCCAAAGAACAAAATGTCAGACTTCTCTGCCACCCACCGTTCCAGTACTCTGTGGTAGACATAAACCCTGTGGTGCTGTTTTAGTGCCGTGATGTATAGATGTTACATTCTCACAGGCACTGCTCTGCAGTCAGAGACAAGGTATCACACACAAAGAAGAAATCACATGTTTTGCTTTCTGCTATCAATACTGTATTTTTTTTTATTTATTTATTTATTTTCCTTTTTTTTTTTCTATTTTTTGATCACAAACCTGTCTACCTTATCTGTCATCACTGATTGACACTGACACAAACCTGGAAACAGTGCATGAAATTTTGTAGGAGGTAAGGTAGCACAAGGAAAGTAAGTTAACATGTTTATTATGAATTTATTATTTAAAATCCAAAAGGAGATATACCAAAGATTCTTGCATGTCTCATTAAAAAAAATACTTACTAAGATTCTGATATCAGCCTTTCAACATACTGGGCATCCCAAAATATGTATACAGACAATACAGAAAGCAATGCAGAATGTATGTGAATGAGTAACAGATCACATGAAGAAATCAGGGATTACTTTTCTCCATGCAGATATGACTTGAGTAAATGTACCATATAGACACTTGCAGGCAGAACGTGTACAGCAATGTCAAAACAGTGGACATTTGTGCCAGTTACCAGATCCAGTATTGTACGGTACTTCTTATCGCTAAAAGATGACCTAGATTCTAGAGAATTTATCTGGGGGTTCATCCAGGATGAAGAGTTTTTCTCAGTTATCACATTCATCTCTTTTCCTCTAAGAAAACTACACTTCCTGAAATACGTGGATATGCTTTCTAACTTCATGTAATCTGCCTGGTTACGTAAGCCTGTACCTTCAATATTGAAGATTTCAACATATCCCCTGCCATATGGAAGGCACAGGAAATGATTTATTTGACCCCCTTTAATCCTCAAATGCTTTAACTCTGGACTATCGCTGTCATTACAGTTTATTGTCTGTTTTCCTGATTTCGTTTGGTAAGTTCCTGAGTTTCACGGTAGAGTTTGTTGTGTCTCTTGTTCTCTTGGCTTCCATTTGCTAGCAGTTGTTCAGCACAGCAGCTCAGTGGTACTCACTGAGCCTCATTTATGCCTTTCTAGTGCAGCTGCACTGTTACAGGGGTAACAGGTAACTGGACCCAGCTTAGCTCTGCCCGCTGGCCACTACCCTCCCTTCAGACATCCACTCTTGTTCTGGTAGCTTCTTCAAATGCTGTTGTGTTCAGTCACTTGTTTCACTGCAAGTAACCTAAAAAAAAAAAAAAAAAAAATCTGTGTAAGGTACCTCAGATCACTATGACTGATATGCATTGGGAAGTCTTCATGACTGTGGCTGGCTTATATGTTCTGGGAAGGCGGTAACCAGTGCTGTAAGGGTGAAAGGTGACGCACAGCTTCTATAGATGGGTTCAAGGCAGTCATTGCTTCAGCTAGCATTGCTGGGACTGGAAGACCTGCATCTGCAATGTGTAATTTAGCATCCCAGTGACATGCCTGGTATTGTCTTTGATTCCCTGGGTGACCTCAGTCACATTATTTAATTCTACAGAGCTTGTCTGGTCTGCACTATGCACTCTGTAATGGAGTTTATCATGTGTTTGCACACTAGTTATTCAGTACGAGACATTCTGGTAGTTAGCATTTCTAGGTTGTTATATCATATAATAACTCACGGGCTTTATTAAAGCAGGTAGAGATTACAAGAAAATATTTTTTCCTCTTTGACTTAGTTTTTTGGTGGTTGAAATTAATGAGACAAGGGTTGGAGGGAAGGCTCAGGAGGTTGAAAGGCAACAGAAAAGTCTTACCCTAAACCAGGTCTACCACCCTACTACCTTGCTGCATGTCACCAGTGGTACAAGCTACAGCTTCTCCCTTGCAGGTTTAATATGTGGTAAGGCCAGGCCACTGCAGCCAGTCTTCATGGCCTCTTCCTCAGAGCAAAACTCAGGCAGAACAGAGAGCTGCACTCCCAGGATTTAAAACAAAGCCATGTCACTTCTTGTGGCACTGCCCTGAACCAATCCTTCATGCAGTGACTTTTACATTTTCCTTCCAGGCCACCAGCTGTCAGATGGTAACAATTTCCATCCACTTGCTGACGTGAGCTGGTTTTGAACTTTAATCCAGTCCATGTCTAACTGTGGTGGCAAACACTTTTTAACTAAAAAGAGCCTTCAAAACAATTTATATATTAAAAAAAAAAAAAAAAAAAAAAAAAAAAAAAAAAAAAAAAAAAAAAAACACCAACAACCCCAAAACAGCCTTTGCTAGCAGCACAACTTTTATAAAAAGCTTGAAAGATGTAAGGAGGCAATCCCATGAAGGAAGGAAGCAGCCACCACTGTGTGATTGCAGGAGGCTGGGGTTGCAGTGACAAAGGCACTTGCCATCACTCCGTACCAACACCGTGCCGAGGGCTGGTGCCTGCCCCAGAGAGCTCGCAGCCTGCAGTCACCACGAGGCACAAGATAGATGCCGACTGATGAGGGAACACAAGGAAACAATGAAAAAATGCTGGTCAGCATGAGAAGCAGTAGTGTCATCATTAAATCATCTCAATTTACTTTCCTAATATGCTAACATTTTCTGCCACACACAGACCTCTTCCTCCCAGGCAGTACTGAGTGCCTTTAACTCCCAGGGAAGTCCATAAGGATGGAGAGATGTCAGCATCATGCATGAGGTGCTTAGCATTGTGAATGGTAGAGCCTAGAGAGTCAAATCTTGGCTATGCTACACCCTCTGGCTTGGAGCAACAGTCACCTCTGTAATGGAAAATTATTATAACACAATAATACAGCTGGGAAGAATTTGCCATGTTTCTTGGATGTTGACAATTGTAGTTTCTTAGTCATATATATAGGGGTAATACATAAAATGTTGTTCCTAGTACAGTTCTGAAGATGATTCCTTTCGTAAAGATAGACATTCATTATAATAAGAAAAATGTTGCCATTTTCTGCCTGAATCTTTCTCGCTTAGGAAGTGAACAATTCACTGCAATCTGACTATTTCGGACTGCTCTTTGCATGCTTCCCATGTGGCCATTTCCCTTACATTTTCCTTTCCTGCATGGTGTTTGCTGCTGGAATTCATCTGGTGAGTCCCTTCTCCGTGCTCTCCCTGTTGCCTGGTGGCACCGTCATGTTGCAAATGTGCTGGGTTCATCTTCTACCCATGATCTGGATAGTCTCATCTTCCTGCTGGATAAATTTGGAGCATTGAACTGTCTGGCAAATCTCAGAATTTGTAATAAACAGATTCCCCTTAATACCTAGTATTTCTCTATAGTTGTTGTCATTATCTGTGCCTTTGGTGGATTTAAGAATAATAAGGCTTAATCAACTATATTAACTCTAGATTCAAAATTAAATGGTTGTAAATTAATTTGAATTGCAAAGATTAGCCTTAGGAAGGAAAAATGTGGCAAACACCACAGTCTTCCAAGCTAACCGCACCTTTTGGAAATTCCCAGAGTAGCTGATTCACTGGAATGACAATTACCCCTCCTGCTTTTTTCCCCTCCCCCTCAAAGCACATTTTTTTACAGGAAACTTAATAAGACACAGTTTGTTAACAACAGTCATTAGGACTTTACTCAGATTGCTCACGCTGATGATAATCTTTGAAAGGTGATTATTTTTTTTTTTTTTTCATTCCAACGGGATTTCTCTGCTTATCCACACCTCCTGATTTCAATGGGAACCTGCCCTGAGTAAGGGCTAGGAACCCAGTCATATATCACTGACGTCGCTGGGAATTTTCCCATCGAGTTCCATGGGATCAAAGCATATAGTATCGTGAAAAGTAATTGTAACACATTAGACACCGCTGCTCTCATTTGTTGCACATTCAGTTTCTAGCAACAACAATAGTTTTAATTCCGGGTTGCTGTTTTTTTTTTTTTTTTTTTTTTTTCCAGTTAAATATATTATGAGTCAAAGGATGCTGGAGCCAACACTCCAAGGAAACAATGGGGACAGAGCCTTCATCTTGGCTAAGTGCCTTTTATGTCCTTCTGTGTGGCTACTTTAATTTGTACCAGAAACTAGCCATACACACACATATACACACATACAAACATGAGATCAAGGGAGAAAAAGAAAAATATTTTACAATCCCTTTTACTTTCCTATTTCTAGCTCATCTTCACCCACACAGAATAGAGGAGGAAAGTTTTCAATATCTGAACAGAGAAGGGACATAAATAGTCACTATTTAAATATTACAGCAGTAGGTAGCTTGGGGATTAAAAAAAAAAAAAAAAAAAAAAAAAAAAAGTAGGAGGCAAGAAAGTATTTAAGAACATGGCAAGTGAGAATGATCGGCACTGCAGTGCTTTGCCTGCCTGCTTGCCTCCCTGAGTTATTCCCAGTTCACTCACACACATCATCTTTGACTGTACTGACCTCTTCTTTTCATTAGCTTCCACTCTTGGGTTACTTCTTTCCTGTGTTTATATGTTGGCTCTGTTAAACTGATTAGTTTTCCTGTCTGTTAAGCTACTACATAATGACTTGTAACCTAGTACTATACCCTACATTGCCACAAATATGTAAAATACATATCAGGAAAGCAATATTTTCTACAGGGAATAAAAGCAATATTTTTAGCTCCCTATTTACACAAATCAGAGAGTCATAGCCTATCACCAGTGTTAATCAAATGCCACTTCTATCTTTTAATTCATGCAAAGAAGTTTGCCCATTTTAAGGAGAAAAGGACTTTTTTTAAGGCTGGAAAAGGCTGGCAGAAACCCTAGCTCAGCTCAGACCACTATTTGGGATTTCCCAGAATGCTGAATCACTGGGGTGGGCAATTACCACCCTCTTCAACTGTACAGTCAGAGATTTTAAAGAGCAGAAATGTATGCATGCTTAAAGAAAGGAAATGCAGTGTTAGTGTGACTGTTTCTATTGAGAGCAATTCCTGAGAAATCATTTTCTGTTCATAATGGGGTTTCCTCCTCTTTTAACCTCATTCTCACTAGAAATGTAACTAACCACAGAGATTTCTAAAAGTTTATCATCAAGACTTTTTATCCCCAGTGCACAGCTGCCAGGCAGGTTTTCTTGTGTGTTCCAACTGCCCCAGCACATATTACCGTACTACTTGAGGAGGCCTAGTAAACAGAGACCATTCCAATGAAGCCAATTGCTTGAAAGCAAGCAATTCTGGGGCTCTGTGTTCTGGAATTATTTAAAATTATATCATGCTGAAAATTGTTGTTTTGTTTTGTACATCTGCCACATACCTTAAATAAGAAAAAGTTGGCAGTGACTTCCAGAGTGATCCCAATGAAAGGTTTCTCATTGCACTGTTCCTCTGCTAGTGACCTCAACAGTGGAAGCAACTCACACTTCTGACTTGAGTTCAGCAGCCCTCTCCTATGAGACAGCAAGTGCACATCTGTACTGTAGAATCAAATGACTAGATTTTGACTTTTTTTTTTTTCAGATTTTAAAAGTCCTAAGAAAGTTGGTGGAGTATTCACAATAATCTTCTTTCACCAATCCATCAGCTGTTGCAATTTTGATTTTCCTGTGGTCCTCCAAACCCAAGGGATCAGGGCAAACCAACCTCAAGCAATAAGAATCTTGCCAGAGGACAGATCCTATATTTTGATGTTACCCACTGCCAAAGTATCCTTTCCTAGAGGCACCATTGCTGTTGTGGTGCTGCTTTAAGGGAAATATTTTGCAGTTTCTCAACATACAGCTATTGGTTTGGCAGAAGAATAATTAATCCCTCTAGTCCTGGCCCTTCCAAACATTTGGAGCTTTATTAAAAGGGAGAGGATGACTGTGTAAAGTATCACACAGGACAAACTAGAAAACTTTAGGAGAATTTCACCTCTGTACTTTACAAACAAAAGCCTGTCCAAGCACAGAAGGTCAAGACTTTAAGGTGATATTTGGACATCAATCTTGCTTATGTCTTACTCAGACGGTTTATGATCTCCTTCTATGACAAAGTGACGCACTGGGTGGACGAGGGAAAGGCTGTGGATGTGGTCTACCTTGACTTCAGCAAGGCTTTTGACACCGTTTCCCACAGCATTCTCCTCAGGAAACTGGCTGCTCTTGGCTTGGACTGGTGCACGCTTCATTGGGTTAGAAACTGGCTGGATGGCCGGGCCCAAAGAGTCGTGGTAAATGGAGTCAAATCCAGTTGGAGGCTGGTCGCTAGTGGCGTTCCCCAGGGCTCGGTGCTGGGGCCGGTCCTCTTTAATATCTTCATCAATGATCTGGACGAGGGGATCGAGTGCACCCTCAGTAAGTTTGCAGATGACACCAAGTTAGGTGCGTGTGTCGATCTGCTCGAGGGTAGGAAGACTCTGCAGGAGGATCTGGATAGGCTGCACCGATGGACTGAGGTCAACTGCATGAAGTTCAACAAGGCCAAGTGCCGGGTCCTCCACCTGGGACGCAATAACCCCAAGCAGAGCTACAGGCTGGGAGATGAGTGGTTGGAGAACTGCCAGGCAGAGAAGGACCTGGGAGTGATGGTTGATAGTCGGCTGAATATGAGCCAGCAGTGTGCTCAGGTGGCCATGAAGGCCAACAGCATCCTGGCCTGTATAAGAAACAGTGTGACCAGCAGGGCTAGGGAGGTGATCGTCCCCCTGTACTCGGCTCTGGTGAGGCCGCACCTCGAATACTGTGTTCAGTTTTGGGCCCCTCGCTACAAGAAGGACATCAAGGTGCTTGAGCGAGTCCAAAGAGCGACGAAGCTGGTGAGGGGCCTGGAGAACAAGCCCTACGAGGAGCGGCTGAGGGAGCTGGGATTGTTCAGCCTGGAGAAAAGGAGGCTCAGGGGTGACCTTATCGCTCTCTACAGGTACCTGAAAGGAGGCTGTAGCGAGGTGGGGGTTGGTCTGTTCTCCCACGTGCCTGGTGACAGGACGAGGGGGAATGGGCTTAAGTTGCGCCAGGGGAATTTTAGGTTGGATCTTAGGAAGAACTTCTTTACCGAAAGGGTTATTAGACATTGGAACGCGCTGCCCAGGGAAGTGGTTGAGTCACCATCCCTGGAGGTCTTTAAAAGATGTTTAGATGTAGAGCTTAGGGATATGGTTTAGTGGGGACTGTTAGTGTTAGGTCAGAGGTTGGACTCGATGATCTTGAGGTCTCTTCCAACCTAGTAGTTCTGTGATTCTGTGATTTTGTGATTCTGTGATTTATTTCATAGGCTTCACTGTAAATTCCTTACCCAATTTTCCTCTAATCTCCATGCCTCCTAGATTAGGGCCTGTGTGCTCAGCACAGAAGCCCTTCCCAGATGCCGAGGTGCCACTGGCTGGGCGTTGGTACGATGTCAGCAGAGAGCTGTTCACCAAGTACCCGCGAGAAAGCCCATTGCACAAACCAGCACTCCCAGGAGGGTGTCTGCATGTCCTGTTGGGCCAGGGCACTTGCTTTCCTGCTGACCAAACAAAGAAAATCAAAGCTGCTTCTGGGAGCGCCCTTATTATTCATTGCTGCTTGGGAGGTGTCAAGATGTACGTCTCACAAACGTGGTCCCTGTCCGGAGGGGCTGGGAGTGTTGTGCCAGCTGAACGGTGCCATTCCCTCTTTCTGACCAAGCAGTCGGTCGGAAAGCAAGCCAGGCTCTGTTTTTGTCACTTAGTTTGAGATACATGTCTACAAACTTGAGCTGACTGAAGGGATCTGGTTCTGAGCCTCTTGCCCAGGCCTCTTGCCCTTCAGCTGAGGGAGAGATAGGGGATCCTTCGGAGCATGGTCCACGTCACCCTGCCTAAGACAGGTGTCTCTCACAGAAAGTGTCAATCTTTCTTCATGGGTGCTCATTTCCCCCTGTTTATTGGAATACAGGTTCAGGTTAGGTGTCTACACACCTAGGCATGCTCAGAGAAGGGTCCCGCCTTACTAGACGCACACTGTAGTATGGGTGCAGCCCGGAATGAAAACAGATCTATTTATTTATTTATTTGTTCTTGGCAGCCTAGTTTTGTTTTGCTTTGAAAGAACCAGTATTGCAATAGCAGTAAGGCACCTCAATGTGTGGTAATACAACTAGATATCCCCACGCCTAGTCAACTGAAAGTACTTGGCACCCGGCCCAGTGACTGGCAACATCCCCTAGGCGTGGTGATATCTCCCAGTATCGCCCCACCCTGACAAGTCTAGCATTTCATGAACCACCTTTAAGGTCCAGTTCTGCTACCCTTACTCACCGTGAGTAAGGATGGCGGGATCTTGGTCTAAGTGAATGAATACTGCTGCAACGAAGCAGTGCTTGTAACCTTATTATGCCAGTGAAAACTCCACGACCAAAGCTTTGAGAATAAGGAATTAATTGGCTTGAAGGAGTTTCAGTCTAATAACCTCTTACCAGAAGCATTAAGGTTTATACCCGGAGTTGTTTAGATTAGTTTCAATTTCAGGTAGTGGGTATTATATCCAATTACTCTCCTCCTCACTCGGGTAGAGCACATGCCATTCCTTCTGCTACTCGATATGCTAAGCAGCATGTGAGTTGGCAAGTTGGGCTGAAAAGCAAATTAGCATTATGCAAACTGCAGGATTCTGGCACTTACATTAGGATCAGTGATCTGGCAAGAAACCCTGCCAAGCTACCAAGCCTTCCTGAGCCCAGAGAGAGCTGCAAACCCTAATCCAAGAGACCAGCTGACAACAAGAAAGCAAAACAAAACAGGCTGAGGGGGAGGGAACAAATTCTTGCTGTCTGGGACGGGTGCTGGACCAAGCACTGGGGTGGGTTTCCTACTCAGACCTCACTCTCAAATCACAGTGAAGAAAGAAAGAGAGAAAAAAATAAATGAAGGGAAAAAAGAGGGGGAAAAACAACAGTAAGGAAAGAAGAAGGAGAAAAAGAACGGAGGGAAGGAAGGAGATAATTATGACCAAGCAGCACCCCACTCTCTAGCACCCCAGCTGCTTGTGGCTGTCTGTCTGGTGGCACTGATGCCTGGCAGTGGAGCAGCGGAGCAAAAGGAGGTAAACCCATTTTGCTATGAAGATGTCTTCAGTTTCTGGTCTCACCTCTGTGCTTCTGCAGCCAGGCTGAAGGTCCTGCTTCTCTTTTGCTGATTCTCTGCAGACATGGGCAGTCACTGCAAGAGCAGCAGACGACAGCAGGGCAGTAATACCTTAAAGCACTTCAGCCGGATTCACCAGAATTTGTCTGTCTTAGTTTAGGTTGCTTTTAAGGCATCCCCAGGTAAAGATTTTTTTTTTTTTTCAAGTGTTGGAATAGGCTATTCCTGGTATTTTTGTCTACTGTGTGCAGGCAGGATAAGGCCCATAATCCTTACATCTTAGTTTGGATGGAATGGAGAAGGAAAACAGAAGAAAGCATACAACACTCCCTAAGCCTCAGTGAAAACCCAAGGGTATTGTGCACCCATTTGCGACTGTATCTTTGAAATCATGTCTGAATTACAGCTTTATTAGTTAAGTTTCTGCAATACCTTAGCCACAGACAGCACCATCTGTTCCTACTAGCACTGTACAAATACAGCAAAAACGCTGTGTGGACTCTCAAATCCTTTTGCAGTTCTTAAGTAGTAGAATATATCTAACCACATTAGGACCAGATAGGATTTAGTTTTAGTTTTATGCATCAATTGCAAGAGATTATGTTCCAATTACACTAACGTATGTTGCTTCATGAAGCAATTTCTATATCCTGTTAACAAAGATGGCTTTTTTTGATTGCAAGAGACATGCTCTAGCTGTATAAGTAGCTCTAAAACATTTGGTAATGATTCTTCACTTTAATGGGGGAAAGTATAGTTAAATTTCTAGCTTTGCAAAGAGTAAGGCATAGTCTAAGAAAGATGTGCTCAAATCACAGGGCAGTCAAATACAACAGGGTGACAGAAATAGGGGTCTCATTACTGATCACAGTAGCGCATTGCTGGATTTTATACACCTGACCTTTGAGAAGTGTTGGTTTCACCTGGCTCACAGTTTCATTAGTCTAAAAGTTGTGTAACGATGGCAATAAGTTGAGCTCTCTGATCCCTGTCTCTCAGTGGTCTTCAAATTTTAGTACTTATCTCTATGATGAGCTCTATAAACTGTGCTTTTACCTCTTGACCAATGCAAAGTCCTTTATTTTCAGTATTTGTTTTGGAAATGTTTTACTTCAGTGCATTAAAATTAGAACATGAGACAGCTTTTCAGTCTGTGAGTATTTATGAAGACCTCGCCCAGGTGCTGTGAACACAGTAGACACAATGTATCAGCCATTTGACACTTATGTGTGGAAGTCATTAAACCTAGGAAGTGGTATTATTAAAGTATAATTCTTTTCTTCATTACATTTAGAGCAGGTTGCTTTCGTTTCCCTCTGAACATTCATTCAAAGGGAAAGAAACAGAGTCAAGATCTTGATTTACATTTCTCATGAAAAAAAAAAAAAAAAAATCTTGCTTTGATTTTAGGTGGTTACTGGAAGTATACACAGTTCTTCATTGGCTACTCCAGACTCTTTCAAGTGAACTTACAAACAAACTCTAGCTTTAGACAAACTTTTCTGCTCTATCTCCTTTTGTCTGATCATAACGCTCCCTAAACAGCAGCCAGAAAGTAGGGACTGGTCTTTGATTTCAGTTTCCTGTTCAGAACCCAGAACTGGGACCACAGGAAATAAGGTGCATCAATCCATGGCTGCATAGCTGTTGCAGTACTGTTGGAAGAAAGTAGGTTTTGTTCTTTGCATCTAGGTCACAAAGTCAAAATTAATTTGATTATGCTAAGAGGGGAGGTACCTCGAGTGATTTCATGGCGGCAGGCAATCTTCCAGATTATATTTGGTTTCTTAAGAAATTCTGGTTGGCATTCAGGTATATATTTTTACACCTTCTTACAGCAAAGCAAGTCACATTTTAAGCCTTTGAAAAACGTAATCCTTTTCATGCAGGTGAAACAACTTAACATCTTCATTTGGCTTCCTCCTGTATGAAAAAGGGTCTACAAACTGGGCAACAGAAGGCTGGGTTTTGACCAACTCTGACTTTTCAGGTGACTACGGGCAAGGCAATTCCCCACTCTCTGTGTCTCTGTTTCCTCTACCCCACACCGTTTTCTCTATTTACATCATAATCTCTTTGTGCAGTATAATTGTCTAGCACAATGGGGCCCTCAGTGGGAACCTCAAGGTATTTCCATTGTAAGAATAACAAACAGAAAGGAAGAAAAACAAATGAAGAAACACCACAAATACAATAATAGGTTCAGACCTCATCAGACTGAAGAATTTCAGAATTCAGGACTTTTCAAAACTGGAAAAAGAAGCAAATGAGGGGGTCAAAACCTGCTTTTTATCTACAACAGTGATGTGTGGCTACAAAGATGCATTGCTTCTATTGTTAGAACATATTGTATGACTACAATGAAATTCTAGAAATAGTACTACATCAAGCACTGTTGCAACCACACATTACTTTACATTTTGCATCATGATCTTCTTCCCAATATAAATGTTTAAGTATGCATTTAGGAGCTTTTTCTCCCTTCCTACAAATGATTTATTTTGTATTCTTGGAACAATAGATCAAGTTGTTTTTCTCCTTTGGATTTTTCACTTTGATGTGTTGACTTTGAGGAAATGTTGTGGACCAGAAAAGGAGCCTTGCTGTGGTCCAACTTCACTGTAAACAGCAGGTGCAGCAGCTGTTGCAGGAAAGCTGCTGGTTTTCCTGCCCCCTTTCAGGGATGAAAGAGGGGGATGTAACAACTTATTTTTCTGGAAAATCTGAGACATAGGAAACAAAAATAAAGACATAGTTTGAAGTGTTTCCCTTATTTGTCAAAAGTCTCAACATGCAAAATAAAGGATATGTAAATGTTGTGCATTAATATGTAAATACTACATGTAAACATGCAACAATTTCATGTGGGTATGATAGTCCTGGTGGTGTCTATGAAGCTGAGCATTCCAAGGTGAACACCCAGCTGAGATGTAATTTGAATTTTCTCCTCAGCAGACACAAACCGATTTCCATCAGCAGTTGTGTAGCAACCTCTCCCAGTGACACAGAGAAGTACACCAGTAATTCCTTTTCTATGCAAATTTAAAAGAAAGGACATAGAAGAAAGTCTGCTGGTAAATATGAGTTATTCCCATTTTCAAAACATACTGTTAATTAATAAGTATGTCATTCTATTTGCTGCTCGTAAAGTTGCCCAGGACAAGCTGTAAAGTGTGTGTGCAATTACTTGTGTCTTCATACTGCCCCCTTCTCTGGAGATACAGGAAACCATTGTCCTTGCACTCTGGACAGGATGGGCAACGGCTTGCCATGCTTCTTACAAGTCCACAGCACTCTAGTTTCAAAGAGGAACTCCCTAAATCACAAGGTTTTTCAGACATTCTTGAGGAGTGTCAAAACTTCTGTATTGTCCCATCAGCTGGGTTTAACAGCAGAGCTGCACTTAAAGAAATTAGTGAGTCACTGTTAGCAAAGATACTTCAACTCAAGGGCATTTGACTTCTGTGCCCATAAGTATGGAGATTATTAGAAAATATTGTGTAGGAGCTCTTCCGTGAGTCCTGCCACAACTCTGATTTATATGCATCTGTGGTCCACAGAGGAGCTGAAAATCATCTCACTCACCTACACTAGAAAAAACAGAGCAATATTGGAATATATAGGAATATGTAGTGAAGAAGATATGGGCAGTTATTACAGAATATGTGGCAGGGCTGCAAAACCTATGGTCATTCTTTGTTCCTCAGGTGGAGCACTGAAGCCATAGAGAGCAAAGTGGAGATGGAAGTGCTGTCTGACAGGCACACAGGCCCTCCTTCTTGCACTCTTTCTCTCCAGTCTGGACAACAAAAGCCCTGGCTCCAACAGACATACCAAGAGAACATTTTAAACAGGGATGTTAATCCTGCTCAGAGCAGGATTAGCTGCCCCTGAAGCCTCTGAATGCCAACCAGATGTTACTATGCATCTGGCAAAATGCCCAAAGCAGCTTTTAAATTCCTTTTTCTCTTTTAAGATGGAGGTCCTTTTTACCAGTAAGCAATATGCTCTAGGAATCCCAGGGGATTACAGGGCCATCACAGAGGATGGCTCATTTTCACCAACTTGTAGTCCATTGATGACAAAAAAAAAAAGACACTCGGGCTCTATCTGTATTAGTAAATTAAGGAGGTACACTGGCACAGGGCACACTCCACAGACTGGATCTGGCTCTCCCTGATACACCTTTCAGGCAGCTTTCAGGGGTCAGACCCAAAGGATGTCATTCCCACTGGCATTTTGGTTGCAGCCACCCTGTTCTTTTGGTGGAATAAGAAAGCTGAGTGATATGGGCATAAACTGTGCCACACCAATCTGCATTACAGCCAGAGAATAGTCCTTGGCTTAATTTATTTACTACAGTATGTGCAGCACCACTGCTTCCAGCTAGTATTGGATTATACCTAGAGAAATATATAAAATACAATTTAAAAGTTAAAGACATGTAGACCAGAAAACTGTACATTGGAACTAATTGAACACCAATGAAAGCATGCTGTACTCTACACCCATACCAATTTACTTCATCCCCTGAAACCCCGTATCTCCACAGGAATGCCTGATTTTAAGCATAATTAAATGACAGTTCATAAGTAACAGATTGATTTTTCTCCACCTTCCAGGCCTCTTTTCATGGTGACAAGAAATACATCTCAAGAGAATATTTTAAAATGGGACTTGGTGGCAGTTGAGTTTTTGCACAGACCTCACCTTATTTTCCCAAGCTCTCTCAGTCACTCAGCGTACCCTCTTCTATCTTCTTTCATTTCTCCACCTATCACTCATTCATTCATGACACTCTGTCTTTTCCATCCTTTCCAAATTGCTTCTTTTTGCTGACATGGCAGCCTACTTAGATAATGAAAATCAAATTGCTGTAATAAGATAATGCCATGCTTTTCACTAAGAACAAATAGAAGCAGAACTGAGAAGAAATCTGGAGGATTAGGAGCAGGGACTTTGTTACTGGTTAACTCCAAATGCCTGTGACAATCTGCCAAATCTTCTGAGTGTGTCTCACGTGGTTAAATTATCCAGAGGTAGTTTGTGCTCAAAGAAGTTAGCAGAGTAGCCTCAGGTAAAGAAGTGTCTTTCAGCACATATAGAAAAAGCCCTGAAGAGCCCTTGATGTAAGGAGAGAGTGTCGAAACAGCCAGCTTGGGCCAAAGAATGTAGCTGTAAAGCAGAAACAAATCTAATAATAATTCTATATCTAAGATATTTGGAGAAGTTTTTACAACATTATTTTTAGGTGCCTTAAAACCGCTGATTTGTAGTGAAAGGTCATAAATATTTGGAAAGGGTATCTGAGTCCTGCAGTAATCAATTGCAGACTTTAGAAATCCTTAGCAGTTGTTCGAATTCCTTTGTAGGGCTGGATAGCAGCTCTTGATATGAAGTGGTGTTATCTTTGACTGCTTATGTACCTCTTGTCTATACTTAGTGTGTTCAAGGCTGCAGATGATCCCCCCTCTCAGACATGTTAAGAACCGTGGGGGTGTTCAGGCTTTTGCAGAGTTTTCAAAGCTTTCAATTCTCCTACCCATTTGCAAAAGTAAATCTATGTTGCTGAACTACTGAGGTGATCTCCCATTCTGACTGGCTACTCAACAAGACCAAGGAGAAATGTCTGTCAGGGTCACATTTAAAAGCTCTTGATGATTTTGCACACGTTATTCAAACCTGCAGTGTTCTCGCATTGCTGATGCTTTTGTGTCAGGGAATGAAAATACAGTTGCTGACTAAAGTGCAATGCTGTTCATTCTGTTCCATTACACAGAGACTTTTGTCTTTTCTATACACACAGGCTTGTACTCACACCACTTATCATGTTCAATAAAATGGAGCAATATCACACTTAAATTCAGTGAGGTAATGAGGCACTTCTGCGGTAGAGCCTCGTACTCTACAGTCACTTCACACAGTCCACAGAAATAAGACAGGACAGTATTCAGATCACTTACTGGAGGGGTGTTATTTGTCTCACTTCAGTTTAAATATCTCAAAGTAAGTTGCTTACTGTAATGTTAGTTTTTCAATAGTCAAAGAGAAGAGAGAGGAGCCTCCAGGGGGCAATTCATCCCAATTATTTTAGATATTGATGTTAGGGTGGGACTATAGATGCAGCCTGGATAATCACCTCTGAATTAGACAGCTAGAGATGTATAAAGTTGGATGGAGTGACTCCCTTCCTAAGGTACCTAGGAGGTAGCTGGAATGACTCATCCTCTAGGTGGAAGAATTGACTCTGTGAACACCTCTGTCTGTTGAAGGGGCTGGAGAAACCTGGATATTATTTGTCTCTTGAATTTAGACTCCATGGAGGCTTGGTGGACACAGGGCTTTTGGGGTAAATCATATTCTTACCTTCTGCCACCATGGAGGGCTCTATCTACAGGAAAAATACACTTAGTCTGGGAAGTTGGCACAAGAATGGATGCCCAAGCCTCCCTCAGCAACCCATAAAGAAGGGCTCCCTCAAGGCTGTTATTATGCAGAGATAGTTTGCAAGATAAGGAAATAGGTCAGAGTTGGAGCAAGGGGGCTGTGCTGCTATAGAAATTTATAAGCTATTGTCCCCCAGAACAGGCACAGGACTCTGGTGAGCAATTATCATCTCTGGGCCTCTGTCAACTGATCCAGGAAACCTGTCTCCAGCAGCTTCAGCAGGAAGCCTTACAGCTCAGCCCAGTTACTCTGATATGTCTATTATTTCAATAATATCTTCATTGCCATAAAGTGAATCTTAACATGCACAAAAGGATAATTTTCTTTCCACTTCAAATGTGAACATATCTTCGAATAGGAGGCAGTGTTAATTTTGTAGAGCACACTTTTTCAGTGAAATCATTTTAAATCATTTCATCAACTTGGGGTCTGGTTTTCACTTTCTAGTACACAATTCTAGTAAGTTAGAAACCACAGTGCAGCCTCTCCCTTCCCCCAAAGCTAAAAGGGTTGACTATTTTACATCAAATACACCTAATATAAGTAACTCTGTTACTCATGCTTATGTGATGAAAAACAAATTGGAACCACAGACATGTATGAGAAACATATCTGGGGACTCCACAATATCTCAATTCCTTTAAGGATGGGGGAGTGTTGTAGCTTTGTCACAGGGCCTAAAAAAAATACTGGGAATGAAATACAGACCACATGACCTGTTAGGTTTGCAGGGGGGAAATGTAAAGATGGTAAAAGTACAACTGTATGGGGGAAAATGCACACAGAACTATGAAGGAACTGCTGGAGCAAAACGAGAAATCTCCTCTGACTGTGAGGTTGGCTCTCTTGGGTCTCCTTCCTCTGGATGACTGTTTCTTTTCACCAACAGAAAATCCTGTCTATTCACTTTCCATGTGCTGCTCTAAGTGTATTACAAGGCAACAGAAATCAGAAAAGGTCCCCATGGTACATGATGGATTTCAGAATTCTCACAGCTGTCACCAGCCAAAGACTGCTTTACAGATTAAGAAAGAAAATAAAGGTATTTGGAAAAAAAAATGTTTTGGTTAGGGTCAAAAGTATAAAATAAGTATGACCCACCTCTGTGGACCTGATCCTGCACAGACTTATGTACATGCTTCATTTATTGTACTGAGTGCTGGCATTCACTGTCATACACAAAGAAAAGCACATGAATCAGTGTTTGCAGGGTCACAGTCAATTGTCTACAAAATGCAAGTTCTAGCGAAGTCTAATTAAAATATTTATGACTCATCTAACATAATCACTAAATAAATACTATATAAAATGTAGACAATATTGGAGCCTGATATCATGAAGTCTCAAGCATAACAGAGCCCTGCCTAAACTCTCACATACAATGCTCCAGCCCATGGCTGCCTCTTGCAGCCTCTCCAGCTGCAGCCTCTTGGAGCCCTCTTCCCAAGCTGGAGTTTCAGCAATGGTTCCCTGCTAAAAATACAGTCCAGTAGAAACTAAGTTTTCACAGTATTGTGCATCAAATTTGCATTGCTTTATTTTTTTTTTCCCAAGGAGAAATAAAAACTAAGTTTCAAAAGTGATATTTATCATGAACCAAGGTACCGAGATTTATACATGCCTCGGATACTTAATTAAAAGCCTCTCAAAATAGGCACATTTGTAGTGCAAAAGTAACGCATTATAACTACAGAAGGGCAGGGGAATGACACGCCTCAGGTGAGCTCCTTTGGTGATTAAATCTGTACACTTGAGTTTATATACATATAAATATCAGCAAAACTGCTATGGTTAGAACCTTTGTGGGTGTTTTATATTATTGCACTGATACCAGCACAAAGCTCAGAGAAACATCAACAATATGCAAGAAGTCAAACCAAAACCTGAGAAAATGTTTGAAACTCAAATCCCTCTTTCTTTTCTTTAGTGCAGAAATGCAGTCACGTACTATGTTATTACTCTCTGAATGATGAGGAATCATCAATTTATCATTAATTCATGACAGAAATCATTAATTTAATCATTAATCTATAAGGGGCTGCGTCTTGAAAAGCTGGTTAGTAACACACTCCTGTACATATAAAGAGGCTTTAAGGCAGGTTTCTATTGTTGTCGTTGTTGTTGTTTTTTAATAAGTTTAAAATGTTGTCTTTGAAATATAAAGGACACTAAAACTTTCTGGGTGAAATCCTGACCTTTTGAAGCCAATAATAAAATTTACATTGATCGAAGCAGGTACAGGTGTTCTTTCCATGTACTTGCTGCATGTCAAGATTTTAATAACTTTTTTTGATATTGTTGTTTTACCAGTGAAATAAAGATGTTGTGGTTCCATATCAAATTTCTGCTCTACCCTGCTAAACTGGGACCAAGTCACCTGGCCAGGAGAGCCAGGAGGCTTCCATAGAATGATGTCTGCTGGAACATACTGGAGACTGTTTGACAGCTTCACCTATCTGCATCCTTGCAAAGCTTGGTGTGATCTAGTGCTCCTAGCTCTGCTTCTCATCATCAGCTGGTATTTCTCATCACAATAAGTTTAGAAAACTATGTGGCATTAAAATTTGAACAAATACCCCACAGTAAGTATTGAATTTATGAAACCATATGTCTTATTGTAATGAAGTCAACTGTTCACATCATGAAATCATTACCTGTCCTTGGAAAAGAGAGTGGCTTTATGTACAAGTATATGCATATATATTTGTGATACATATATATTTGCTTATTTCTTACTCTTACTTAATTTTTGCACTTCCAGTATTCTGTCATGGCATCTTGCACTCAGAATGTTTATTTCTTTCCACTGTGCTCCTTTTACAAGAAAAGTTCGTTCTCTGCCCAGATTTTTGCTGGTAAGAATACTACGACAAGTATTAAAACACAAAAAATGGGAGTTTCAGGACGGTCAGTCCAAGAAAGTCCAAATTAAGATTTCCCCAAGATAGAAGGTTACTGTAAAAATGTTAATGTCAAGGGATACACTTTTTCTAAGCAGGAGGAATATTATCTATACTATCTATACCAAGCCTTTCATGACTGAGTAATTCATTGACATAGATCATGTAATAATTCCATAAAGGAAAAACATACAAATATTATTCATTAAGTATATTATAGAATTATGTAAAGTAATAAAGAATAATTGGAAAAGGCAAGTGGTATTGAATGTTATGCTTTTATTAAAGGTTGAGTTGCAAGGTCTGTTAGACAACATACTGGAGGAATTAAAGAGTGTATTAAAGGGAAGGAGACAGAAAACATCATAGACATTTTGTACAAGAGGAGCAGAATAATCAGCTCACAACCAGGGACGGGAGGGGAGGTGGGAGACTGAGAACTCTGGATCTTCTCGCATGCAGTCATAAGGAAATACTCCCTCAGATCTTCTCTCTAGCACCTTCCTGAGAAAACGTCGCATGGGCATGAAGGGCAGCTGCAAGGAATCAGAGAGGAGAGGCGTGCCTGAGCTTTACAAGCTGAAATGGTGTATTTCCCAATCAATTCATGTTAGCTGGAACTGTGTGCTGCAGCTTGCCCTGTGGAATGCGGCCAGGGGGGCTGGCGTGGTGTCTTGTCTGCAGTTGCTTCAGAAAAAACTAATTTAACAGTAATGATGATAATAGTGTATCAGAACAGGACGGAGGTTAATTTAACTCTCTGAAGAAGTATATATACCTTAGCACAGTGAAACAATTACAAGAACCTGTTTTCCCCAAATCAAGATAAGAGGAGACTGGAATGAGAATCTTGCAGCCACATGGGTAGGGAAAACAGTCCACTAAAAATGTGGGAATGGGAGGTAACATGCCCCTTTCATCTCCCATTCACTAATTATGTATGACTATAGGCCCAGGTCAGCTTTCACTGCAGGCAATGAAAAGTATCCTATGAACTTCAGTGGCCTTAGAGCAAAACACTTGGAGCAAAGTCATACACATGAGATCTTGAATCCTTTGGTAGCTCTATCATATATTGGAGTGACTTTAATGTTTTGAACCCCACAACTGAGACACGGATTTTTCTTCAAAGAGAAGAAAGGAGATAGACTAAGTTTTTCTCAATTGGAAGCTATTCCTCGCACACAGAAGCAGAAAAAAATCAAATAATAGAATTATGAAGGAATGAGGGGAGAAAGACTCAGACATTACCTGGGTTGTGATTGTTTTGTGCTGGAACTTTTTTTAACATTACACAGTGCTTTCAGGAGGATGCAGAGATGTGATAAAACAGATGCAGATGCAGGAAATATAGCACTTCTCACAGGACAGACTTTTGGGGGTAATTCAGTTTATTAATGGCATGTATTATGGAATAACAAGTTGCAGATGATCATTAAAACTTATCCTTAACAGACATTCCTTGTGTATTCATCTTTTGCTGTTTCCATAGCAGGGATGACAGAAATTTGTGCAGCTTGAGACTTTTGAGTTCCCAGAGCTCATATTTGCATTTCTGGGTTGTGATTTAAAAGCAGGGATTATTTCTAAGGACAGTTTAATTAAAAATTAATATTAAAAGAATTCTGTCACAAGAAAAGCTTGTAGTGTGACATATTCCAAGGACAGATGTGTCTCCAAGAACCTCATCCTCTTGTTCCCCTCATTCTCTCAAGAGCTCTAGCAAAAGCAACGTCAAATTTCCACTCCTGTTAGAGATTCATAATTCTCCTCGGAGCAAACACTTCAGCATTTAAACTTTGTCTTCTAGTCCATTGAGCCTCAGCACTGGCTGTTTAGGAGGTGAACCAATATCTCTCCAATATCTCTCCTGTTGAGATCACTTGCTCCTTCTGATCTGATCAGGAATCTTCACAGTGTTTGCAAATAGAGATAGACAGTGTGCAGATAAAAGCCTACCATGGAAGCAGCAGTAGCTGCAATATGGCATCAAAAGGCAATACTTCATTCCCAATCTGTGGGCAATGCAGTCAGAACCAGGGAACATATGCCACAAACAATGAAAGGACAAACGTGAGAGTATGAGATGTATATAAGATGGATAAATGCTATGAACTTGCAAGCAGCAGGAAAATCCCAGTGGTATTATAGAACAAAGGTGCAAATGGCCACAAGGTAAACATGTCTACATCCATTAAACATCAGGACCCTAAGCCCTGGAACACAGGACAGTGTCCTTTGGCAGTGCCTATGCAAAACTACAGGTTGGAGCTTAAAATGACAGGGAAGGTAGCAAAGAAGTGAGGAATTAATTTGGGAAGCGGGGAGAGATGTGGATCATTAAATATCCTTTTCTGTCAAATTTATCAACAACTGACTCTAAAGTCATATACTATGTCTGAAAGTACAAGCTACATTTCTAGCCAAAATTTACAGAAAACATTCTCGTATGCAGAATGAAAAATATTACCTGGGGGATTTTGGATTTGCCATCATTGAGAGCTTTTAAGAGTAGCTTAGACTCTTTAAAGACTAGATTAGAGAAATGTCTACCCAGACTAGCTTATGTTGTGGATGTACTTTGAGCAGGGGGCAAGCTAAGCCATTAGCATGTTCTTCAGATCATTTGGGGTCTCTTATAGGACAGTTCTTCCATTATCCTATGGCACGCAAGACAAGATGATGTAGGTCCAGGGAGAACTAGGGAAATGGCTTTTGCAAAAAGAATACAAATGATGGAGGGCTGATACGCTAGATGAATGGCCTGTTGCGAATACCATGTGTGTGTCACCAAGTTGGTAACATTCAGTGCCAGGCATCCCTGACACTAACTAATGAAATATGTGCAGCCAAGGAGGTGGTTTAGCAGACAGAATAAACAACAACAACAAATGTGATTGAAGCAAAATGTAAATATAACGGTAACCACTGTCAGTGCCATACTGCATATGTGACAGATGTGAAACACTATAAGTGCTAAATGTACCCAAAATAAAAAGACACAGATGTCCTGACAGCAGGCGATCTGTGTGTTTCTTCTTTGTGCCAATTCCATATAGCACTTTGTAGTCCCCAGCTGTGAGCCCACACAGATAGCTCCAGACTCAAAAGTTAAAACTTAATCAGCCCCAAGCTTCTGTGCCCCAACACACAGCAGCAACGTCACTGAGTGACAGTGCCCACTGGCATTTCAGGCTTCATGGGTTGCTGTGACTTGGGGCTGCTATGTCCAGAACAGAGAAAAGGACAAAAATATGCAGCAACCTCGCTGAGCGACCAAATGACATATTGCTGATTGTGCTACAGTATGTGATTGCCAAAGCATCTTTCAGAGAAGACAAGAGGAGGCACTGCAATGATGTGCAGAATTCCTTTATCAGCTCAGTCATCACCTGGCAAAACACCAGAGCAGGGATAAAGCACAATCTATTAATTAGGGCTGTCAGAACCCTTCTCACTGTGTCAGATACCTTTACCAAAGAAGGCCATACTAACATAGCCATGCACTGTGGTGTTCTGCCTGTTTAACTATCTGCCTGTTTAGCTAGAATCAGGATTATATACCTGATTTTCAATACCCACTTCAGGCAAATATTTGCTTTTGCACATGAGAAAAAATAAAGCAGGGAATACAGGATAAACAGTGTGCACTGTGCTAACCAGTTATCTGTTTGCAAAGCATTGATCCAGGACAGGAGAACAACCAACACTTCTGCATAATCAAGAGCAGAAGAAACCAGATGTAACCCATGGCGGTTACAGGCTTGCTCAGGTTTAGTTAATGGCATCACAACACAAAAGTGCAGCAGACAGGTTTCTGAGCAAAAGCAGGGCCAAAGGAAGAATGTCATGACTGCAGGCAAGGCCTCAGACACCACGAGACCATTTGATCTCCAAAGATGCAGTGGGGTCCTGCGTATTCCATACTCACAACATGGTGTATCCAAATGTAGTTGATTAGTATTACAGGCCACAGCACCATGTGTAATAAAAAGGAGTTTGAAGCCTTCTGTGCCTTCAAAGGCCCAGAGGGCACAATCCAATTAATACCAGGTGACAAAGGCCTACACATAAACAGCATAAACATCCTGACATTAGAAACGAACCATTGTCCCACAGAGCCTGAACTGTTGGTACCCAGAGCCAGGAAACTGCTGGCAAGGAAAAGTTGGTTTCCAAATGTGAGAGTGTGCTCTGTGAGGACCACTGTCCAGCACACACATGGAAACAGCCAGGGCCCCGAGGAGTACTCAGAAATGGGCAGCTGATAAAGAGATATGTGAAAAAGCTGTGTGAATATGGTGTTACTGTCACCCAATACAGCATGTAACCACTCTGGTATGTGGTTTATATAGCACTCACGCATAGTACTCGTGTAATATTCCAAGTCCTATGCGTGCTGCTCCAGCAGTACCACACATGCACACAATACCACAATCAAAAACACATCTTCCTGGCAAATTTTGACAACTTATATACCATGTATTGCAACCACCCGCACACATATGACGTGATGATAACAGCTGCCATTGCATCACTAGCAAATACTTCAATGGACTAGCGCACATTTTCTCAGAGAGAGAGAATCTTCACACAGTCTCTGAACAACCTACAAGCAGATGGCAAACTGTGCACATGAGGAAAAGCTTGATGAAGCACCCAACACAAAGGCAGTACAAGCAAATATGCTGATGATGAATCTGGCTAATTGAATGTTTCATGAAGTAAACACATCAGTATATGCTATCCCACCCATTAAAAGCAGGCTTCATGGCAAAGATTTTCAGAGCACTTAATAGATGGTGGGTTGCTACTTGTGGAAATTGCTGGTGGACAGTCCAGTCCAGGCCATGCTGTAAATATGGAAATCCATGGCCCAGCAAAATACATAGCATATAGTATGCCTCCTACCTTCTTTATAGGACTTTTGGATGTGACAGGGGCAAGAAAAAGTTGCCATATCACTAACAGATGTAGCTCAGAGCAAGTCTTGGTATGCTGAAAATGGCTCCCACTATTCTGGCAAGTATACTAGTTCTAGGTGTGATGATTTTGGTCATAGGCTGTGCAGGACTCAGCGTTTGGGGGGAAGCAGGTTCCTGGAGAAGCCAAGCAAATGACTGATTAAGCACAGAATGCTCAACAAAGACAAATGAGATTTTTAAGAGAGTTAAAATAATTGTGATGTGGTGGAGGGATTGAGCTAGAAGCCAGAGGTGACTGTATGGGAACAGATGTAAATATATTAATTTCCAGCTGGTTCAATAACTGCCTATGGTATGTGTGCTGGGGAAGTTCAGTCCATGTCTTGCTGTACAGCACCGTGTACATACAGTTACAACAGTGCTGCCACAAACCAACCTGCACTCACAGCAAGGCTTTCATCTCATCCCACAATTGTTTCTGTTCTTACATGCCAGGCAGCAGAGCCGCACACCTGTCTTTACTTAGCTGGCTGCATTCTTTCTCATTTTGCCAGAACGCGTCCTAATCTACAGAAGATTTAGCTTGTGAGTGTTGCCTGGACAGCAATGCTCTGAATATTTTCATGTTGTGCTTAGTATGGTAATTCCAGGAATCTGGCGTTTCTGTGCCATTTTGTGCTGCTTTGTAGACTGCAAGCAATGATGGCTCACAGGACCCACAATGCAGCCATGGGACCCCTGGAACCAGAAAACTCCATTTCCGTTCCAGAGCACCCCTCTACATCTTTTGGGCATGGGCTTTCTTGCAAGCCCTGAGTGAGTCCAGCAACAGGCACGCTGCTCCTTGCAGCAGAGATGGGCAGAGCAGCAGTGAGAGACATGAAGTGGGGTGTGAAGCCATCCGCATCAGCTCTGCCCCATCAGCAGGGCCAAGCAGGGCCGGGTTCCTGTTGGCAGTGATGTGCGGATGGCGGATGGTGTTAACGAGCCCGGCTGTGCCGTGTGTGCAGCAATTCTGGAATTCTGTTCAGAAACACCATGAGAAACTCAGAGCATGTACTATTTATGCTGGTTATTAGAAGCAGATGCTAATGTTTCTTTGCTGCGATCTCCCAAGTATCCTGTCCTTTTATGATGTGTGGCATGTGTTTGCAGTGTGTATGTCTCTATATCACATGCAAATAAAAGGTTACTTTCACCATTTGTGTTGTGTTCATTGATAATGAGGACCTTACAACCTCTTTCTGTGGTCTTGCCCCTGCAGATGTTGACTGTGGAGCTGAGGTAAGCATCTGTAGAAATGTGTAGGGCTGCTGTATGGTGTACATGTGTGGATGTCTGGCATGAGCAAAAGATGAAGGATAAATCAGGGCAGTAACAGTGCTCTGAGCTGCCTCCTGACAATGGGTAGCACAAGGGCAAACAGAATGTCTTTCCTGAGTACACAGAATCCAGTGTTTGAGAACCAGGGACCCAAAAATATACACCATTCACTTTCACTTTCTCTCTCTCATATATTTGTATATATGTGTATTATATGTATATACGTATGTATATATGCATATGTATAGAGCTCTTTCCCATCAAACACCTTCTACAAATAGAGTCTACAAATAGTACTCTACATACAAAAAATTATCTGGAAAATGATACTCACATATGTAAAGCAAATATTGTTTGCCTGAGTATTTCTCAGTAAAAGAACTAACAGCACACATGAATTCAGCACATAACTGAATTATTTAGTAACTAGAAGATTTGTTCACATAACTCAAGTGTCCTTTAGTAGCAGATTACCAATAATTCAATGCCTGTATCAGACATAAGGGGCCTAAAGTGATACTGCCATAAATTCAAGTCTTATCAAGCCTTCTTAATCCTGTTCTCCTGGGTTGACAAGGTCCTATTTTAATGGATCCACATGCTTGCAGTTTCTGTTTCTAATTTCATGTTTTCAAACCTAACTTTTCACATGAAGAAACAAGGCATGCTTACAAGATTTCTTAGGCTTCCTTTAGAACAATCAGCTTGATTTTGGGAGTTCTCAAAACAATGAGCATATCTACATTTACCAGAGATTTCCTCTGCAGTCAAGTAACAGTTCAGCAGAGGTGTATCCACTTTCATCTGTGTTTGACATTTTGGATGAGTTTTGACTTTAAAGTAAAATGGACAGTTATGTCATTCCTACCTGCCAGGTGGACATCAGTGTAGTATTATGCTACAATGCACAATTTGGGGAAACTTTCATCATATGCCACGATATCTTATTTTTGAAGTTATGCCACCCTTGAAATACAAAGCCAAAATCCTGAATATCCTGAACCCCTCTTGCTATGCTTGTGTTTTGTCTACACATTCATGAATCTCCTAGGAATAGTTAATGGTTTGCTTTTGTAACAAAGACCTAAATCTATATGGCACACGAAATACTAGAAGCCGTAAGCAATCATATGGGAAGACAAAGAGATTGTCTATGCAACTGGCTGCTTTGGATGTGAGCAGGCTTACACATCAGACTTGTAAGCAATTGGGAAAGAGTTTTGCCATGTCCCTCAGGAGAAGAGTCTGGAGACTCACTGCACATGGTTGTATCCTCCAAGGTCAAAGAGTGTGTCTTGTCTTTCTGAAGAAAGAGAAATGTGGATGTGATTGAGAATGAAGATCCTGCACTTCAGCACATTAATCATTTCAGAATAGGATCTAGGCTGCTTAGTCTCATGGACGCAACTCTATATGAAAGAGAAAGGGGAGCTGCACTGATCTGGGAGCTATTGCTCCCATGTCTTCGTATAGGAAGAAGAAATAGGATAGAAGTACAGAGAGATGACAGTATCTGCTGCTTGTTAGCCAAAGACACTCATCTTTGGTCCATCAGGTAAAAATATAGTTGGACCTGAATGTCTTCTATGGGTAATGGTGTTCCTGAAGCATGCTCTAAGAGAATTTATTTCATAGGGAAATGCAGAACAACCATTGCCCTCTCTTGCTAATGTAGCTCACAGTTTTATCTGCTTTCTCCTTCTCAGTGCTCCTTCAGGAGCTGCTGTTACCTTCCATTCTCAGCTTAGTATCGGAGCAAGGCCTCATCTCAAACATTTTCATGACAGTCCTTGTCCCACAGTTTGGAGCTACTCCCACCATGATTTCCATACCAGCCTAGGTGGTCAGCTGGACCTATGACAGCTCCTGGTGGGGGGAGAGGTCTTTGCACATTCTCTACCTTTTCATTTTCCCAAAGTGAGAAAGGGAGATATACAAAGCCATTACCATCACCAGATATGAGAGTAGTTTCTGTCACTGCATACTTGGATGCATAGTAAATTGGGAAAACCCTGATTTAAATGAGCTTTCCGTTGTTTTCATATCTGACTTCAGTCATCTGACAGTAACTTGATTCTGGTACAGATGCAGCACTATTACATGTATAGTCTCTACAAAAAAGTGTGGCTATTTGTCTGATGTCAACCAGACCAGCCTTATTCCCAATCACTATTTTCCTTTCTATTCTAAACTATTGCTTCAGTGACACTACGAATGTAGAAATCTCCCTTAACATCGTCAAGAATTCCATATACAATTTCAAATATTTTAGACCACAGGTGTGTAACTGTGTATTTTAAATCTCCAGTTGGAAAAATGTCCATAAGACTATGTAAAATATTTGATATAGCAATCCAGCTATTTTGCACCTTCATGGATTTCTTGCATTTAAAGTTCCATATATAAATGATCATTTAATATATTCTGAATTATTCTTATTAGATGCTAACAACAGGAACAAAAGCTACATTTTCAATCACCAGGCACATTTGTTTATATAAAATTATACATAGATTCCTCAAATTGTCAAATGCAAAAGCTATGTGAACATCTGAAAAGCAATTTAAATTGAGCCTTGAGAGCATTAAAACGTGCATCTGGAATATGTGGATTTTTATGGCTACAAATTCTTTCATTCAAAAAGTCTAAAAATTTCTATATACAAATTTGTATATGGAAAGAAGATTAACTGGCAATGTACCCTGTTCACTGGCTACAGCTGATATGCCTAAAAGTTTTTAAAGATACCATAAAGGAGATTTTTATAATGGACATGCTCAGTTTTATTTGGCATTTTTTAGAACACATTGTAAGCTTGAAAAAAATATTTATGTGGCTTTTTGTTTTCCTTTATATGGTAGAAGGCCAGATATTCTTGTCTTAGGACAGTAGTTCTGTCCTGATTTTTCCTTCTG
The DNA here is from genome assembly GCA_011076525.1 of Nettapus auritus. Lineage (NCBI taxonomy): Eukaryota > Metazoa > Chordata > Aves > Anseriformes > Anatidae > Nettapus > Nettapus auritus. The sequence goes on along the minus strand of CM021767.1, from coordinate 72,394,616 downwards.
GAAAGGACCAAAGCCTTGGCTTTAACAGAAACTAGAAGAGTCAACCATGTAACACTGCATGAATCTCTGTAACAGCAATGTGCTCCTTCAATGCTCTGCCTACCCTTTATTTGCCAAACAAAGGCCATTCTTTACACCTTAAGCCAGGGTGGAGTAATTAGGGGGAGGGAAAGGCAATTATGATCTAAGAGGATGGGGTAAAATACACAGCGGACAAGCAAGGTGCAACTTGTAACTATCATTGTTTGTAGTATGAAGCAGAACACGAAATGAGGAATGGGGCAGGCACTTTCCCTGTGATTTGAGTATTAGGGCTGACAGGTATTTTTCTTCTTTTTAACACACAGTGTGCCGGTATGAACAAAATGGGTGCAAATGTTTCTTTAACACCCCTTAACACCAGTACCATCATGGATCCTAAGGGAGTATTGATCAAATGAAACCTACTTTCCATGGCATGGCTGTGAAGAAGAAGAAATACATGTTTTCTCCATCTGACACTAAGTTTTGGCAGCTGAGACAGTCCCTATTCCTGGGATCACATTCCTCTGGACATCATGTCCATGCTGGTATGGCAGCTATGGGCAGTGCACTTGTCTTTCTGAAACTGACCTGGAAAATCACTGGAGGGTTTGCAGAGATGCTAAGGGGAGTCGTACTGGGATGAGAGCAAAGGGGAAGGCCTAACCGGCTCCAGGGAAAAGCCTCCCTCTAATCCTAGTGCCCGGTGACTCACAGCAGTGTCCATCAGCGCGTCCCTGAACTGAAGGTAAGCTGCCACCGGCTGCCTTGAAGGCCTGGTGCCAGGCAGGAGCCTGGGCCTTACAACCTGCCCTCCTGATGGAGTGCACTTTTCCGAGACAGGAAAGCACAAAACAAAAGCAAAACTTTCATTCAAGTGCTGGTGACTCAGGCTGTGGTCTGCGACCTGCCCTGGCCCAGCCCACTCCAAGGGATGTTGACATGCAGGTGCTCCTAATGACACCCTGCTGCCATTTGGGGTGGAGCTGCCCTTCCCCACTCCACCATGGCATGGGGACCCTGCGGGTCTGCCTCCAAGTGCTGGCCATTTCCACGGTGACTATCATTAATCCAGAATGGCAGGAGCTGGGGCTGAGGGCTCCCTTGTTCCTCCCCTAAAGCCACCTCCTCACCCTCTGTGCTATGGGAGGCACAGTGAGGTCCTCAGCCTGTACAAGCAGAACTTGGGAGGAGGGTTCATGGCAGACCTCATGAAGAGGCAGCCCAGGTGTCATCCAAGAGCACTGTCTCCTTCACAGAGTTGTGTAATGCACTTTTTAATCACCAGACGAGGATCTGAATGCAAATGTGCCCCTTATGCAATGGGGTGAGTAAGATTCTGTGCTGCCTGCAGCATCTCTTCCAGGCAGTGTTGCTGCCTTCTCTGCATGATGAACTTCAATGTCAAATATTAATAACAAAACAAATTATCTCCACCCTATCATCAAGGTGTGTCACGGCTGATTCCTGTTTAACATCAAGGTTTCTACTACTCAGGAATCCTTCTTGCAATCCTGGGCTCTGGCTGTATCAGTTGTGTGAGTGTTTAAAGAATGACAAAAATCCTGAAAATCTTCATGGCAGCTGAGCTCATCTTGATCCTCTTCCATGGGCTTGCTGGGATGGGAGGAAAAAAAAAATGGAGCTCCAAAGATAGGATGGCTGGAGCAATTCTTGCAAAACTTGCTTAACTCAACCATCAAAGCATTTCCTTTAGGTAAGAATTCGCCCCCACCAAATTCACAGTGCACAAATAAAACTATTTTTCAAAGCAAAGGTATTGCATAAAACCAGTGTCTCATACAATAGGATTTTGTATAGATCATAAATGACACTCCCATTGTCCCAGCCAGAAGCTCTTTTGTGCATTCAGTTATTTAATCAGATCAAAAAGCAACAGATTTATTTATTTATTTATTTATTTATAATGTAGATCATTTGGAGAATCATGAAACAACTGAAAACCTGTTCATCAATAATGGTCACTTCTGGAACTTCTTGGATCATTTCACTGTCCTCTGTTGAGGTTGCAACTAATTTATGGTGTTTTATTATTATTATTATTATTATTTCTGCATTTTATGATATCTCAGTAATATCAGAGCACTGTGATTCTGCTTAGAAGACCCCAAAGGATACTGGACTGGTGGACATTCTGTCTCGCTTACAAGTGCCACAGCCAGTTCTAGATCTCTGCAGCAATCTAAATACATGTAGTGCTGACTTACAAAGAATGGCCAAGGGGGCTGTTCAGGCTTCAGAAAAGAAAGTGGAGGTGAGATCTTAGAGCTATGTTCAACTACCTCAGAGCACAGTAGAGAGGAGACCAAATTTGGTTTTAGAAGTGCATAGGGAAAGGACAAGAAACAACAGACACAAGCTGCAACATGGTAGATTTTATTAGATATCTGATTAGATATGAGGAAAAAAATATTTCATTATGCAAGAGTCAAAAGACTAGGATAGGTTACCCAGTGAGTTTTTCTCTCAGACACACTCATCAGGACATGACCCTCAACAATGTGACCTAACTTCGAAGTTGGTCTTTACCTGAATCAGGCTGGAGCAGATGCCCTCCAGAGATTCTTTCCATCCTACGTTATTCTGTGATTCTATGATACTGTGGGAAGGGGTAATAGCTATAAACACAGACAGGTTGTTACCTCATAGTTATATATTCAAACACTTGATAAAACAGGAGTAATGACAGTGAAAAGATGGGGGTTTTATAGAAGAATACATGAAAAAGAGGAGAGTGGAATCTGAATAAGAGAAAAAGTTATCATGAAAGAGCACAGAAGTGAATAAAATAAATAAGAGCAGATGGGCATTCCTACCAGAACACCTTCAAAGCATGCTTGTACTCAAAGAAGAGGCAGATGATAAGTAAACCCGCTTTAAAGCATATAGATTCATAGAATATCCCAAGGTGGAAGGGATCCACAAGGATCCCTGAGTCCAACTCATGTCTCTACATGTTACTGCATATAACTGAAAAAGAAAAATGTGTCTTAATGTAAATGTTATTTCAGTCTACTGTTTCTAAAGGACTGCGGAGCCAAGGATGAATGTCCTCCCTCTTAAGAGTGTGTCCTCATTTTCATTTGACTAATGTAAAAGATGGCCTTTTGAAAAAAAATTAAAATTAACAAAAAAAAAAAAAAAAAAAAAAAACATAATGGAAACAGTAATTAGTACACTAGTAATAATAATTCCTGAACACTTCAGAAGACTAATCATTGGTTGTATAGTGGTTCATCTTACCAGTTCAAAGTTCAGCCTCAAGAGATAATTAAAAAATACAGTAAGTGGTCTCTTTTTTTCTTTCTGTCAATTATCCACGTGCAGACCATATTCTCCTTCCAACATCTGAGGGTTCCCAAGCTCTTTCTGAACTGCCTACAGGCAAGAGTTTCTTTGAGCAATCAGGCTTGAGCACTTTTGTGTCAGATTTCTGTGCATGGCTACCTGGCCACTCCATGTGGGTTTTCCTTCCTGATGGAGAGGTGAACAAGTTAAGCTGCAGGAAGTTTCATACAGAAATGCTATAAACCAAATGAAAAACAACCATTTGGAAAGGTGAACCAATGACCAAATGAAATGAGAAGCCACTAATCATTTTCCCGCCCTTCACCTATCCTTAATGATAAGTATGAGTAGAAGCCTCGTCATCTGATGCTTGCATGATGCCCTCTGTGACATGGGTTGGATGGTATCCACATTACAAAAAATACCACAAGAACTGGAAATAATTGGTACCTCTCATAACATATGCAGATCCTGTGTGGAACACAATGTCTCAAAGCAAGGTCTTTGATGTTTCTCAGTTATATAACCCCCAGGGAAGAAGGATGTTATTATTTGCAGAGCATATTCTCTCTACTTTCTGTATTGAAAAAGGAAAAAGAAGAAAAGAAGAAAACAAGAGAAGAGAAGAGAAGAGAAGAGAAGAGAAGAGAAGAGAAGAGAAGAGAA
>CM021767.1:72326176-72388411 GCA_011076525.1 Nettapus auritus | reverse complement strand
AGGAAAGGAAAGGAAAGGAAAGGAAAGGAAAGGAAAGGAAAGGAAAGCTTGGAAAGCTAGTTGCTGCACTTGCTGTCCCACCTCCCGGCCCCTGGTGTGTTTGAAATTTGCTGCTAACATCTGCTCCCAGACCCTGGTGCAGTAGCGTAAAGGAGAGTGGAGTGAGCATGGCTGAACCACCTCTACAGGCTGCAACAACCCAGGGCTAACAGATGGATCTGTATGTTATGGATGGTTGGTACTCTCAGGCTCCAGCGTGCCACAGGGCCAGGGCAACCCTGGTGACTTTGCAGCATGTGCTTTACCAAGCACAAGTGAAACAAACTTAATACCATTATGCCAGGTCAAAGAAATAAGAAAGCAAGAGGTGGAAGTTTTGTGTGGGTGGAGTTTATATCACGTAAATAATTGGGAAATTATGAATTTGCATTACTGAATAGATTATTTTTCTCACAGATCTGTTATTTTACAGGAGAGACTCATGTATAAGCAGCCAAACAACACCACTGATCAGATAAAATTCATTTGCGTGCTGAACAACTGGCTCTGGCTCTTCCTTAAGCATGCCTTGACTAACACACTGACTGCCCACAGAACTTAGAAAAATATCCCTCACTCTGCTTGGTTTAAGAAAACAGACCTGCATTTTTAAAACTTTTTTATTGAAGTTTCCCAAACACATCCCTTCCTAATATGTCCTTCAGTGCCATGTCCATGACCCTACAATACATTTCTGAAAGAAACAGATTAAACAGCTGCTTGTCAGCAGCTACTAATCATCATCAAATGTATCCAGAGAGGTGCTAATGCCTTTGCATGTAAGAGATGATACACAGAAACTGAACAGCAGAGACGTGCCACTAGAACTGTCTCAGTCCCTGTGTGAAATACACGTCAGAAACCAATATAATCATATCTGTGAAAGCATGAAGGTTGAGTTTAAAAAGAGTTGCAGTTTTGCACCTATACCTCCGGGTGACAACCTCTGCCAGGACCTCACTCCCCTAATGGATTTCAACCAGAACCTACCCATTCCCTCTTTATTTCTAGTTGTTGGGCACATTTCTCTGCATTTTCATTTGCAATGCTCCTTCTTCTTGTGCATCTACTCCCAGCTACAATAATAGAGAGTAATCATATCTTCTGTCAGTCTTCAGTGCAAGGGAGCTAAGGTCTGGCTCAGATACAGGTGTGAACACAACCCATCATTCAGCGGTTAATAAAGATCCAGTCCACCTACACTCACTTATTGCATTTACAGTAGATAGGGCGAATAGGTATTTTCCACCCTATAAAAGTTTAATTATGAAACTAAAAGTACAAGTTATATAATCAGCTTTCAACATCATCTGATGTTCCAGTTCTGCTTACATTCATGTTCAGCTTCCAGTCATTAAAGGACAGATTTACTCTGGTAAACACAGCAAACAACTTTGCAAATTAAAATGACTTCTGACCTGCCCTCAAGTGTGTTTAAAGTGGACCAGATGTAATGGGATGTTCTAACCACTGCCTCACTGAAATATGTGTTTGGTCTTAGTGTTCAGGACTAACCTTTCTTGCAATGTTAAGTACATATTCTAGTCAGAAACACAGCATTTATTTGGGATGCAGAAACTAATCTCAGGCCCAACCAAAGACCATATTGCAGCCATTTCATTCAGGAGACCATTGTGATTAGGTACATGCTGCTCATCATCCCAGGGAGGAAATCCCACTAGTGTTAGTGATAATAGCATTCCTATAAAGAGAACAAACAATAGGGCTGCACTTTGACTTCAGCAATTGACCTTTCTGTCATGCAATAGAGACCTGGGAAGAAGACCCCCACCAGCCAAAGCTGCTGCCATGCCAGGCTTTGCTATCTGTGTTGCTGTTAACTCCTTCCCCCTCCACCCCACTCCCTACAAAACCATTCCAAACCATGTTCTTCTGGGATGTGACATCCTGTGAGGGAGACAGTTGCCAGCTCAAGCCAAAAATTGCTTTCCCTCTTATGTTCTGATACCAAAACACTGAAAGGGAAGTGTTGTACTCCGGGCAAGAAGGGAAGTAACAAGCTTCACAGCTTATCTTTATTTTCCTAAAATATTCGTAAGGTGAGCCAATAGATTTAAGTACCAAAAATTCTAGGAATGGGCAACTTTCAACCTTTGACCTGGGACTTTATGCCAACTCATTGCTTCTCATCCTGCCCTGGTTGACAGAAGGGCAGGATGAAAGTGTGCTGGCATAATGCAGCATTCAGTTGACTTTCCTGGTCCCACCCATTGATGTTTTCCAGTTTCAGTCTCTAAGTCTCCTTGATTTCCTGGAGGAGATACATCAAGAATCTCTCCCTTCCTCTCACTGAATATGCATACACAAATTTCAAGTGTGAGGGTGAGGCGGGAAAGGAGTCAGGAATTTGTTGCATGCAATGTTACAAACATGATCCCTTGTTGTTTTATAGAGCTGTCTACCCTAAAGCTCATGAAAAACTTAATTTTTGAAAGCTTTGCAAAAATATATCATAGTTTTTATTTCCCTAGCTCTCACAAATGTTATTCTTTCTTTAAGTATTTGCAGAAATAGAGGTTGCATAAATTCTCCATCAAATAGATTTTTGCTTTTCTATGAGGCTAGTTAATATATGTAATATTTAAATTACAACTTTTGTCTGTTTTCTGGAGAAAAATATATATATGTATATGTTAATTTCTCCTAAAGCAGTACCAGATTATCTCATAAAGCATCTCTTCTACTTGAGATAACATGCTTATATATCATCACTACTTATGAAACCAAGGCATGTCAGGATTATTTCTTTGATGTATATTATCAAAAATAAATATTCATTCATTAATATCAAATCATTTCCTCACTGCACTGCATATCTTAGCACCCCTAATATGTGAGCCCCAGACTTACCCCTCCTTACTTGAGATATTTCACTGAGACAGCCAGAAGCCAAAGGGCTCTGTTTATATCTTGCCCAACTTTACACCTCCACTGTATGCTCTCTCTAGCAACCATGAGGTGCCTCAGTGGGTAGGCAGTCCCAGAGGGTGATCCAGCTCACCTGAGATCTGATCTCCAAGAGTACTGTCTTGCTATATTAACTATAGAGCAGGCTTTAGATCTTACTCAGGTTTCCCCAAGATCTCAGAAATGTGGTAGACACTGTATTCATGCAGGAGGTCTTAGGAGATCTCATCTCTCAGAGAGCAGCTGTAGAGATTGAGCTATTGTAATGATTCCTGCTGAGTGGGGGGTTCATAATATGTCATTAAAAGATTGTAAAACTACCCAGTCCAGCTTAGGAAAAAATATATATTGAGCAGATCTGCTATAGAGAGACCTAAAGTGTAGCTAGAGGTACTCTGGTTCCTTAGTTCAGAGTCTAACTTGAGGGTTGGAAATAAGTGGCTCTTGTGCATACTCTGTGCATTTGCATGAATGTGGAGCTCTTGCTCCTCTTTTTTTCTGACACTGCAGTATGCCTTGGTAAATACCTGTGAGCACTAAGTTCTTAAGAGAGCCTTTGTCTGCATAGAAATCTAAAAATTCCTGTGCTTTAAACATCAAGAAAAAGAGACTAGCTTAGGTGCATCTTGTCAAAATGTAGTAGTAAGGCTTGTCTGCACAGAAAAACAGCCTGAAATAGTTATTCTGCAATAACTATTCCACACACAGCATTCCACAATTGCTGTTTTATAATAGTACCCCTAGGGACACATGGCTGAGTTAAACCACAAAAAGGCACTCTTCAGGCAGAGTAAAACTGTCCCCCCACAGCGAGTGTGGACTTGCTAACTCTGGCGAGCTCTTAGTTGACTCCCTAATACATTTCCCATTTGCATCCACAGCTGACTGAGCTTTTATTGTCTTCTGGAGTTTTAATCTGAAAAACTGGTATCTGAAAGAACCCTAGAAATTAGAATAAGACTTTCAGTAGCTGGCCATTTCAATAATCTTCCTGCCAGTTATTCACTACAATACAAGAATTTAAGTGCTTTGTCCAGCTGAATTTTCATGCTTGCAAAATTGAAAGTTCTGACCCTGCCCTCTGGAGTCTAACCTACAACACAATAGCAGACATTATTGAGAAATATGCCTAATAATCATTCATGATTTGCCTCTGCTTGATTTTGTCCCACTCCTTGCACTCCATTTCCTCTAGGGAAAGGCCCTTTGCTATCTTCGCAGAATGCAGTTCACAAGGACTTTGTGGCTACACCTTTGAAAAAAAAATCAGCAAATGGTTACAGTGGTACCGAGGAGTTCTGCTGCCAACAAACGTACATGGAGGATGGTCTGGATGCCTAAAAGAAGCACCCAATGGAACCACTTGTAGATCTCAGAGAGTGACAAACTCTTACAACCCCTCAGCTGGAGCCTCAAATCTGACTTCTTCATTACTCTGAGACAAGTGAAGCCAGGTTACCCAAATTGCTCTGTTGCTAAATATATGACGCGTAAATAGCCTGTTGTTTTCTTGCCAATACAATATACTACCTCCTCCTCCACCTCCTTACGTAACCTTATTAAATAAAGACTGAAGAACCCTGAACAGCACAAGTAAAAACAGGCCATGGATTTAAAAGAGGGGTGTGTGAATTGGTTCTAACAAACAGGTCTTCCTTTGCTGAAAGGGGACCTACAGATTTTCATTAAGGAAAAAAAAAAAAAAATCAGTACTTCTTGTCCCTACTGTTTCAGAACAACGTTGTTGCAACAAGCATTTTCATCTGTAAGTGGAAAAGTCCTAATATAGAGAATAACTTCAAAAAACAGTAACAACCAAACCAAACCAAACCTGCTGCACTGTTTTTCAATACAAGATTTATTCACTTTGGTACTGAGAACATTGCATAACCCTTGTAATATTAGAGCTTACTGCACTGCTTCATCATACTCTGTGAACTTGTGCTATGACACGTCCACATTCAGATATATCAGACACACTGGCAACACCTATGACACAATAAACCTGAACTATGTTAATTCAAGCTTGATGGGACATGTGGCATTCCCACCTACTAGACTGGAACCCTTGCTTTGTAGGTACACACAGGCTGGGAAACCTCAAACCGCCTTGTGTTATGTGCTGCTGCTGGACCTGGACACCAGCAGAAGGGATTAATCAAACTGAGAGTGAGCATGGGTAACTATGCACTGGCCAGTGGTACCTCTTCAGCCCACCATTCTGGGAGTGGTGAGAAGATGAACTTGGGAAGTTCATCTTTTAGAATTCATTTTAAAGTTCATCACTTTTTAAATTGATATCCATGTTGAAGGGGGAGTGTAAGTTTTGGGTACCAGTTCCTAAATTATTTTTAGACTTCGTATTGATCAGCAGAACCCAAACTAGACAAAACTCCAACTGTGCCCTCAAAAACTCAGTCATTTTCCCACTGCTATTAGTAGCCTGTTTCTAAAGGAGGCTTTTACATCTGCAGGACATTAGAGTATCCTGCAGCATTCGTGAGCAATGCAATGAAGTGAAGAAAAGCTGAGAATAGTTACCTTGGGACTGGGAAATGATTTCATAGTCATAATCAGCTTTAATATGCCAGTCTGATTGAAGCTGCAAAACTCCCAGAAAGAGCCAAGAGAGGTCTGTGTGCCTTTTCAGCCATCCCAGCTCTCCTGTTCTTGCCACCTCAGCCACTTTCTCAGTGGCAACCCTTCTTGTTTCAACATTTTTTTCTGCCCTTCACTCCAACTACAGTTGATAGGATCTAATACATTTTAATAAGGTTTAAAGCACAGCCCAATTAATTCTGTAAATGACCCTAATAGCTTTCAAATGTTTCTATCTATGCTTTACGTCTTTAGTAATAAGAATGTGGAAGCATTTGTAGTCTGTAAAATAAAAGGGAAAATTGGCTTCAGACATACGTTTTACTGCCAGTAAAACCATATATAACCATTTGCCTATTTTTTAACAAAGACAAATTCATAGTATGAATTCTAAAAGTAGTCTGAGAAATGCCTAATTTTGTCCTCTTGCCACCTTTGTCTCCTGTCACAACAAGGTGAGGCTGAGAAAAGCAATATCTCACAGGCTTTCCGGTGTTAATTTTCTGCTGCTCCTCCCAGAAGAATCACATTCTTCTATTCTTTTCACCATTGATCCTCAGTAAATCAGTTCCAAACCATCTAGCATGAATAAAAAGTAGAAGGGCAATGGCTTTGAACTTACTTTTCTTTCTAATTTTAGGAGGTAATAACATTATTTAGTATGCAGATTCAAATTTTTCTTCATGACATTGTAACTTGATGTATTTTGTTCCTCTTCTGTGCTCAGAATATCTAAAACCAAATACTGATGGTAATGATTCAGAAGTACTCATTCAATAGCTTTCTCGTTGCACATGTTTTAAACTTCAGAATGAAAAAAAGCTTGTCTGAATACTTGATATGCATGAGTAAAGGGTGTTATTGTGACTGGTCTAATAAATCACTTGGAATTGTTTCGGTTGTTTTATAGGAGAACATGGACACTTCCAGCATTGTCTTTGTTGTGTACAAATGTGCAAATGTAGGTAGCAGTTCATTTTTGCAGATAATCCTCAGAGGTAACTTTTAAAAGATATCAGTCCCTACGGTCAATTGTCTTAGTGTAAGTATCAGATGGACTAAAATATTTCAGAAACTGATGCAAATATCTGAAAAACTTATGTGGGCTTTTATACTTGAGATTAAAAGGGTGTCTCAGTTAAGAATAAGACAGTAGAAACAAAAATGCCGATATTCAAAAGCCCCACTTTTATGAAGTGAAACTGGGGTAGCTTCCAAAGGGAATATCTGCAAAAGGTCTTTACACTGATTTCATAAATTCTATTAAATGGGTGCTCTACATGCCTGTGTAAATCCCAGCCCTAGAATGTAAGTGCTTCCCACTGATTGAATACAATAGAAGCTAAACATTGCTGAATTGAATCCATGCAGGCATTCAAATAAATATATAGGAAATGATTTTATGATTCTTTTCATTCAGCTCTAATTTAGAAATGCGGAACTTTTGTACTTCTTTTTGAAAGTAGCATAGCAGTAGGGATAGGTCCTAATGTTCACTTCTGAATCTCAATCCAAATCTAATTTTTCCCAAGGTTGGAGTTTTGTTTGGCTCCAAGACATTGATTAACGTTCTTCCAGAAGAATAATTTTTATTTTATTTTATTTATTTTTATTTTTTCATAATACAGCAACTGGAACATGAATACAAGACTCTCCTTTCTCATTTATATGAGATTTTGTGGTCTTGGAAATGTTATCACTGGTCCTGATTACCTCTAGACAAGAAATATGCAAGGATCTCAGCCTTTATATTAGTGACCCTCTCTTTTGAGAAGCTGAAATCTCTTGGTTAGAGAGAGGAGTCCAGGACCCTTCTGAAAACAGGACATATCCACCCACTTGATTCCAACAAAATCTCATTGGCATCTGTGTTTCTTCATATGTTTATCTCATTTGCCGGAACAGCAAATCCTCAGAAAATACTTTTCACTGAGATTAAACCAAAATTGAAATGACAGCTCTAACCCATTTTTGTAAATAATCTGTAAACATCAATATTAGCATGAACTAAAACCACTCATGGGACGTGTGCCATTTTGCTGCTTCTTTCCAAAATAAGCCTTTGCACTACAACATGGTTAACAGAGGCCTGAATACAAGCAACTGCTGGTTCCAAAGGTTGAAGCCAGACCCTCAGCATGATCCTGTATTATACAAACCAAAGCATAATACCAACCATCTGAAAAACAGTTCTGTCTGTTAAAGCATTGGAGAGTTTCAATACATTTAGGTTAGATGTTCTCTATACATTTCCTTTTGTTACTTTCTGTTCTAAAACAAAACCTGATAGCTACAAAGTCCCATTTTTTCTCATCTTACTTAGAAAAATACCTTTTTGCTCTTTTAAACAAGAGATTTCACCATTGTTCCTCTAGCATTACACCTGGAAATAGCCCTACACCTGTGAGGGTTGGAGGGCTACACAGGCAGTAAAAGTACTGGGGACAGGCAGAAGAGAGGATTCCTACTTAGAGTTTAGAGTTCAGTTTTGTTTCCTTTAACCAAGGCAAGTAAACCTGTTGACGCCACTTGGCAGTAGGCCTGCCTTGCTACTTCACCTTCATTCATACTTACTCAAGAGGAAAGGCATCCCATACTAGAGCAGGCCACCCTCACCTCCTATAAAAGCAGGTTGGGAGTACAGATGTCTGCTCTGGAAAATGTGTGGCAGAAGATATAGTCAACCTTGCTGTACACATTGGAAGTTCTCAAAAAGGTTTTGCCTGAGAATAGCATTATCAGATCCTCTGTCTTTTCTTGTGAACTCTCAGGATTGTGCTTCTTTCCCTTAAAGAAACTACACTGTCAAATGTTAACTTTATCTTAAAATTCCTTGTACAGGCGTACAAACCTGAGAATTGTATTGTTCTCCAGAGTATGATTTGTTTAAAACTAATTGTAAGACAATAGTATTTCTCTCTTGACATTTGTTTTCCTGTTAAAGATAATGTTGGAACCCGTGACATGACCACATCCAGCTGCACCAGACACATCAAAATCAGTGACAGGATGAAACCAAATTACTAGGCCTTTTTGTGGCTGGGGCACCATGTGATGCATCACAATGCAAGATGACAATTGAAACATTTTAAACTGTAGTTTAAACCACAGCAAAGAAAACCTCAGGACTCAAGATCAGAGAGAGAGAGAAAGAGAGAGGTGTTTGCAAACCCTAAAAGAGGAAGGGATTTAGCTCTTTGCTTCTTTACAGGTTCACCATCTCTGACTCGCTGCCAATTGCCAAAGGGTTTTGACATCTGAAGGACATTATACAAATCTACAGAACTCAGGAATAGCGGAGGGAGAAGGGAAGCATTTGAGTCATATGTGGAAGAGATCTAAGCATTCCTATCTCCCTTTCCATGCCTCCATGGGCAGAAATAATCAAGCACTGAGGCTGATGAGGCCATGAGGCCAGCAGAACTACAAGAGAATGAGGCTGCTATCACAAATAAGAGAAGGAGAGACACTGGCTAAGGCTTTATCACAACAGTAGGCCAGATAGAAACTAAAAGACCAGACCTTTAGAGTAGGCTAGACTTTTAAAATAGTCATATGTAGAATGTGAGGAATGGAAGCTAGTAAATTTAATACATCACAGACAAAATAGTCAAATAGCAGATGGTTTGCCCTGCTCTGCTGTTATTAACTTTCAAAAGTGATGAGGGGGTCCCTTTCTCAGAACTGTAGTTGTCATTTTAAAAATACATAAAGAAATGTTGTTGTTTTTGTTTGTTTGTTTGTTTGTTTTTATGTGTAGGTCTAAAATGTCAATTCTTTACTGCAAATTTACACATGCAGGAAAATGTGATTGTGTTTTCTGCACCTCTATAATCCCCCAGAACAGCTACAGTCAGTTTATATTTACAAAGTTATTTTTTGTATGCCTCTATGCTGCAAAAACATATTGCTCTGAAAGTCAAAGCTGTGTTATTCTCAGCTGGAGTTATTGCCACCAACAAAGACTCCATAGGCAGATTCTGTGCAGACTTTGTGGCAAGTTCAAGTTCTTTGTCCTTGTTTTCAAAGTATGACATAGCTTGGCTGAATGCTACCCGTGACTTAGTCTTCTGCCAAGATCTTCTCAGATCTCCTTCTTCCATGTCAGTTCACTGATAACTTCTGGGCACATAACAGTATCACTAAATATCCCTCTCAAATTGTGTCTCTGGCATCATGCACATCCTCTCACATTTTTTTTCCCTGATTATGAGAAGAAAAGTAGAATATTGCTATATTTCCATCAAGGCCTAGGAATATACTCCACCTCTGAGCTTTACAAAGTAGTCAACAGTTGTTTTCCCATTCTACCTTTGGTTACAGATAACTAGATTTTCTGCCTTTAAGGCATAGCCAAAATTTCATCTAGCTAGTTTATTGTAAGTGCGATAATTTTGGGACCTGTGTTTGAAAGTTAGACCTAGACTGGGAGGAGCCATTCCAGGGCTGTAGAAGCCAGATCTTTCATACCAGTCTCCTGTGATCATGTGGGTCAAATGAAGCTGATGGAAGTAAAAAATGCAATGCCCATTTTTGTGTCTAGCAGAGATCACTCAAGAGTAAAGGTTTGTCAAGCAGAGGTGTCTTGGTTTTATTTTACCTTATTTTTCCTGCAGTGACATTTCAGCCATCATTTTAAAATTTATTTTTGAATTTTGCATCCATCTGTTTCAAGTATTCAAATCTCCATGAACTATTATATAATCACTCTGGAAAGAAACCATTCAACAGGTTTGTTTCAGAGTGTTGCTGGCACAGGACTTTTCTTCATTTCACCTCTGAGACAGCAATGAATGATTGCTCCCATACGTATGCAGCATACATCAGTGTTGTACCTCTGTGAATACAAGATTTTATGTGTAAAGTCATTATTTTTCTCTTTTGCTCATCCTTAGAATGCATATCAGAAGTATTACCTCTTCCTGCAAGATATTTGCAAGCAGATTAATTTAAACAGGAGAAAGTGAGCCTTCCCACTCATTATGTGTAATTTTCCTTTGATTTGTTTTGATTCGTCTTAATGGGAATGGAACACTATGTAGGTGTGGGTGTAGATGATGGGGTGGGTAAATTTTATGGCAAATGAGCTGAGTAAGCAAGTTTGAAGCTACGACTCAAAATGATTCTTTGTACAAGCCTTGGGGAGGCAATCAGACACTTGTTTTAGGATCCCTTGACAAATCCCCATGCTGTTTCACCCAATTGTGAAAGCAAAGACTTATGCAGCCAAAATTAAATGGTTATGTCAGCTCCTTCTGCATATGAATTTGGTTTGTTACTAACAAGTCTGTTGTCAATAAAACCATACATCTTGTAGCCCAGAAGACAACATACATCTTGTGTATCTGCTCACTTACAATGCTGTTGGCTCACCTGATGCAGCCATCTCAGATCAGTATCAGGATTTCCGTAGGCCAGCCCAGAGCTCTTGAGGTTGAGGCATCTGTGCAGAAAGAAAGGACAGAAGTTGGGGAGCACGCCCATGGATGGAGGACCATCCATCCATAGGCTTAAGAAATCCATCCCTTAAGAAATTCAGCTAAATGTCAGCAGGCAGCTGTGATTTTTCCACAGTCCACAATGTGGTAGCCCAGAAAAGACAAGGGGTTCAGAAGGAGAACATACAGGTAAATGCCCCAGAAGAAGGACTGTGCTGAAACAACATTGCCACAGAACTGAAGGGAGACAAAAATATTTCTTATAAATAACCACATCTCTGGAAATTCCTGAATATACCAACAGGTTGTTGCAAGTCCTGCAAATCCCACCCACTCAGCAGAAGAAACCTTTGAAAATTCTGCAGGGGGAACTCAAGAGCTGCTTTCAGTGGAAGGAAGCAATCTGGCCTATAATTAAGTTTTCATCTCCTATTATTTATCCAACATCATAGCATCTCATCCAACATCTACCTTGCCGACGCTGTTTATTTAGTTAGTTCATTATATTTCTCTGTAATTTGTTGCAGTTGGGCTGAACACAATGGCTTAGAAAAACACCATTCCAAACACTTTCATCATCACAACTTTCTAAATACCCCAGCCCTGCTTGTTGCCAAGCAGAGAAGGAAGCATTACTGTTTCTGTTGCACTTGATTGCAGTCCTTTTCACCTAAAAATGCACCCACTCCGGCTCTGGGATTTGCTATTCATTCATCCTCCACCAGCCTTCAGAAGTGATGAATGTGGAGGGCAAAGGAAAAACTAAGGAGATGCGTAAATGCAGGATGTAAAACAGAAGGAGATGAGTGACAGAGAGACAGTGACCTTCATTTGGCACACCCTGCTTTTCTAGATTGTAATTTCACGTTATTTTTTGTAAGCTATGTTCCTTGACTGGGGCTGGGACCATCTTTTGTGTGATGTGGTAGCAAAGCTTCAGCTACAATAGGTACAGGGCCATAAAGCAAGACTGCAAAGGGTCTCTGATCAGGTACAATCAACAAAACTTGAATTAGTCTTAATTAGTCTAACCATGAATCGGTGCCAGGATCTGTTTCATGTATGTGCATCAGTTAGACATGCACAGACTTGTGACAGGCTTCTATACTGCAGTAAATACCATCCGTAAGGAATAAAACCAGGTAGACCTAGTAGTTCAGGTCCTGTGTGCCCTGTAGATGATTGGAGACAGCCATCTTGGTACGAAAAAAAAAAAAAAAAAAAATAATAATAATAATAATAATAATAATGAGGATCAGGAGGTCTGATTCTGATTTCAATTATATTTATGTAACCCAGGAGTGACTCTACCAAGATGTGAAGCAATAATGGTGGAAATGCAATGGCAGGCCAAGAATCTGTCTTTGGTAAATAAGCTTCATCCATAACACCATGAGGGCATTGTAGATAGTTCAGTAATTGAAGGTGTGATGGCAGCGCAGTCATGTTCTAGCTAGCTTCAAGAGTATGGCAGGGAATCTGCAGCTGCACAGGCTGTGGGAAGAGCTCCATATGTGTTTTGGAAGAAGGGAATGAGAGCCATGAAGCTGAAACCACCGTGTCTTCCTTGCTATTGTTAGTGTTAGATGAAAGATGGTTTCTCCATATCTCACATGCTGCAACTGAAGTTCTAAGCATATCATAGACAGTGTTGGAAGCTGGCAGACCTGGCCCATGCTTACTGTAAATCTTAACAAAGAAATGCATTTCTTTAAGGCACACACCAGGTAGTTCCCAAGAAGTTTGAGGTATTGCAGATGAGAAAGTCTTTCCACAGAATGAGGCTTTTTTTCCTTCTTTTTTCCTTTTCTCTGGTAATCTAATGAACCAAGGGATGGTTTTGATTCAGAATCTGGAGCAGATATGGGGAGGATTGATTCATGATCCTTTTTTTTTTTTTTTCTTTTTTTTTTTTTCTTTTTTTTTAATGGGCTGACAGACTCTGCTCCAGGCCTGTGTTCCAAAGGCCTGATCCAAAACCCACTGAAGTCACTTCTTACAGACAACAGTGTGCTGTGAATTTGGCTGCAAAGTAGTACACAACTACCACTCTGTAAAGAAACATAGACCAACTTTTTTTCTTAATTGCCACAAATATTAATCAATCCCTAAAAAAATCTACCATGCCTTCTTCCTGCCAAAGTTTCCTGTCCTCTGTTCTGCACCTTACTTTTCACAAGTTTGGCATTCCCCACTCACAGATAACCTGGCATCTGTCCTTGCCCTGCTGTGCTGTTTGTCTCTTTTATTACCTTCACACTGATCTCAGTCAACCTCACACAGGCCACTGAAATATAAAGGTTACACTGTGTAACAGAAAATAAAAATGTGAGCAACCAAGATGTGCCTGTAGCAGGAACATTTTCTCTCATCTTCTCCTGTTGAAAAAATCTTTGGCATTTCTACGCACACACACACCCTGCCCATCCTTTACTGTCCTCTTTGCTATAATGACTGCATAAGATTGAAAACTCCTGAGGGCAGGGTCCTGGTGAATGGCTTGTTCTCAAAAGTGTCATGAACGCCTGGGCTGTTGTTTTAATGATCAAGGTAAGGCTACCGGTCAACATACCACATTACCGCACTGAATAGGCATCTGGTCCTTCCCCTGTAAAGTCAGAACCTCTAAAAGTCCATTTGAAAATCCCACTTCAGCAGAGTAGTGAAGGTGTTTGCTTGCGTACTTGTAAACATGTAGCCCTAGGGCTGTGCAAATAATTAACTTTATCAGTTGAGCTGCTGGGCTGAAAAACTGTGGGACAGAAGAACCTCAGTTTGGATAGAAAGGGAATTAAAAGAATCTAATTGGTCTCACTGAAATGAAAACCTGTAAATTGTCATTTCATTCAACAGGAAATATTGTGTATGTTTGAAAATAAAATGGTTCACTTTGTGTATTTGTAAAAGATCCAAAAGATTTGAAGAAGCCAGACGGCAGAATCATAGAATGGGTTAGGTTGGATGGGGTCTCTGGAGGTCATCTAGTCCAACCCCATGCCAAGCAGGGTCACCTACAGCAGGTCCATGTCCAGATGACTTTTGGATATCTCCAAAGACAGAGACTCCACAACCTCTCTAGGCAACCTGTGCCTGTATTTGGCCATCCTCACAAGGAAAAATATAAACAAAACAAACAAACAACAACAAAAAAAAAACACTGTTGTTCAGATACATAATTATCTTAGGGGCAGGGGTGTTGGTATCCTTTTGACTTAAACTACTGGAAAAAAAGACAGGAGACAGATTTTAATTCCCATCTCTCTCAGGGGTGAATAACCAGGTAAGCTATGAGGTCTCCTTTGTAGAGGTGAGATACTACATTCTCTTTTGTCACTTTGCACAGTCAATTTGGTCTTCACTGGAGCAGCCCTGAAGTTTATCTGCTCTAAGTCTGCTCCAGAAGACTCATCTCCTCAACATGACTCTGAAGATATTTCACTTTCTTGCTCCATGTCTGTATAAACACTTCAGTCTAAACAAAGCAGCTTCTAAAGGAGGAGTCAGAGAGGCATGCCTCAATGTATTTATAAACTTATAGTTAACAGTAACTTTAGAGGTGGAATATGTGAGCACAGGTCTGAAGTCTCCACTGGTTCAAGGCACAGGTTTGGATGTGAAGACCTTAACCCAGGAGGTAGGTATTTTTGCAGCACAGTCTGTTCAGTCTCCTCTTTTTGAAGTTACTCCATTTCTTATAAAACATCTATATAGTCATGGAGGAAGAGTGTGAAGAATGACTCCTGACAAGCTAGTTAAAACATTCTCTTGGAAGGTGTGACATGCAGGACACTCATCCCTGTGCCAATTAATGTTTAACAAAGAGAATGGTGTAAACAGGATTGAGAGTCCTGACCCTCAGCATCTGTCTCCTGGGCTGAGAGACAGCAGGCTAGGAGAAGGAGTGGGTAGAGAATCAGTTGTCCTGGCCCAGACCACTGTCTCCCATAGGTTCCTTCCCATGAAGGGTTGGTTTCACAGGGCACTCTTCCTCTACCAGTTCTGTGACCCCAGCCCTCTATTCCTGTTGCTATTTGTGGTACTTAACCTCAACCTACAAATAGTTTAATGCTGACAAAAAAATTGTCCAATGCACTGAGTCTTCACCAGAAAAAAAATCACCAGCTCCGCAGGACCATTGGCAGCCACACATCCAGAATAGCTGCTTTTGCACCTCTGTCCTCTCTGAGTTTCCCCCAGACTGCTGCAACAGGCCAAGTAGCCTTATCTCCACTCTATTTTAACATGCTGCTGTCAGATTGCCAGGCATTTTAAGGTGCTTCAAGTGCAATGTCTAATTTACCTGCTAAGTGTTTACACAATGCTGAGCACAATGGGGTCCTGACTCTGGCAAGGATGCCCAGACACCGCTATCATTAACTGTAATTATGACTGATTGCCCAAATCATGGTTCACGTCATGGGGCAGACTCTTCCCGGTGAGCAGAGGCCAGGGGCCCCACCTGAGTGCCAAGCCAGGGTGCCGCACCCTCGGCTGCCAGCTCTATTTCCTCAGGGCAGGGGGCCCACAGTAGGCCACGAGGTACCCGGCAAGGGAGCCCGCTCGCTCAAGGGAGGAGTCCGAGGCTCAGGTCTTAGCATCTGCCTGGGGCTCTTGTGAGTCTAACCTCAGCCCTGCCAAAATATTCTGTGCTCTTTCCCTGGGGGCAGAAGTCAGGCAGGCTGCTAGGTCCAGTTGAGCTGCACTGTGGCAACCCAAAGGCAGTTGCCAACATCTGCAGCAGCTTTTCCCCCATGCCAGGGGGGCATCTGGAGCTCAGGGGGCCTTATAAAAACCGTGTCGTAGGACAGGCTTACTAAAACAAAGGGCGAACCATGAAACACTGGTTGCTTCCTTCTGCTAGGCCTTAATTTTAGCACATGCGGATTAGTAAGCGTTGCATATTGGAGAAAGTATAGAGAAGAAAATGATGTCTGCTCATTTGCACGTACTTAAATAGAGTCTGATAATTACCACTCTGTATGTTTTAACTGTGTAAGGGCAACACGTAGCCTATGCGCGTATGGCCACAAATAATTCAGAGCCTGAGTCAGTCACCATACATTATGCTGTTGTATATACATTAACCTGGACTTCCAAGTATGCCTTTTACAAAGCATTTTTCTATGTACTTCACTGAGATCTGCTTGTCCAGCATGATACCTGTGCCAGTGTTGGCCTTGTCTTTTCCATTACACTAACTAGAAACAAAAATGAAAAAGAAAACATTTAACATTGCCTAAAGACTAGGTTAGCAGAGGTAACTCTCAGACTTGTCCTGTAGGGATGACCTCTTATCCCATACATATTTTTTTCTCTTCTCTCTTCCTGCAGTCAGCCTTCTTCTATATTCTGAGTAACTGCTACTCCAGGGTTTTAGGGCTGGGATGATTCTCAGGAGCATCACTCACAAGACTTTACAAGGGCAGTCAAGCTTTATCTTCCATCTGGGAAAAAAGTGGCAGAGAAAGACAGAACTGGGAGTTGGGTTCTCCAATATTAGCACAGCAGAAAATCTTGTTCAGGAGAGAAACAGGCTCACAGAAAGACCTAATCTATATTTGGTCTGTGGAGCTTCACCCCGCAAACCCTGATGTATCATTGCCGTGACTCTCATTTGTCAAGTGTAAGTATTTCAAAAGACCTCACTAATATTTGCCAGTAAGTTGTATAGCACTCTATTGGTATTTTTGTTTTTCAAAATGCCAGTTTTGAAATGCATATGAAATGGTGCCATGTATTTTTGGGGGCAGCAAACTGTGAAACCAAAGCTTCGTTTACGTGATTCTTAGCTCTGGCAGTGGGATTATGTGTTTTGTTCTTCGACAAGGCCTTAATAGCTACAGTTGCTGTGGCATTGAGACATACCCAAATATTTTTCACTGAGACTGAAGTGAATTTAAAATATCCGTTGCAGAAATAACACAATAGCACTGAAGATTTGAGATTTTAGAGTTCAGCAAAAATAAAGGTAGTGTTATCCCATCTTATTTTTCAAATCTGAAATTTTTGCTGATATTGTGAATTTAGAAGAATTCATTTCTACATTTATGTTGTGTGTCTGTTTTATGTTTGTCTCTGAGACCTTTATCTCACCACAAAACCAGGCCACTGGGCTTTTTTGCTTCATGTGCCCATGTAAACAATTCTTAGAGGCATACAAAGATTGTTCACAAATACTGTCAAGATTTCGTCTTCTTTGTACACAGATAACACTGATCGGGTAATTTCCCTTTAAATGGATACTTCTTTATCAGTAAAGATGCATATTTTAAAACACTTTGCATGGAAAAATTGGCCTGGTGTACAAGGGAACTTCTTTTTCCAAAGCTGACAAAAGCTTTCTATTTAACATCTGTATAATGAAGCATTTTCCACTTGGAACTTTCTTTCAATGTAGAATTTTACTCTAAATAATTGAATCTGAAGTAGAAAAATTTGAAATAATCTTTTCAATTTCACTTTAATGAAATATATACCTTCCTTAATGAAATATCTCTCTTTGATCCATGTTTTCCTGATAATCCTCATTAGATTTCTCCCAAAAGAACATCTTTTTGTCATGGGTTAGTCAAGGAAAAATGTTGAAATTTAAAAAAAACCTTTGTGGACAGGCAAGCTATTTCTCATCTGACTCCTCTACTAAATATTTTGTGATCCTTGGAGGGGGCAGTTGTATACATAGGTGGCATTCCTGTGGTGTACTCAGCAAGCAGCTGAATTTTGCTAGCTTTGCTTGTGTGGAGGCAAACCTGGAACCTCCATGAGGTTCAGCCCCTCCATGCTGTGGGGTGGGGTTAACCACAGGGAATAGAGATTGTGCAGAAGCAGGGACTGTGGTCTCTGGGTGGTGCCCAGGGATGTGGCTCCCAGCATACGAATCGCTCAAACATTTCTTCCAGATCTTTACTATTTGGCATTAATGTCCAAAGGGCATTTTCTACTGAAAATCAAAAATGTTGAAAAATTAAATATAGAAATTTTTCTAAATATAAATGATTGCTCTTCAAATGATCTCCATTAAATGGAAAGACCAGAATAGCAAGTGCAGAGCACTGAAAAAAATCACCTTGAAGTTCTATCTACTGTGATACAGAGGAAAGTTCAGCTAGGTCCTTCTCAGTTTCATGAATAGAGGATGCACATCTTCTGCTTTAAAATAGGAGCAGCAGATGGGCTGTGCTGTCAGCATCTTCCCCCTTGGCATTTAAGCTTAAGGTCAGTTTTTGTTAGGTAACTCTTATTTACAGCGGAAGGCACCATAACCCAAATTTTCTCTGAACAAGAAAAGAATTGCCCCTCCTGAAGTACTAATGATCCTGGTAAGTACATTGCATAATATTTTCAACATGCTTATATCCTTTCTAATTGCAAAAGATAAATAACTTAAAATCAAAATTTAAAAATTGCACCATACTGTCAAGAGCCATAAAATGACCTAACACGATGGTGTGTCTGTGCTCTCTGCTTTGATTTTCAAAACCATGTTTTCTCAGCAAAGCTTCCAAACAGCAAAAACATCCAGCAGAACAGATGTTTACAATTACAGGCAACTGGATGAAAAAAGCAGGCTTCATTTATCAGTCAGGATTTTGGTTTTGTTTTTATTTGATGTGATACCTACTTGTGGGCTCTTCAGTGAAGTTGCACAACTGCAACTTTTGAGGATTATGTTTCATGGTCATAATAGAAGAAAAAGGGTTTTAATGTGTTTTCATAGTCTTTTTATCTACTTAACCTTCCAGCATCATTACTCACCTAATTGCAAGCTTTACACACACACAAAATACCAATAAACAAACAAATAGAAAACACTCATACGATATGTGCTGCTGTTATTTCATGACAAAAAACTTCTTAACAATAATTGGGATTACTCCAAACCAAGCACTGACCAAGCACAGATTCCTGCTGGAGACTATCAAACTATAAAACCTGATGCCCTCTTCTGATAAAGATATTCATCTCACATTCCTTTTTCCTTCTGTATGCCCAGTGTGCAGGCCACATGCCCCACAGAGGTGGCTAAGTAACTCCAGGGATTCTGCAGAGTCCTTTTCTCATATGTCAAGCAGCATCCACCAGTTTAAAAATAAATAAATAGTGGTGAATCTGAAGTACATAGTGACCCAGACAGTTATCTTGGCTAAAACGATGTCTTCCTGCTAAAGCATCAGAAAGAGCTATGTCCATTTTAATCCTCTGATCCAGGATCCAGAGCTGTTTGCTGTACTGCACAAACCAGAAAGGCACAGTGGTTTGTGCTTTTGCTAAAACACAAAGTGACTTTTTTAGAAGTCCCTGATCTTGCATCAAGATACCTTTATGATTTTGTCTCTACCATTTTCATGGGACATTGCTGCAAACACAGTAAACTGCTCCAGTCCAAATCCAATGAGGAAAGTAACCTCCATATTCTGCACCAGTGAAGTGCTGGGCATAGAGAAGAGCTAAGTTTCAGAGGCGATTGTATTTACTTGACCCTCCTGCCAGCCACAATTCTCCTAAGTGTTATGCTTCATTTTCTTGTTTTAGTCTTTTCCTTTTTGCATCTTGTATTGCAAGCTAACCCAGAAAGTTTGAGTGTCTATTGAGGCCAGACTATATTGGATGGGGTCTGTCTGGAATACCTTCTCCTGTTTCCATGTGTTCTGCCTGGACTATCTCCTCCTGCTTCCACAGACAGACCAGTTGGGTCTCACTGGGGATGAGACCTCAGAAACTGGTGCCCAGCCCACAACCCATCAGGTGTCACTGGACACACAGAGCTGCCCTTGCTCCCTTTCTAGGAGGGAAGGACACGTATGTTGCAGCTACTCATGCAGCAGCACCCCACACTTTTGCACTGTCTCAGGGCAGGTGACTGATCAATGCGATAAGGAATAGCAGGGCATGGAGTTATACCTGCCTGCATCTCCCTTCCTGCAGGCTGACTGGAAAATCTTGAGTGTCCTGTGCAGGGATTGGGCCTTTCCCCACCTGGATTTTTTTTTTTTTTAGAGGAAAAATGAATTTCACTTTTTCTGTAGGAGTGTCAGAATAGCCAAGCCACTCCTGTGGCCCTCGTGTTGCCTGGAAGACTGAGACGAATGACTCTAGCTCATGGACATGTCAAGGCACAAGGAGCCTGCTGCTTCTCAGAGGCAATAGATATCCAGTGCATGCACTCACAGTGGATCACCTGATACAAAGGAGACGTGACGAACTTGCTGAGCATGTGTCAGCCATCTGTGTTGGGTTGGGCTGAGAGAGTGTATCCCAGCTGTGTTAGGCTTGTGTGCATATGTTACATGGTACCCAAACCCTTATTTCTCCATGTGATTTTCCAGGAAGAACTTTGGGAGTCCTACAATTAAAAACTTACTCTGAGTACACAACAGTCTAAGCTTGAGGAAGGTCTACAAGAAGTCAGAATATGTTGGAACAATGATGTCTTGATGCATTGTCTTCCTGCTGGAAATGTGCCACAAGGAGATATGTGCAGAGACTGACAGTCATTCTTTATGAGAAACCGAAGTTGTGAGCATTTGAAAATAGTGTTGCATATCAACACAGCAGCCATGCTTATCTCCCCTATGTAGGAAGGCTATTTGTCCTTTTGTAGACCAGAAAGAAAAGGCTCTGATTCTCCTGTCATTTACGACATGATAAATCAGTAGTAACTGAAGAGCACACAATGACTTTAGTATATCACTCAGACAAGCGTAGTTGAGAAATAAGCCTCATAGACAAACCTGCTCGAGAAAACCTTACAGTGGGGTTGTCTTTATCCCTGGGACTGAAGGATCTCACAAGAAAGATCTGAACTATAGACCAGTGGTAGCTGGCAAAGTACACAGAAAAGCATTGCTATACATCTGTCTCTCTCACCTCATTTTACAGCAGCCAATCTAAAATTAAAGGGTGAATTATGCCCTAAAATCTTCCATTTCTTTGCTTCTCTCTCACAAAGAGGCTCTAGCTGAAATGTAATTCCCTACACTGTACTTACCCCTATTTGATCCAATTTGTGTAGGCTGATCCTCTCAATCTGCATGGAAAATTTTGATTATCAGTGTAACCGGTATTTATCCCCTCGGAGACATTCAAATTTTGGTGAGGTGAGTCTCCTCCTTTCTCTGTAGCCCAAGCACCCCGTTGTCTGAATTCAGTGTTTTTATTGCAGATTCAGAATTGGATGCCACTGGGAGCAGAGGAGTGGAGTGAAATCAACCTTTGTATACTGTCTTCTTTTATAATAGCCAAAAATGATGTGCATAAAGACCACTGGTTTAATGAAATACATCTTACTATGGCCTGAAAGAGGAAGGATATGAAAATACTGTCCTTATGCTTTATTCATCATGTGAAACAGCTGGTATGACAAAAATACATTTGGAAAAGAGTAGCTTCAGCTAACTTAACCTGTGTAAAAGTTAAACATATAGCCCAGACCAGTCATCTTGGCTTCCTACATTTCTCACAGGGACTTTTCTCAGAGGGACAGTTCCTGCTGGACATCCTACAAAACTAAGGACAGTTCTTGGGATAACTCAAATGTTTCTGGTACTGAATTGTTACATTTTGTCCCATAGATTCTTGCTATATGTAGGAAAAAAAAAATAAAAAAAAATCTTTCACTACCTTGCTACTTCTAGTGTGATGTAGGCTACATAAATTACTGAATTATTTAGTTATCACCATCTCCGTGCATGATCAAGATCATTCTCTTCCTCCTCTGCCACTTGTCTATAAATAACAAAGAATGTTTAACACAAACCTCTGGGCTATGATCAGCCAGGATAGCTTAAGAAGTACGGTACAATTTGTGCCTAACCTCTGTGGTCAGGTACCAAGCACTGTGTCAGGCTTGTGCCATTTGAGCAATTTTTTTCTCTTGCTGATCCAAGCAAGGTGGTGTTGGTAGTACTGTTACTTGCTGTATTGCTCTGAGGCAGGGGAAGGACAGCATTAAGTCATATTGGCTGTTTTCCTGGAGGTGTGCCTAAGTGAGCTGCAGAAAAGGCATGGGATTGGCTTGAGAGTGCACAGCCCTGGGTGATGCTGGTGAACTTTATGGGTTGACATGAAAACTCTAAAACAGCAAACTGACACAAATCCTCCTCTCCATTGAGCCAGTAGTAACTAATCCTGATTGAGAGTGGGGGCACATTGTACCTTCTAAAAAGAGACAATTTAAAGCTTAGGGTCTTAATAGCATCGTATTGTGTCCTGTTTTTTTTATGGTGTTCTTTAAAAAACAAACACAAGGAACAAGAGAGATAGGACTAGGATAGGCTTTCAGTGCACAACACAGGCAAAAGAAGACTGCTTCAGAAACTGTAAGGCTTCAATTTCCTATTTTCTCTAACAGTAAATTAACTTCAGTTTTCTTAAATATACTCTACTCAATTAAAAAAAAAAAAAAAAAAAATGCTTCTTGCATGTATCTTCCAGGCAAAGATCCAGCAGTAGGGCTGTGTTGGAAATAAGTAATATTGTTAAGACTGCATGGTCCTTCACAGCCAGGCTCTCAAGATGCTTGTAAAAATCTGGGACTCACTTTCATTATGATCAAGTGTGTGGATACATGCAAAGCACATTTGCATCACAGGGAGCAATGAATGACAAGCACATAATAACATCTGAAGATGTACCATACTGTAGGAAGGAACAGAGTCAGCTATGATTACTTAACGAATAGGCTGATACTCCTTACTTGACACAAGTGATTCTTTATGCTTTAGAAAAAGTTAGATTAAAACTTCCTTTTTTAACCACCATAGGATCTGAAATCTGTGCTTGTGCAGATCTCCAATGATTAAACAATGGACACATCGGTAATCGCATAAAAAGAAAGGAAATTAGTTCTGATCAAAAGAACCTGCTCTCTTATAGTGTCAGTGGTGGGAATGGCACAGTTCAATATGTGTCAACATCCAGCAGCTATCTTCTTTCCTCTCTTCCTTTTTTTTTTCAGAAAAGTGGATTTACTATACCAGATTACGTCATTTTCACATAGAGTGCACACGTCTCCTACAAAAATTATAAACACAGATGCAGAACCATGATTTGCTTGGCTCTGGCCCCTGATAGTGACACCCATTCAACCACCAGCCACAAAAGAGCTGTGTTGTAAAAGCAAGGTAGTGTGTGTGCCAAGAGGAGCTTTTTCCACTGGGAAACAGAACTGAAGTGATTCCAGGGTTCTCATTTCTTCATGTACTTTTTCTACTAAAGGCTGCAGAAGGTCAGCAAAGATGGTCTCCTTTTAGATAAACACCACTGACCAGATGGCCCAACCAGCCATCAGTTTCAATAGATCTTGTGGCTTCCAGAAACTTTTGTGTGCTTCATTAAAAAATGTGGACAATTACTGCATTCCTGGGAGCATATAATACAGGTTTGTTGTTATTGTTGTTGTTGTTGTTTCCACTTCCTTATCCAATAGTTGTATGGGATGTCAAGAATGTTTCAAAATCAGATAATAATGGTTATATGCTTTTGTTGGAATCACAGAACAGCTGTAGTTGGAAGTGACCTCTGGAGGTCAGCTGGTCCAACTCCTTGCTCAAGCAGGGCCGCCTAGAGCTACCTTGCCCAGGACTATGTCCAGATGATTTTTGATCATCTCCAGGGATTGAGACCTAAAACTCCTCCAGGCAACCTCTGCCAGTGCTCCTTCACTCTAAGAATAAAAGTGTTCACTGAAGTTCAGAGGGAATCTCCTGTGTTTAGCTTGTGTCCATTGCCTCTTGTCCTGTCACTGGGCACCACTTAACAGAGCCTCATTTGTTGGTGAGATCCCACCTGAGCCTTCTCTTCTCTAAACAGTCCAAGTTCTCTCAATCTTTCCTAATGGGAAATGTCCAGTCCCCACTTTAACAGATGTCTTTAGCAGGAGCAGTGGTGTGTTGTTAGAGGTTTTGAGATTTCGTATCTATCAATGACGCAGGTAAAACTCCAGAAGCCCACTTTCTACTTCTGCTTGTTACTCAGTCATGTTTGGTTCTCACATAGCAAAATTATAGAACATAAATCATGCCTACACCTTTCTCACAGAGATTTCATTTCTAACATGTTGCACCTTCTTATCAAATATATGATGTCTGAAGGAGAGTGCTTCATTGCTGTACTTACAGGGTTTGAAGATATACTGCGGTGATGACAAAGAAAAGGTGACTGACTGCTGCAGTCATTTGATTTATGGTTACTACAATAGACCACTGTGTTTTGCTTGATAGAGATTTTTTGGTGTGTCTTTTTTTTTTTTTTTTTTTTTTTTTTTTTTTTTTACTTCATATTCTGAGTAAAATAGTTTTGCAAGCTAACAGGAACAAATGGGCAGATTTGTAATGTATTTAGGGACTTATCCAGTGTCACGGGCAGTTAGTTGTCTAAGTGCACTTAAATATCTGGGCCAGAAGAACAGCAAAGCCAGCTAAACCAGCTAGTAGGGCTATCACTGGGGATAGGTGGTGTCTCTGAGCGGCCCAGAATTAGCATAGCCTAAACCAGATTGAAAGCCGGGCCCATCCTTTTAATAAGTGTTTGCCTAGTGACTCACATCATCGGGGCCCCCACCTCTAACTGAAGCTTCTTAGACTGAAGCTGCTGGAGTGCTATTACTAATAATAGTATCAGGAGCCATACCTCACAGGGGTAGATCTGTACCCGGCAGTAGCTGCAGAGTAATAGGGTGTAGCCAGCTCCAAAGGGGCTCTGGAATGGTTCCACCTCGATGATAGAGCTTGGGCTGCTCTCCATGGCTCTTTCAGATTGCATCTAAACACTCCTCCCTGGAACAAAGTCCTCAGGCACTTCTCTGCTTCAAAGCCTGCCTGGGATAATAGGAATGAACAAATGCTTTGTCGTGTATGTTGGAAGTAGGAAGGAAGATGCATGTCTTGAGTGTGAGGCTTCTTGTAAATACGAGATCTTCCCTGAATCTTTCAGCCATGTCTAGTCTTCCTGCAGCTGCCGTTTGGGCTATTCTTGCAGGAGCTGTCCTGACGTTAGGAGATCTGTGGTTATTTTGGTGTTAGCTCACTTGGGACCCACAATGCAATTCCACCTGCAAAGTGACTAGATCCTCCAGTGCAGTCATTCTGGCCTTGCTCTGCCAGAGCATGGAGCAGGGTAGGGACTCAAAGGCAACTCCATGGTATATGCACCCTGTAATCTGCAAATAGCCATGGATCTGGCAGCTCAAAAACTGCTCTATACCATGCTAGAGATGTTTCCTTCTCTCAGGGTGTGAGGAGACTCATTAGATACACCTTTCTCTTCCTTTAACTCTTAGTCTAAGCAAGTGCATAGGCTGCAATAAGAGAAGTGACGGGGCTGGTAAAGGAAACAAAGTCAAAGTGAGTTTTCCTGATTCGCCTTCATGTCGAGAACGGCCCCCATGACAGGGGAAGAGAGCAAGGGTACACCATTGCTTCTGCACCCCCCTGAAGCCATGCTGGGAGTCCTGGGGAATGAGGAAAATTAGTCCCCCTGGTTCTCTCACTCCATTTCTGTCATGTCAGGCAGCAGGTTAAGAAAAACGTTTGCGAACAAAATTGGCAGCTTGTAAGAGGGAAGTGAGAATTCTGAATTTCGGATACTGCCACTACAAGCCAAGCCACTGCTCTTTCAGGGTGTAGCTAGGCTGCAGTGGGCAGCATAGAACAGGGGAGAAAGGAAACACACAAGCAAGGAGGCTTTACAAAGAAGAAAACAAACAGACAATGAAAGGGTGTGTTCCTGAAATCCTTCAAAGGGTGTTAACCCTTTCATAACAAGACTAATGACTCCCCCTTAAGCTGGTAGTTTCCTCTGTTCCTCATTAAGGTTAATTCAGTGGGCCAGATTCATCCCAGGAGTCCTTTCATTAAAATTACTGGAGTGATATCACTGATAACCATAACAAAACAATGAGCCAAACACCCTGTATATGAAAAAAACAGTTGTGCTGAAACTTTTTGTGAAACTTTTGGCAGGTTATGGCCCTGCCAAACTCTCTGGCAACATTTTCTTGCTTGTGTGAATGGAATAAAAACGTGTCAAAAGTAATTTAGGAAACTGCACTTCAGCCTGAGTTTAGGTTTGCAATATGGTCCAGCAAAATCAGCCCTGTCAAAGAGCTGGAAATGACTTGTTCCTGAGAATGGCTGAAACATAGCTCATGAAAGGACTCGAAGATGGGACTCCACAGCTGGGGCCATAGACAGCTGCATGCTGCTCCCTGGCCACTTTCTTTCCAGTGAAGGAGAAGGTGGGTGCCGGGACTGCAGCCATTTCCTCCTCCACGACTGTTTTGAAGACTGTGCTCCATCCATCTGCTCTACAGGGGTTCAAACTGCAGGTTAGGACACTGCTGATACCTCCCTGCCAGCATCGCTGCATGTCGGCCAGCTCTTGGTGACATCCTGCTCAGCATGCTGGAGCTTTGCATCATCCTGACAAGGTGCTTGGGGGTGCTGCAGTGCCTTGAGGTGGGGCCCTCCATCTATTTTCTCTGGCAGCAAAACAGGCTTGCAAGAGTCCTGCTCTCCCCCACGCTTTATTTCCGCCCTCCTAACTGCAGCTTGCCACCCCCTCAGCTGTGCCAACACAAGTGCTTATGAAGCCACCCCGCTCAGCCAGGTTGCTGAAATGCCCTCTGGTGAACTGGGGCACAAGGAGGGAAAGGAGCTGAGGGAAATGGGCCAAGGGGAGCGGGTGGGAGTCGCTGTATCCAGCCCTGCTGCTGAGCAAAATGGCTGTGGAGTTAAACCCAAAAATACAAAGACAAAATAAAGTCTTTGGCCATTCACTCCACTGTGTTTCCACTCTGCAAGTCAGAGGTCTGAAGCAGAAGGCTTGCAGCACCTGCTTTTCTGTGCTTTCATCTTTTACTCCAAGTCTTCCTTTTCTTTCCTCTCTCCAGAGTTACTGCTCTTGAAGCTAGAAGAATGTCAATAACGACAGGGCATCATGAATGAAACATTGTCTAGTTGGGAGCTACAGCTGAGGCAAAGACAAAACTTAAAACCCTGGAGATATGCTATTGTCCATGAGTTCTAACAGGACACATATCCAACTCCAATGCATCTCCTTTCTGTCTTTCCTAAGAAAGAGAAGCAAACAAGGAGGCTGAAGAAAGGCAGGGAGGGAAGGCAGGGAGGGAAGGGAGGGAGGGAGGGAAGAGAGAGGGAGGGAGGGAGGGAGGGAGGGAGGGAGGGACGAAAAAAGGAAGGAAGGAAGGAAGGAAGGAAGGAAGGAAGGAAGGAAGGAAGGAAGGAAGGAAGGAAGGAAGGAAGGAAATGTGCTTTTGAAGCAGCTTTTGAGTTAAGTACCAATTTTCAGATAGGAACACATCTCTCTTGTTCTCTCAGCAGGTCATCCAAACATCACCAAGCGCCAGACGTCTGAAGTGGTGAATTTTTGGAGACTGTAATTTGTTTGGTGCTGATCTGTTTCTGATAGAGCTTTTATTGTTTTTCTTTTTATTTATTTTTAAGACTTTTCTTCCCCTAGAAAGAATTCAAGTTCATCTGAAAAAATGTCCAGTAGAAGTGGGAGTGAATGCCTGGGAGGCGGAGAAGAGCAAGCTAAGATTTTCTCTGCAGTCGTGTCCTTGATTCGCAGTGGTCCTTGCAGTCTGAGGACTGAGAGTTAGTTCAAACTTTTCTGTCTGTCTGCTGACTCATGTCCTCTCCTGCAAGGAAGAGGCAGTGAGGGAAAAACTTTCTCTGAGAATGGGTTTATTTCTCAATGCTTCCACCATCTCAAGCCCACCAAGTTTTCCTAGTTCTTCACAAATTTTGTAATGTGCTACTGTTTCCTGGATTGATGCTCCAGGACACCTGGGTTCCCAGTTCCCCCAGCCCCTGGAGAAGCAGCATTATTTTCCAACTGAAAACCCTAAAAGAATCTCAGCAATGATTTCTTATTAAATTGAAAGATATACTAAAACATGTATGGCATATCATAAAACAAGACAAAATGCTGTGACATGTAGTAGTGCAATGACTAGGATTTTATTTCCCCTGGCTCTGAACTACCTTTCAGTTTCTGCAAAGCCCAACTGCCCAGAGATATTGTTGATGCAGCTTGTTACAAAGGAAATATACACTGACCACAGACTTGGATGAACATGTTCCACCAGCACCAACTTTCCTAGTCTGAACTAGGCATTCATCTTTCAAGTCCAGAGGCAACAGAAAGACACTGAGAAATATCCTCATCAAATGCATTTATCTTAGAATATCTCCCAGGTTGTGGAGAGAAAAGTAGTTTTAATCATGAAAATCAGTTTATTCTGTTAGCATAGTAATTGTCAGAATATTTTTTTTTTTTTTCCTTCAGAAATGAGTGACCACAGAGTGATCCAATCTGGAGTCACCACAAAACAGCTTAATCCACAATAACTGTGCCAGCCAGCTTCTCTATGTAGGCATTTCTTACCAGTCTTGTCTGGCTTAGGAAAGTTAAATGAGCTTAGCAAATGCATTGCATAACACGTATTGATCACCCTGTTTTTAAGTGTCAAATAAACAAAGAAGACTCCAATGTTTAAAAATGAATGTATCTAGAGATAGCTTGATACCTCCAGGAAGGTTTCGGGTGGTTCTTGTTAACACAAAAGTCTTCCTGGGTTTGGTCACTGCCAACTAACTTGTTTTTCCCTGGCAATTTCTAGTTAACAATCAGGATTGTTTAAAATCCCATTAGCCACTATATTACAAAAAAATACCTTTCTCTTAGTGCAGAGAGCACTTCAAAGTAGTAGGCTGTGTATTTCTGTCTTTGCTCAGTCATTTTTAACTAACCATTGCATTCAGAAGTGCTTACTAGAGAAGATGAGATAGCAATCAGTTATATGCAACTTTAGGAAGTATGCAGTAATGTGAGCCTTTGTGAGACTGGACTTCACGTGCTATGAGGGTTTTGTTTGGTTTTTCAGTCCATGGCTATGATGAAAAAAGTGATATGGGCGTTTTGTGATTTTACCATCAATAATTCCAGCCCTTTACACACTGCTTTATAGTCATTTTAGACTGTGCAAAGTGAGTTGAAGTGGGTGTACCAATCAGACTGATAGTATTTTACTCCCACTCTGCAGGGACGACAGTGACTATGCATGGTTGCAGGTAATGGAGAATCACAGTCTCTGTTTTTCCACATAAAGGACTAAATTATACCACTCCTACTCAGGCTGAAGTCCTAGTTTTGCAATACAGGAACTTCAGCAGAAACACCGTTGTAAGGGGTTCATGTTAGCCACCCCCGCCTTCAACCACATCTTTCCAGGTATCAGCATACTGCCCCTACGTTAGCAAGCTCAGCTGGGTTTGAAACTACCCCCCTATTTCTGAAGGTTGTTTTTCTCTTCGGTGGTTGATGGAGGAGGTGGGGTGCGCACTGGAGGCGAGAGCAGGCACGCAGAGGCAGGCAGGAGCTCCTTCCCCCCGGTGCCTGAGTAGCCTGCCACGACAGCCCAGAGCATTTCATCCCTACCCGACCCTTGGGCAGCTCAAAGTCTTCAGGGGTCTCATTGTGCACAATCCCACCCATGTGGGTGTGTGCCATGGCAATGAAAAGTTGTTTAAAAATGGGCTTTGTTTCCCTTTTGCATTACTATCTGATTGATAGATCTTCTGGCACTATTGCTTACGTTTCTTCTGATGACCTCGCCAGTGTCTCAGAAGTGTACCTTCTCAAAAGACATGCCCTTTCCCAGAAATTGCCATAGGCCTAACACCAAGGCTTGATACAGGGGGAGCTGTAGCAAGAAAGGAAGAACTTAATAAGTAGTAAACTAAACTAGATGATCTAACAGTTTCTCGAGTCCTTATTCAGACTCTATAGGTACAATATGAGAATTTACAATTAAAGAGTTAATCCTCCAGATGCTTCCCCCAGTGAAGCCTGTTGCTGAAGCCAGTGGTATAGCTTGTGCATAAGAACTTCATACACATGGAGATTTACATACTGACAGAGCAATGGCTTTTTACTGAAGAGTTGTTAGGATTTTGCTTTTATTTTCTATAAATTATTCTTTTATTCCTGGAAAGTCCATAACAATGATCCAAATTTTCTCTCATACAGTCAAAATACTTCCCCACAGGCCAGGACTTCCAGTATACAAAGCACTTCTCAGACATCCATTAATCCTTAAAACAGCCTGTGAGGTAGGAAATTTTAAGTGTTATTATTCCCACTTCACAGGTGGGGACTCTGAGGCACTGAGATTATGTGATTTGCCACAGGCTACACAGCAAATCCATGCCAGACCCAGGATTAAAATTCAGCAGCACCTGACATCTGGGCAAATACTCAAGCCCTGGTCTCTGCTGCCTCTAGAATACACGTTTACTTGTGTACATGCCTATCTTAAGCAGGTCTCCCAGTGAGGACACACAACCAGTTGCTGTATGTCCCTGTGTAGTACAAGGGTGTACACACATACCAAGAATGTACAAATCTAAGCAAAGCACAAGCTAAAACATGTCAATTTGGAGAAATCTCCCCAGAAGTCTAAAGGAAGACCTGCACAGCAAACTTTCAAAAGTTATATATTGCTAGTCAACTTCAAACAAAGCAGTAAAGTCTTGAGAATAGTGTGTTTTTTGTTATGCCAACACACATACAGGATATTATTTAAATCAGTGCTTTCCTGTCCGTTTGCTGAAGAAAATGCATAGACTGGTCTCTGTTCAAGAGCAGACAAAAATCCCAATTTCTTTGTGCTAGGAAACATAGACTTTATCCCTAAATTAAAAAGAAACACCATAAAATTTCATATAGGAAGTGAATCATCCTGAGCTCCTTATTTTGTTTTGAAAGAGGTAGATAAAATATACCTTTCATTGCTCTTGTGTCATGCAGAGTGTTTTTGTCTCTTTTCATACTACCTACCGACTTCTCTTTGTCAGATCATTATGCAAAACCCTGATCACAGAAGTTTAATGTTTTTGTTTTTGTTTTTGTTTTCCACAGTGGAAAGTACTTCTTTGCTGTAGTTGTCCTGTCAGTTCTTGCCAAAACATGTCATTGTTCATTTTCCATCTCAAAGAGGGTTATGAAAAGATTAATTTCTAACCTCGAGAAAAAGAAAACCATTTTTATTTCTGTTTTCTTCACAGTTGTTGAGTTATTTCTAATGAACACTGAAAAAGGCAGGAGATAAAAAAGTACAAAGACTGAGAAGGTTTTGAATCAAATTTCTTCACTAGCAGTGGCAGACCGTCCCTTTTGTCTTCTCACCATGCGCTGCACCATGATTCTGTGGCCTAAGTTTGCATAACATCCTGTCATACACTTTCCCTCTGTGATTTCTAACCTGAATAAGTACAGAATAGCTACTCATTCAACCACATCTTCAATAAGACTATGCACAATGCCTCGTTCCTCCAAGTTCTTCTTTCTGAGCATAGCCCTGTCTTCTTCAGTGTTGCCCACTCATTCTTACTCATCTGCTTCCTTTCATTGCAACCTTAGAGAGACCCATAAGGTAAAATATTAGAAGCAGAGTGAAAGATTAAGAGAGAAGACTGAGATAATAAAAGGTAAGCAGATCTTCCATGAAAAGAAAGTAAAATAATAACAATTTTAAAGCTTTAAAGATATGTGCAAATATTCTTACACAACAATTTCTTTCATTTGCTTAAATAATCTTGCACTGCTGAGTGTATTCTGTCAAAAATAAAAAAGTGCATTATGATAGTCAAATGTTAATATTCATTCAGATATTTCCTGCAGAGAATATTGCAACACTGATAGGAAAATTAGTCTGCACTGCTAAAGCAAGCACGCCTAAAAGCCAGCAACAACTCACCTTTCCCCATTAAAGCAGATTGTTTATGTAATTAACCAAAATATTCTTCCCAATTCACAGAGCAAATACGTTACCTGCTGCCTTCTTAAATATACATTTTTTCTTTTTATTTTCCTGACCAGTTACACAAAATGTACAACAGTACAACTATTCCAGTCACTTTGATTTATACTCATTCATTCTTTTCTTTCTCTTTTGTTCTCCCACCCCCCTGCCCATCTCCCTTCTGCCCCCCCATCCCACCTTCCTTTTTGCAGCTATTGAGCTATTGGTCATTTTTCTTCTTATTTTTACCAGGATGTTTCATCATGGATTCCCATCCTTCTATATCGAATGGTAAGTTGCTGCCTCTGGAGATCCTTGTGAAGACCCATCACAATTCATTCATAACTGTAATGAAATTATTCTTCTTCTGCAAAGGTGCTCACTCAGAGGTTGCCCATGTTATACTTGGGTTTGGTTCAAAATGCAATATTTAAATTTGCTTCCTCAGCTTTTATCACTGAGCTGTGCAGTTTAAACCTAGCTCAGATATGAACTTCTTGTAAACAGGTACATTGCCCACTGCCAAAGAAATGTGAGGGCAGGAGAGCAGTAAGATACAGTCCAAGTTGCTCCAATTGAGCATGGGGAGATGAGTTGTTCTCCATATACTTGGGAGCCAAGTAAGATCTCACTGATTCCCCAAAGTCCATTTTGCTTAAGAGCTGTATCAGCCCTTGACACCTGGTAAGATAGCACATAGTAAGAGTCATTTTAGAGATAAGCAATGCATATACTTAGACTGCAAGGACCAGAAATTAATATGCAACACCAGTTCCTGCTGGGACTCTTCTGTCTGGTCTTAGTCATACAGATCAGAGGTGAAATAGCAACAGTAATATTAGAAATATTGCTTAAAGTTCATTTTCTTTGCTCTCTTCGTATAAAGATAAGAATGCCCATTATTTTTAAATCACTCATCTGCACTGGATAAATGTTACAGTTTGTGGGTGTGCCAATTAAAGTTAATTATTACTTGACTGATCTGACTTAGCATTAAAATGTCTGGTAGAACTGGCTCTGATCTTGCAAAGGGGACTTTTTCTTCTGTATTCCTGTGTGATAAGGAAGCTTGCTGCTTTGGGATCTGGATTTCCTGGTCATCCATACAAAAAGACAAGATGCCTGATGAAATGTGAAAGTCATTCCATATAACAAAATTCAGCTGCATTAGGCCTGACCTCCATTTCCTTGGAAAGACGTAATTGGTGCAATTCATCCCCTTCATCTTAACAAGATTTGTACAAATCTCAGCACTGCCCTGGTCTCTTTTCCTGCCTGAAGGAAAGAAATGGTAACATCTGATCCAGACCATCCTGAAAAGGTGTTGGAGAGATCTGAATCATGCTTCAATAAATGTTTGTTTCTTGTCATTGGCTATACAAGAAACTCACAGGGATTAGTTTAGGTTTAGACAGCAAAGCTTTAGATGCTGAAATTAAATCAGATAAATCCCATTCATTTTCATTCAATGGCAGACCATGACTTTTGGATCTGTGGTGGGCAGATTATCTGCATCAGAATACATCTTTCCCTTTCCAACATATTTGTGTGGTTTCAATTACAGCTTTCAAAAGTTCAGTTTTCAGTTCTTTCAAGATTTTTTTTTTTTTCATTTGTTTTGGTTTAGTCTGAAACTACATTTTTAGCTAGGCAATACAACAATAACAAGACAACAAAAATGTTTACTATTGACTTTTCATTCAGCTCAGAAAAAGATGTTTTGCTTGGTGATTTTTAGCTGCTCTTTGAATTTTCTTACCCTTTTAAAAATTAGCATTAAATGCAGACAAATTTTGAAACAAGCTAATGCCTCAATAAAAGATCAGAACACTTATTTCAGAAAATGTTAAGATGAAATAATGCAAACTCAAACAAAATTTCTGTCAAATCTATCCACAAAATCATGGAAAATGATGTTTCAGATCTTCAGACATTTTGTATCTTGGAAAAATAAATCACTTTTAAGAAAAATGTGTTGCTCAGCCCTAGTTTTTTGATAACTTATTTCAAATCAACAGCCCTAAACAAAGCAGCTATTTCTCTAATGTGCCTCCAAGTATATAAAAATAGGCATCAAAACCTGCATATATACAGAAGAGTAAGTTAATAAATTTAATCGTCTTAGTGAGAAAAAAAAAAAAAAAAAAAAAAAAAAAAAAAAAAACACCAAGGATGAAGATGGAAGTGGAAAGAAATTTGATTTAATTTCTGAAATACTTTAAGCATGTGCTCTGCTGCACTATAATCTGTTAAATATTTTGTTAAATTACAACTCTGAACTTGGCAACTAAAATATGTGGAAACATATATTAGTAGTTATGTTTCTACTGAAGTAAAAGTGGAAAAACTGCATGTTCCAAATGCATGCGTGCTACCCATTCTTGACACTAACATTGTTACTGTCTGGCAGGTAGATGGTGAAATATAGAGGTGGGACCAATCTACCAGCCTTCAGCATGCTGATGGCATTAGAGGCCCTTGAGAAGAGATGTTCTTTTACTGGGGAACATTTAAAATACAAGCACACACTCAATTCTTTATTTTGTATTCTGCATTGTGTTGTCCCCGCCTTACCATTCATAGATACTGTATTCCCTCTACTCCTCACCTCCACAGGTTTTTTTTTCTTCCTTTTGCCTGTCAGGAAGCTGTGGGTGGGAAACCCTCAAGTAGCTTTTCCTCTTTCTTTCTCTTTCCTTTCTTTCTTTCTCTCTTTCTTTCTTTCTTTCTTTCTTTCTTTCTTTCTTTCTTTCTTTCTTTCTTCCTTTCTTCCTTTCTTCCTTTCTTCCTTTCTTTCAGGACTCTGGGTTCCTTTCAAGTATTGCTGATAACAATTTCTCTAGATGCTGTGATCCAAATTCATCTTCAGAATAAGCTCCATTAATTGCACAAAATTGCTAGGAAGATACTGATTTTTGCCTCTAGTTAACATGCATGAAATTAAACATAAAACAGAAGAAATGATCTAAGTTAGTAAGCAGATTTATAATAACATCTCTTTAGACTGTGTGTTCTTATGACATTTATTTCTTTTTAAAAAATCTTTCTGTTCTGTTTCATTACCATTAACTACTCTACTTTGTACATACAAAAAAAAAAAAAAAAAAAAAAAAAAAAAAGATAAATTAATATATGTCATAGAATTGGCAGTGCTTCCAGAGAGAGAAGAGAAAAGTGTAGGGCTGGGGGATGCTCTAAGCCCCAAACATGAAAGAAAAACATACCTCATGGACCCCTTATATCATCAAAGACCTCAAAAACTGCCCTAAAGTTCTCGCTTATCTAGTGGAATAAGGGTACAAAACAGCATTTCTTGGAGTGCATGAATGACACATGGAGCAGGTGAATTACTCCCAATGAGGCTCGGACATGTGGTGTGCAGAATCAGATCCTAGGGTGGGAACCAGGTGTTCTTTTGTCTTTTACTTACCCACTCAAAAATTTTTACAACCATTTGAGTTCACGTTATACTATGCATATATATGTCATCATAGCTGGGGCTTATTAAAGAGGTAAAAAAATAGCCATTTAGCACACTCTGCAATTCTGTGCCAAGAGATATTGTCACATGCTCTCCATATCATAATCAGAGCTGCGCATCTTTCCCTTATGCTTGGCACGGCTTACTAATAATGAGATCATGGCAGATGGGAGTCTGGACATGATAACACACTCACTAGGAACTGAAGCTGCTGCTGGTAGTGTCATTTAAATTTTTTTAAAGAATCTCAAAGTTGACCTTGAAAACTCCCTCATCTCATCCTACTCTGATTATTAGTAGCGTTATAAACATGGCATTCCTGAGAGACTGTAGAGACTATGCTAGAAGTGGACCCAGAGCAGAGCCATCTAATTGCAGCACAATAAAGTGTAGCGTAAGAATAACAATGAATATTTGTCTGGAAACACATTTGGTTTACTGGCAAAAAAAGCAGCAAAACCAAGGAGAGAGTACATCTCAGTTACACAGCTGCCCTTGCTGACTCCTGGAATGATAGGAAGTTGGTTGAAGCCCTGGACTGATAGAGCCTAGATAAGGTAGCTCTGCCCGCCACGTGGTGAAACCTGATAGCCAGCTTCAGTTAGGTCATCAGAGAAAATGGTTTCAGTGATGGATCTTGAGGACACGCACTGCAATATAAGAGGTATCTACATCTTTTTTTTTTTTTTTTTTTTTTTTTTTTTTTTTTTTTTTCCTCAGAAGAAAAAGTAACCCACTCAGAAAACAATTACTGAATTACTGTCAAAACACTGTAGGAGGGAATATTACATCAGCAGGGAGCGTTAACGCAGCCGTTTACAATAGCTCACATTCTGACTTCTCTTCCACTTATTGTCAAGTACAAAGGGATGGTCAGGAACTGTGTAGAATAAGAACCAACCAAAGAGTACATGAACAAAAGAAGGAAATGGTGCAGATGCAGTCACTCATTCACTTCTGTGCCAGTATCTCTTCACTACCACCCAGATGTGAGGACATAGAGTTTTCTTGGTCAAAGGCGCTTTGCCCCATAGTTAGGCTGGAGTGTACATAAACCCTCAGCAGACATGGAAGGATGGCAACTCCAAATCCTCATTAAAACTAGCTGGTTTTTTGCATGCTATGCTTGTATTTTGTGGTGCTGTTCCCCTTTGAGTCCTACCTTGTGTCTTTTACTTTTTATTTCCCACCTGAATATTGTCTTCCTATTTCCTTCCTAAGCTCATTATCTATTTACATGCTGAGAGCCTGATTTCTCAGGGCCTGCAAATTCCCTACCTCCCACCAGGCATATC
Source organism: Nettapus auritus (assembly GCA_011076525.1). Lineage (NCBI taxonomy): Eukaryota > Metazoa > Chordata > Aves > Anseriformes > Anatidae > Nettapus > Nettapus auritus. The sequence continues at coordinate 72,351,805 of CM021767.1, read as the reverse complement.
TAATTTATATGAACATTATTTCATTACCCAGACTGGCAAGGGAAAACTGGCAGGCTCACATGGATTCAAGCTGTGGGGCATGACAGAGGGGTAGGAGTTGGAATAGGTATGATGACAATCCATCCCAGAGCTCTAGGGAGCTAATAGAAACATGATGCTCCTTTTACTACCTGTAGAAAGTATGACTTCAAATAATATTCATCTTTTCCTATACACCAAAGCAGGACTTTTATCTCTGAAAACAACTGAAAGACATTGTGCTTGCTCTTAGTAAGTGTCATTTCTTGGCAAATTGGGGAAAAAGAGTTGTTATCTAAAAGACAAGCAACTGACAGAGATGGTGGAAGAAGAGCTGTTAGTGATGCTAAACTACAGAAATACATGTAGGTATAGAATAGGTCATATCAAACAGGTTTCTCAGGATCAAAGGTTCAAACCATTTCCTCAAAAGCCCTTTTAATGTGTAATGATCAGGAGTGAGTGCTTCCGTGCTGGCCAGGATGCATGATAAGGTATGGCTTCAAGGAAACTCTTTGCAGTTACATGGAAAGATAAAGTAAAAAGCAAGGTCCTGTCTTAAAATAACAGGAAAATATCCCTTATGAAACCCTGCCAGATTTATCCATCTCAGGAAAGAATGAGTTGGAATTCAGTCACACTACAGAAGAGTTTGGAAAAGCCAGATTTGGGTGAGTTCATGCTTATCCATTCTTAAAACACATTGCCTGAAATCATAATCAGGGCTGTACACACATCTGTATATGAACCTATGCAATTGCTTTTAAAATGCCTCTTCTGTAAAATATGGCTGTAGCGTATGCCTGGAGATGTGGTGACTAGTGGTGACTCAGCTAGCTCATGCAGATAGTTAAGACATTTCTCCAAGGTACATTAGGAAAGTTTCCAAATCTGGTGTTTTCTTACCCTCAAAGAGAGTTAAGACATAAAATACGATTTTGTAAACAAAGAGATTTCCAGTATACCAATGATGTGGCTGTATTGCACAATTAAGAGACATGTTTAGGAGTAACAGACTTGAACACCAAGGGACTCTAGGCTAAAAATCTTTGCCTGCAATTCTTAATAGACCTTTCTCCTCCGAGAGACAACCACCAGTGACTGCAGAGCAGTTCACACAAGGCCACTGGCTGCTAGTCACTACACATTAGGTATCCCTTCTTGAAATTTGCTCTACAGAGGTTTGTGCTTTTAGCTGTGGGGATCTCTGTCTTGATTTAAAGTGCTATCTAAGATGCAGTGCTGATACATTAGCTCTGGGAAGGGTAGTTGTGAAAATACGGCAGCAAGTCTTCATCTTCCTGAATAGGAACAGAGGACTTCCAGCAATTGCAAATACATCTGGATACTCCTGCCACACTTTAGCAACTCTTCTGCCCAAACAGGCTTAAACAAGGACATTACCCATGTGCCTCTAAACCAGCATGGCTTCTGCCAGCAAAGCTCTAGAAGCAGAGCAAACAGGCAAGCTTCACAACAAAGCAAGTGTGCATGGTGGGCTCTGGGGACTCTCCCATTCCCACAGGAAACAACAGGAGAGCACCTGAACCCTGAGCCGGTATGGCAGCCGAGAACCCATGAGCCCTGCTATTCCCAGCCCCAAGAAAGCAGTTGTACTATGTGCTCAGCATGTGCTGAAGTGCTCTGCTTTCCAGCATGCCACTGAGCTTGCTCCTAACACAGAGCAGGGTACTGCTGCTTGTCAGTGTGGAGCAAGCTCTAGAGGTCAAACTGCCGCTTTTCCTGAAGGTTTCGGACCTTTTCTCTATTAGTAATGCCCCATGCAATAGTAGCTTGCCAAACAAATTACAGAAATTTCAGGCTTAATAAATACCACAAGAGTTACAAGTGTTTGATTCTGTTTTAGTTTTGCATGCTACAACATGAAATTAATCTACTAGTGCATCTTCAAGTGCTTTCCAAATAACTCTAATGTTTGCTACACACTTCTCTATGTTTGCAGGAAAAAAAAAAAAAAAAAAAAAAAAAAAAAAAAAGCCATTATTTCTCTAGGTGCTCCTCTTTCTATAGCCCTAAGTTATTGTCTTATAGTGGGTTTTGAAACTGTGAGAAACAATTTGCATTGACTTCACAGCTATAATTTATAAGGAACATAATGAGTCATTGTCACAGGCTGTTTGCCTTTGTTCTGTCTACTTCCTTCTTTCTAAAGGGAATTTTCTTAGAAAAAAAAAATATATATATATATTCATTTTGATAAATAGCTTCAGGACTCTTTAAAAAAAAAAAAAAAAAAGCATTTCTGGAAAGTGGTGTGAGTCAAATACAAAGTTTGACTAAAGAACAAACATGTGAGACAACGTGTTGTATTTATTGCTAAAACTTAAAAGAAGATTTGCATAAAGACTATTATCCATCCCCTACAAACATAGCCACCCATATGCTCATACACTTAACTCTATTGCCTAACGATACCCTGGCTATTGCAGCAGTGAAAGTAGCAGAAAACTCTAGCTCAAAGAAATGTTTGCACTTTGCAACACTTAGTGTTTGACCAGTCAATCGGATTGAAGGGCAGGTTTAATAAGCAATTTTATCTCCCTGAAATAAGACTCTCTTTCACTTGAAGATTTCTGATCTCATTTTCCAACATAAACATTACTGAGTGGGGAGGAATAATATGTTCTGTCTGGTTTTGAATCTCTTTGAAAAACAAGAAGGTAAGATAAAATGTGGACAACTAGGGCCATAATGTTTGTAACCTAATAATTATTTAAATTGCTTAAAGCCCATAAAGTGACATGTAAAAACACACCCAGCACAAATACCTTTTGCTCCTTTCTAATTTCTCACAGGGACAAGTGATTTTATTTCTCTCTCTCCCTTAGGCTTTCATAAAACCCTGCTTTTGCCCTGGTTGCAGGTGTGCAGTGACAGGCAGGGCAGCTCCATGGGCTCCCCAGCAGCTCTCACATTGCCGAGCAGAAGAGCCTGTTCTGCTTTCATGGCCTACGGAGTGGGCCTTCAGGGACAAATCTTTCATAAACCCCTTCTAAATAAGTGATACCAATTGGCAATAGATGCCAATCACCTTCTACTAACAACTTCCATAGACACAGGAGTCTATGTGCTCAGGTTTCTGTATTCAACACAGTATTTCAAGTGTTTTTAAAAAATGGGAATTTGCTATACATACTCAGAGGCTGAGCCAGTGCCACTGAGCTGACCTTTCCACATATTTCAGTATGGGCAGAAGTAAATTCTTGTAAGTTGGTTCAGAAAAGCATGTAAGTGTTGTTAGACATAGGTAGCCCCTTACAATTATTACATGTGTTTTAAAGATCTTGCCTGAACGGGGTCTTACAGACTAACATGTCATGAGGGGGAGATGTTGCCTTCTGCTCTAATTCAAATGTGACTGGCTGTACAAAAATACATATATTTATATAAGTACACTCACATGCATTCAAAAATCATGAGTTTATGATTAGCTGATGCTGACTATCTGACTAAAATGACACTAGGGTGAATCACTACTGCATCAAATTTGCTCAAGTTCAGATGTATTTTCTGTTTTCTTTTTCCTTTCTTAATATGGCTTTTGTTCAAGGTGACCCATTTAAAATTTGAAAAACAAACAACAAGTGTCTTTGAAAATGGTTGTGGCTTATTTGCATAAGTAAATCTTCTGGAGGAAAAGAATACACACACTATATTTTGTCTGGTGGCATTTATTTATCTCTTTTCTTTACTTTTTTCCAACCAAATTTAGGATTCAACTTTCTTGTGTGAAACCAGTGAGATTGCTTTTCTGTTGCAGACATCACATAAATGACCTGTCAGATATTCACTGTGTGACTCATGTGTCATAATGTAGAGAGATGAAGAACATTCAGCCTGGAAAAAAGTAGAAAAGGTCTTCACAGTCAGGATTTCCTCACATAAGTCAGGAGCAGCTCTGTGAAAATCAGAAGAGTTAAGCGTTCATAAAACAGGATAGGGCCTTATGTCAGCAACGGAAAGGTTAGAAAGTGTGAATTCTTGAGATTAAGTGACATTTTAATTAAGGAAAAAAAAATAAAAAATAAAAAAAAAAGAAAGAACATGCAAATACTCTCCAGCAAAACAATCAGAGAAACATACTGGAAATAGAGGATCTGTGTCAAGTGGCTAGCACCAAGGTAAAATAAGTACATCGCTGTCACAAGCAGTATGAGATCAGAATCAGGCCCAGAAAACTCAGAATAAAAATGTCTTCCAAATAATGCTGCTAAGAAGTTTTCCAGATAGCTGATACCTTTTACTGCTACATTTCCAACAGTCTCCTTGAAAACATACTCATAATCAGTTGCACAGAGGCCACGAATGCGCTGCAGTTAAGCCAGTCCTGCACCTACAGCTGAAATCAATGAGGACATTTGGCAAGATACCAAAACAGTTTCCTGCCTTCTTGAGTACAAAAGTAACTGATAAGTCTCTCTCATTTGGAAAGCTGCTCTTGCCCCATGAACCCAGGGACCTTATCAACCCCCCAGGCTCTGCCCTTCTTGATGCCTGCTGGTGGGAGGCTGGGTGGAAGAGGTGGGGAGAGGCAGCAAGCATCTGCTTGGTGCTCATCAGCCTGGTTGGGCAACACAACACAAGTGGCTGGAGCAGGGACCTGCCTCTGCCAATGGGGAGAGAAGAGCCAGTCATTTCAGTGTACTGCATGGGCCCTACTCATTGATCATCTGCTTAATGGTTTCCAGATAGAAAAAAAGACCTGTAGCTGCAGCAGAGAGGTGCTGCAGACTGGCGGTCCTGAGGACTGGCTCTCCCCTATCAGTATGTACTACTGTAGCCCAGCATAGCTCATCCCCTTGTTGCTGGCACCCTGACACAGCACTCCAACAATTAATGTGCCTTACTGCAGGGTTGCACCCCGTGGGGAGGAGAAACATTAGCTTTTCATCTCTAATAGTGACAAAATCTGGCATCATGTGTGAAATTACATCACTGTGCAAAATGCAATGATCTAGCCAGTAATATCCTAATTCTACCCTTGTACCATGACTTCAAAATACATGATACTGAATTACAACATACAGACGCTAATGTGCTGTGGAGGTACCTGCAAAATTAGTCTTGATCCTGCATATTTGTGCCTCCACCATCCACCCATCTCCTTCCCCAGCCTGCAGAAGCTGATATTGGGATTTCTTCTGGTATTAACAGCAGGAGACATTAAAATTGCACTGCCTGACAGTAAGCCCTGCCTGAATTAAACACAACAAGGCCAGTATGAGGAGCAAAACCCTTTGGCCTTTTGTAGAACAAGTACTGCCCCTGAAGAATTCCTTTGTGGAGTATATTCTTTTGAACAGACTTATTTCCTGTAGAGATTTTCTTGGACCCAGGATAGAATTTCTTTTAGGATCAGAGAGAAAGTGAAACAAGCAAGTAACCAAGGAACTGTGAACTTTGCTGCAATCTGGAAAGCACTACTTAACATGTCTAACATGCCCCATGCAGGACAGGAAATTTGAAAATCGTGGTCTCCCTCATCTCAGGGGAATGCCATGACTTCCAAACTCCTGGCCCTTGGTCTCCTTCCTCTCCCAAATTTTGGAATTTAAATAGCATAATCCCAAGAGCAGGAAATTCTAGGGAAATGCAAGAACAATTAAATTTTCAGCTAAAAAAAAAAAAAAAAATTAGCCATCTCTATCAATATTTCTTAATTTTCAGAACAAGTACAGGTTTGTGTGTCTGCGAGCTCAATTCTTAGCTTTGCACTAAAAACATCTAAATCATGAAGCAACTATAATGGCACTAGCACAAATATTCTGATTTTACTTTGGTATCAGTGCAGAATTTTTCAAGTTAAAGAAGAGTTAGACAACCAAATGAATGAAAATGATCCCCTTTTTCTTCTCAGCCATCTCTATTTTTTTGGTTCTGGTCCCTGCTCATCACATATTTTCTTGCTCTTTATACCAGGCTTTATTTAAATGGGCTGGTGCCATCCAGGCAAGCTCCAGCTCTGTGATTCTGCAAGGTGCTGAGTATTCTTATTATGATCCAGCAGAGACCAGAAAAATTCACTTCCCTTCAGGTCTCTGGGACTATCCTTGCACGGAAATATTTGTTTTAGCTTCTTGTGGGAGTAGAGCCAGCAGGTCAGCACTTTGCAAAGCATGAATCATTTTTATATTTTGGTTATTAGCATTGACAGTTTGGACAACATTCTGTGCACTAAAGCACAAAACTGTGATAATCTGCACTGCCCAAAAAGTACTGAAAGTAGTTGTACACCAATGTGGAGAAAAAGATTGTGTTAAATTCTACCTTCTGCTTTGCTGACTTTTCATTAGAGTGATAATTCAATGACTACATTTTTAAGCCTGAGGATTTAACTTGCAAATGTACACTGTCTTCAAAAAAAAAAAAAAAAAAAAAAAAAAAGGATAATAATTGCTGACAGATTTCTTAAGGCCTTTGTTCTCAAATTTTTATTTAATTTGTTGAAGCTGTTAAAATGTATTTCTGCTTAAGACTCCTGAGACAAATCAAAATACACAAGGATAAGGAGAGTGCTTAACTCAGGCTGATACCGTTTTTGAATTTTCTATGCTACCTATTGCGTTAGGTCTATAAAGACTTAAGCAAATGAATAATTTTGCATAGTTAAGTAGTCCTTGCTAAGCTAATTTTTATCAATTGCATACAATCTAACAGACCACTGAAATGCTTAATGTTTATGAATTTGCATATATCTTTACAACTCTAGGGCTTTTTGTTTTCTTTCAGACAGACTCAAAGTTGTAAAAGGCAAAAAAAAAAAAAAAAGAATAAAAATATTAAAGAGAAAACAAGTCAAGGGAGAAATATGTATATATATGTATGTATATATTCATGTAAAACTAAAAAGAAACTGAAAGACAACTGCTGAGTTGACATAAATATAATATTAGGCTGTATTTCAGTAACTCCGCCAGCCATGGAGAATATCAGCCAAATCCTGAGCTCTGATCTTACTCAAGAGACTGTTCCCTAGTAAAACTATAATAGCATTAGAGTTAGAAATCTCAAATACAGTAAAAGTAACAGAATTCCAGAGCAGTATTAAGGGAGAGAATTCCAGACAGTAGGACAAGTAGCCTAGGGGCCAGAAAGGGCTTTGGCAGATTCTGGTCTTAGCTATGAGAGCCTTTTACACACACAATTCCAGGACTTCACTTACTTCACAGTTAGCCTGGTGCAAATGAGATCTAAATAAATTATGCCTCTGATTCCCCTCATAAAATTGCCATAGACTACAATGAGAAGATAATCCTCCACCCCAAAACTTAATACAATTCCCATTCATGAGGGAATCATAAAAATGTAAAAGGTATTGGACATTTAAACTTCTTTAACATGGCAAAATAACAGCTCAGGAAATGTAGTTTGTGCCACTGGGAAAAGGAGTGAAAAAGGTTTTTGCCAAAGTTCGTTAGGACATGAGGTCAGCCGAGCTAATTAGAGTCCCAGAAGTATCATGTGATTCTTAGTCATAACCAACCCTATTTGAAACACAAAATGCACAGTGAAAAGCAGCTTCAAAATGATTTAAGGCATTCAGAAAGTGAAATGCTGCATGTTCTACTTCAGTGAACATTTTAACAGTGGCAGAAGAAAATACTTCCATCTCTTTGCCTGTTTAGGGATGCAGCTTGGACTTCAGCAAGGAGCACTTTATGGCCCATGGGAAATACTCATCATAGCTGCCTCACCAGGAGTTCTTCAATCAACCTTCAGCAAAGCCATACACCGACACAGTTTTCTGTGAAGTCAGTAACAGCAGTTAACACCTTCACATGCTAAGGGAAAAGCTGCAGTTCCACGAGGGATGATATAAAAATACTTTGTGACCAACCAAACTATAGCTTCTTTGAAGAACTTGTTGAAAGCTTTTCTTAGTACCAGATTAGGTGTTAAGAGCTTGATGAGTGACAGCACGTGGTGTCTTATTATTATTTGGGGAAATAGATTTCCTTCCTACCACCTCAAAGAAACTGACAATTTCCCCCATACTGGTTCACTAGCTGCCAATTAATTTAAACATTAAACTCTAGGCACTCATAAAGGTCAATGCATTGCAATTGTATTGGAAGTCTACAGGCTTGAGTAAAGTGATTATATAACATAAAGAGACTGTCTGAAACAAGAACTGGAGATGGCCAAAATCCTTCTCTTTGAAGAGTGACACTGGAATGAGTTACCTATTTAAGTGACTGTTGGCTCAGTCAATATTTAACACTGAATGATGTTAAGACATTTCAATAGTAGCAGTGTTAAGAGTAGGCATGTTTAATATAGTATCAGTTAGATTTAAGTAGAAATGGGCTCCCCATTGTTCTAGATGTTATACAAAGAGAAAGTGACAGATAATCACTGTATTGAAAAGCTTGAGACTACAGCTAAAGCAAACACAGAGTGCAAACAATCATGTAAAAATAATACTTAATTTTGAGAAAGATGGGGAAACACAGACTCTACTGTCCTCATCCCTAAGGGTGTTCTCTGTCATGTTCTTGTGTCATACTCCAGGTTCCAGGAAATCTTAGGGGCCAAAGAAGGATGATGGTGTTTATGGAAAGGTTGCAAAAGATTTGTTTCTTATGATAGGGACCTTATGGAGCATTGTGACAAAATAAGGAGATTGTTTACTCAGTATAAATGCATTTGTTTAAGTTGCTGAACAATAGCTTGGACTGCTACTCATGTCAGATCTCAGGAGACATTTTGCCCCCTTTATATCACAGGCAGAGTGAAGGAAAAGTATGGTGAACAATTGTTGAGCGAGCCATCCTGAGAATGGACCCAGGATACAGTATTATCAGTGGATTATATCAAAGGAACAGAAAGATGAAGGGGTGATGTCTTTGAATTTAACTTGACCAATGGGGGAGCTACCACTTTAAAGTGCTATCTCCATTCTGTATTTACTCTAGGAAAATGGGATTAGGAGAGTGGAAGACAGTGGCCAAGGGGAGATGTGCACTGGCACCCACCAGCCCCAAAGTCTGAGCAGCTTTTATGACAGTCCTTGAGGAATTCCTGGGAACACAACTAATACACCTGGTAGGCTTTAATGTTATGGTCCATCCATAATTCTGCTTCTGGTCTCAGTCTGAAGTATCTAGTGCTGAGCCTTGCTAGAACAATCTCATCCTTAACCCTGCCAATCAGGTGAAGAAAACTCCAGCAGATGCATCTGGTGCTGAGCTTTCCATGTCTGCAGAGCGGTACAGGTGGTTACTGCAGTGGGAAGACCTGCCCTGAAGGACCTCAGCACACACCCGTGCCACAGGGTTGTCGAGAGTGTGGACCATGGCCAGGACCTGTGACACAATGGACCAACTCCAGAGTCCCAGCAGATGCCAAACTGTGTTTTGGGAAGCACCTTGCAGCAGGAAGGGACCTGGTGCCCCAGGGAGTATCGGTACACAGGCACACAGACTGCTGGGTCCATTCCACAATGATGAAGGTTTGTGAAGGAGAGGGAAAATAAGCAGGAAGAGAGAAAGGTTTGTAAAGGAGAAGATGAAGGAGAAGATGAAGAGTACAGAGGGATGCTGAAAGGAAGACGTTCAGAGGGGGAGGGCAGGACAAACAGCCAGGTGGTGTAAGGCAAAGGAGGGCTGTGCAAAGGGGTGTCTCTAGGCTTTGACTTTATCTGTTGCTTTTTTCACCAGTCTCAATGAGTTCCTCTCTCACCTTCTCATGCTGAGATGCTGAGGCTGGAGGAAATCACCTTGCTGTTCCTTACGTTTCCATCATTGCAAAGTCTCCCTACAGAGCTGTGGTTCTGCCATGTTGCTGAGGCAGGAGGGATCCAGCTATAGCTGGAAAGTGGTTTTACTACCTTCCTTGAAGTACCTGCTGTCCGTGCTGCAGAGGCTCAACATTTCAGTGGCTTTAATATGGTCACACATGCAGTATGGGAGAAACTTTTTAAGTATTTTGACTGACTTCAAGGAAGAAAGTAATAAAAATTGGTTTATTGTGTATGATTGCATCACAGATTTCAGGTCTGTTTCCCCTAGCACTAGCATTACCAGCAGTTCTCCAAGACTCACAAGGTGGGATCAAGCAAGTGGCTGGCCTTGACTTGGGCTCTATGCATGGGTGAGCACTGGTGGACCTTTGTGCTCTGCTGGCTCTCCTCAGCTGGGCTTGAGGAGCTCTAGATTTCAATTAGGGCTGCAGCTGAAACTACAAAGTTCTGATCTGAATCCAAATTTCCCAAAGCAGTGCTCAAATGATTTAGTTCCTTGTTGAAAAGAGCCAGCACTGAATTTTAAAGCTGAAATCAGAGCCAAACTTCCTCAAAGTCTGGGAATGTTCTGATATAGTGGCCTTGCTTGGAGCCCATCTCTAATGTTAGCCATATAGATAAAGGGTCCAAGTCTACTTTCATTTCCATTCACTTGACCTGAGAGCAGGTTGGAGAATTCTCTTGCAATACAAGTTTGTTGGAAAAGGATGACAGAGTCAACCTGTTATTCTCCTGATTATCTGCATACTGAAAGGAAAAATTCTATACAAATATAATTTAAAACAGAAATAGTTCTCTCACCAAAAATGTTTCCAATAATTTTCATTCCTATTGTTTCTAAACAGTTTTATGGTTTTACCTTTTTCACAATGCGTCATTTCTTCATGGCATAGCAGCACTCTGGCATATCATGCAATTATAAGCATTATTATTGAGGACAAATCATCATGTCATGATCATAAGTGATATGTTCCATTTCATTCCCTTTATTTTATGTGGCTGCACTGCTTAATATGAACTAACACATCTCATCCTTTTTTCCAGCTCAATATGCAGCTTGTGGGAATAATTGTCACTTGATAGACATACTGTGAAATTTTATATTATTCTAAAAATGATACATGGACAAAATACTATTCAAAACAAAAATGTTAAATATAAATATGGTTATGAAAATTCAGTCATTAAAAATGTCTTAAAAGTAACTTATTTTAATTTCCTGAAATCCTACTTCAAGGGAGCTTCTGAAAATCCGTGATATGATCCAGAAGAAAAATGAATGAGCGAAATGGAAGACCTAAACCTGACCAATTCAACTTTACCAGTATCTGCATATAGTTTAGAGGATTAGGTATCAATTTTTCTTAGAGATGAGAACCATGCCTATAGAAGTGAAACAACATTTGCACAGAAATCTGCAAAAGCACAAAAAAAAAAATAGTCCCTCTCTATCAAAATGCCTTTAAATGACAGGCCAAATGTAGCCATGATGCAGCATGGTGATCCTGAAGATGGGCAGTCTGATGGAGGCATACCCTTCCTGGCATGGACCTAGCCCAGAGGATAGGCAGTATGGCACAATAGGATGGAGAGGAAGAAAACCCAGTATCACACAACGCTCCAGGATGGTTGCTAACCTCAGAAACTGGAAGCCTGCTTTGCTGTTGGCAAAGACTATTTACATCTCCCAGATTCATTGCCTAGACAGAGCAGCATCAGGCCTAACACAGCTCTTGCTGGGCAGCAGTGTTCAACCCTCCAACACGGTATGGATGTGCCCTGTGTAAACCCCTGCCCTGGCCAAATTCTGGCACTGGGACAGTGCTTAGGTGGACAGTGAGGTCACTAATCATGCTGACATGTCTCCCCGGATAGAGTCATTAACCTTGAAGGAATGCTCTATACACAGATTCAATACATCCTTTGTTTTTAATGACTATGAGGTATTAGGACACAATACATTGAAAGTTGCAGCCACAAATAAGTCCACAAAGGTATGAGCCTGAGACTTGCTGTCTTGGTTACTAACACACTGCATAATGCAGGCCACAAATTTTCCCAGAAGATAAACTCTTTTGGCATGTAAGCACACACAGAGATAATGAACCAAAATTGGGGGAAATGACATGTGCAGTAATAATTTAAAATGTTGCTATTCAGGGTGTTTTGTATCAAAGAGCTTTTGTTTGCTTGGTTTTTCTTTGTTTTGTTTCGCTCGTTTTTTTTAGACCATCCTAGGTATGAACATCCTGGCTTGGGATCTAAGATAATGCTATCATCTGTCTTCTTTAAGATTTAATGTATTTTCTTTGCTCAGAGATTTTCTGCTACCAGCAAACAGCACTTACTGGGAGGAAATCACATTTCAGTCACCAACCATTAATTTATCATGGTAATGATTTAATTTGTATTAGTGTTAGATTAAAACCATTGCTATGATTATCTTAAGTATTCAACAGATACCAGATTCCTCACTGTTAATACCATGTGTCTTTCAATTGGCCTGTTCAGGAACAGTATTTTCAACAGCAATCCAGATAAAAGATGCAGTATATGATCATGTTCACAATAAAGACATAACTGGCATAATACTTTGTGCTTAATTAACATAAAAAATGGTGATGTAAGAAATAAAAATATCAATATATCAAAATCTTCATTTGATATACCTGAGCAAGTCAGAAGTTCCCAAACCTCTGTATTTTGCTCAGGATTTCCTAGGTAGACCAATATTATCCCTGCATTTAACAGCACCCATTGAGCAAGTATCATGACCCTGCTCTTCACACCATGGACAATTACTTCATGCAGTAAATCAAGGACTTCTGGAACACACCAGACTTTCAGCACATGCACAGACCATCTGGGCACTGCATGGATATGAACGCCTTAAAATCTGCATTGACAAAGCTTCCGGATGAAAAAAAAAAAAAAAAAAAAAAAAAAAAAAAAAAAAAAACGGACATGTACAGGAAAACCCAGATGTATGATAGCTTTATCTGAGTCTGATCACAGGAGGAATTGTGAAAGGGCAGACTAGGCCACATATGACCAGAATTCTTAGAAAATTCTGGTGCCGAACTCTGACAATCAGCTATAGCACATATGCAAAATTCTACTTTATTTTAATGGGAAATGGAAAAACCACACTCCTGACAAGTTTCAAATTCCAGTAGCAATGAAAAGAAACACTAGCCCTTCCTACAAGTGAAGGGGAATAATGTATCAAATATCATTTTTTTTATCAATATATTTTTCCTTAATGTCATTCTTAAAAGAAGCTGGGTGTGTGTTGCTAGCTTTTGTGAAAGCGTCTAAGGTAGATATACACCTAGGCAGCTTTCACCCAGAAATGTCAGAAAAATCAGCCAGAATTGTAAACATCTGGCACAATCAGAAGTAACTTCAAAAAGCAATATTACACAGAGCCATACCAGACAAATTTAGCAATGTTGATTCTCTGTCCATAGCAAAGGGTGTTTAATTCAATTTAAGAGTCTTCACAGATGATTGTATCTTTTTAATTAAATTAATTTAAAAGCCTATTTTATTTTTAACTGGTGAAAATTTCATGCATAAACCCAAGAATAAACAAACAAATAGAAAGATGCTAAGGAAGCCGGGCAATAATATTCCTTTATGTACAAGACAACTTGATTCATTAGAGTAGCGTGGCAGAAGCAAACTTTTAAAAGGGACTTAAATGCGGTCAGTGTAATCCAGATCCAAATCTAGCCTGGTTACTTCATTGTAATTGAGATCAGATTCCAATGCCACCAGAAAAGCTGCAAATACTCCTCTGAATGCTATTACTTCATCTTCACATTTGCTGGCAGGGAGTAGCGATACATTTTGGCACCTGGGACACCTCCTTCCCGGATTGCTTCTGGCTGCTGCGGCCAGGGCACCCTGTCACTGTGGGCCAGCAGCCACTGCTGCTGGCATGGGTATTGCTGGCCGGACAATGCTCAAGGCAAAAGCCAAGCCTGCCCTGCTGGGGCTCTATCCAGGGACATGCTGCACAGAGACCCATCAGCCAGCAAAACAACCAGATGACAAAGGTATCTGCAGTGCACCAGGTAAGAGAAAACGTGACCCATTTCAGAAAAAACTCTAAATCTGATGAAGGGGAGATGTGTCTGTATTTTCCTAATTTTGACTAGGACTCAGAGGGAGAGAGCCAGAAAAAATAGCACTAGGGGAGTTATTTTCTCATGGTATCTCCAGCCAAAAGCAAGTTGTTACCAGAAGTCTTCTGAGACACATTGAGTCAAGAACAAAAAAAATAAAAATAAAAGGGGGGGGGGGGGGGGGGCGGGGACTTAAGGCAAGATTTAGATGACTTGAGGCACCCACTTCCAAAGCTGTCATCCAGAAAAACTCCACCCAGAAGCCACATAACCCTGCAAGTGCCAGCATCCACAGGGCTCCAGTGGGGTACAGACACAGGCCTCAAACCCCACACCGAGCAATGAGGCATGGGCAAACCCAGCCACAGGCACAGAGACAAATCCCTGGCTACAGACTGTTAATACTCCCAGAGACCAGGAAATATGAACCAGGAGGCTTTTGTCCACAGGCATCTGTGCTCTGAACAAAGCTACATCTCTGCTGGCTTCTGCTCTCCTTTGCCAGAGCAAGTCACATTTACCCCACTGGGTCTTTTCACAAATTTTATGGGCGAAAGCGAACATCTGATGTGGGGTGGTCTGGCAAAAGATGGCTCAGTCCGCCTCTGGCCTGAAATACTCCAGGACATGGGTCCTCTGCAGAGGTGGGCAGGTTGCTCACATCAGAGACAGCAAATTATGGTAAAACAGGGCCTGTGGTAGTTCACCAGAGTCCTTAAAATAACAGACAGTACCCCTGAAAATGCAGGCACTGCACCCTAAAAGTGATGTACTTTGGGCTGCATCCATTCTTGGGCTGCTCTTCTGGTGTGAGTGGCAAGACAGCATTAGATAGGAGAAGAAGGCTTTGTCTTACACACGTGTTTTCTGTAATTTTCATATTCATATAAATTACATAGGTTTATGTAAACAAGTGTATATGTGTAAGTATTTGCATGTGTATCTTTTCAGTTATGAATATACATGTATGAGTACTTGCACATCTAAATTATCTGGGTATTTAGATTACGAACAGGCTATTTCATCCTGCATTAGCAGCAGTTCAGAGCCTTAAGACGTACTATTGTGAGGCTGGAAACCTGCCTGTTTATGCAGAAAATTGTCAAATGTAACTTTTCCTTTAGCTCAGACCCTCACTTGTCAGTTACTATTATAAAATCAGATCAAGGCACATCACCAGAGGTTCAGAACTGTGCATGTGTGAGCAGGTGTCCCGTCCATCTCTGGTATTGATACTAACATCAGCCCATGAGAGAGACTCAAATAGCAGTAAATAAGTTTGACACTGCTTTAGCAACTCTGAGTTGTTTTGTTTTGTTTTGTTTTGTTTAAAAAAAAAAAAAAAAAAAGGGAATTGAAAGCAGTAATAAATAAAATAAGAGGGGTCACAAGTCTGTGGCCAAAATTGAACAATAACCATAGTAAACTGTTGGGCAATAAGAAACAAGAAGATTTTTTCTTGATTTTTTGTTTGTTTGTTTGTTTGTTTTCAACCCTCCTTGAATGTTTTCCACTTCATGTCAACCACTGGATTGTGGAAATTGATTCCTTCTGGATCTTTCCCAGTTGTGTGTGCTGGAACACTGGCAGACAGCAAGACAGGCAAAGCAGTTGCCTCTGATTCAAATTTTTCATTTCTTCTGTGGTCTTTCCCTCTACAATGGGTTGAATTTATCCTGTAAGAATGGGAGCTGCAAAGTGGTTCTGAGCTCCAGCATCCACCCAGCCATCTCAAGTGGCTTCTGACCTGCTGGTGTTAAAATGCATAGTCGTCTATATATTGCAGCTGTTAACTGCCAGCCAGAGCAGAAGGGGTCATGGTGTGCTGCTACATCGCTTTCCCTCCGAAAGGTTTGAGCCTGGTTTGAAGACTGGCTGAGATGCTGAAGGCCAGACAGTTTTGCTGTCCTGTCAGCCATCAAAGCCCAGACCTACTTGATGTATCAAGGAACAACACAACCAGCCTCCAAGCACCATAGCATTTTCAAATAGAGTGTTGAAGGTGTCAAAAACAGCGTTAGGATGTCCAGTTACTTCAAACAGGCTTTTGCTCTCTCACCCTCATAAGACCTTATAGACTGTTATTCTGATGGCTTCCCTTTACTTGTAAGTACCTGGTAAAGGCCTCGGACTATCACGGGGTCAGCGAACAGTTCTGCCTGCAAACCGAGTCTAGGGGGTGTGCGGACTTGGCACCTGGGAGGGCAGAAGTCACAAGACAAAAGCTGCTGTCACATATGTGCCTCAGAAGGGACTTCCTCTGATTGCCTCCAATACATGCAGAGAAGATCTTCAGGTTGCAATATAGCTGAATGCTAGTCAAGAAGAAACTGCTGTGGTTTAGATGGGGTTGATGATCATTCCTTGGTAATGGAAGAAAGCTCAATGCATGCATGACCTTTGGAAGAGTCACTTGAATGACTGAGAACTGTCTAAATAAAAGCACAGTTTGGCTCTGAATAATCAGTAGCTTAAGAATATCAATAGCATGTCAGTGGCTTAAGGGAAAAATGCATTACAGGTGGCTTTCTAATTGACCAGAGAAAATCTTGGAAATTTAATCAACACAGTTAGTCTACACATCAACAATTCAGTTCACAGATGTTTTGTTAAGAGGCCCACAGGCCTTATGTTGAGGAAAGAAAAATCCGTTCAGTGTTCTCTATTTTTACTCACATTGTTGAGTGAGGAGAAAATAGATGCCTTGGTTGACAGTCAAGGTCCTGTTTCACTACACGTGGTCTACATGTGAAGCAGCAACCAGTTCATCCCAGTACATTTGCAAAGTGAGCTTATAACAAAAAAGCAGGTGCATAAAAGGAACACAAGCTAACAGATTAAAATTAATATCATACACTTCAGCCAGCACCACACACCAGCCTGTAGCCATTCTCAAATATTTTGTTGATTAACTGGAACTTCTCAGATGCATGAAGCTAAGCAAGTCTGAAGTTTTTTGTCAATGTGTGAGACACATAGTTTACCCCCTGATGCCTTTAATGAGTATAGCTTCTTCTTCACAAAAAAAAAAAAAAAAAAAAAAAGGGAAAAAAAAAGTGTTAGGTATTTTTTTATCATAGTGTTTCATTAAAGATTATAAGGAGAAATAAACTTTATGTAAAGTGAAGAGAAAAAACACTGTTTCTGAATACAAAGTGCCCATGTAAGATGTTATTATTTGTTTCTCCAATGCAAGCCAAATCTTTATCAGCTCATTTTTATTAGCATTATTGATGCATCAGGAAAAAAAGGTAAACAACCAGAGAGTGTTCTTTAAACAGATAATAAAATCTCTCATTCTCAAAATCGAAAACAGATTGCTTCATGGCTGAAAAAAACCGTCTCATCGTAAGCATTGTTTTACAAGGGAAAAAAGACTATACTCATTTGTAAAATGAGGAACTTTCACAAACAGTGAAAACCAAAAGTGCTGACACAAGAAAATAAGAATGTTACCACAGTGCGATGTGAAGAAAAGAGACAAAAAAATCCAAACCTCTACATTTTCAGTCCTATACATTTATGCCCTCACTACATCTGCTCACTCATTCATTATCTTTTTGACACAATTCAAATATTTTAAAGGGAAAAAAAAAAAAAAAAAAAAAAAAAAAAAACGAAAGAAAGAAATATTTTCCTGTCAAGTTGGCTTAAACTGGGTTCATGGTGATAAGATGTACATATGCCCAGAAGTGTTTTCTTCTTCATGTGTTTAAATTTGATTTTTTATTCCATTAAGGAAACAGAAGAACCTCATTCTGTATCTGCAGACTCTGCATAAAGGTAGAAGAAGCATAAGCATTCTTGTCATTGCCATCCTTTATCTTGTGCCCTTCCTTGTTTCATTTATTTGAATGTTTTTTGCTTTAAGTTCTCTGGAGCAGAGATTATATTTCCCAAAAGTTGTATAGTGACTAGAACAATGGTTCCCTAGCTTGGGTGGGAATTATTACCATTACTATGATATCAATATGTAATAACATTAAGAAGGACAGATTTCTCTTTAAAAAATGCCCCACTTCTTCTGCACTGAGAGGAACTGAAGAAAAATACATTTAAAATTAACCTACTTTATTATTTTTGACATCATTTACCTAAGAAAAATTAGAAACAATGAGTCTAAAAATCCCCCAGAACAAACCAACATAGATAGTACTACTGAAGAATTTTGCACAAGTGATAGTACTCCCATAATTATCTAAGAACTAGAGGGGGAAAAAAAGAATCAAATTAATCAATTTTGATTTCTCCTTAGAAAAATAGTAACTTTCTGTCTAGCAAAAAATGTAACTCTCTTCTTCCTGACTACTGTCTTGAAAAACATATTTTAAGCATCCTCTTTCTTCAGTATTCCTAAACTGCAGACCAAGACTGTGATCTAACACTTAGTCAAGAAGGGATCTTCCTGGTATTGAGCCTTCTGGTGGGCATTGCATGAAGACTTGGATGAGCCAAGCCTCACATGTTTTTTACAGAGGCTGTGATGACCACTTTATGTTGACATCAGAAGAGACATTTGCTTCTGCAGACAACAAATTGTTGAAACACTAAGACCAAACTTTTTTATGAAATCAGAAGGCTTGAAGAGCATACTGACAGTAGGACATGTTTCATCAATCAAGCATTACAGTCTGAGAAGACAGAAAACTCAGCAGTGAGTCAAGAAGGATGATTATTTCGGATTTTAATAGCAGCAAAAATCTCAGTACTAATATTTAGGGAAAATTAATGGACAATCTGAGAAAAGGACATCTTTGTAAAAGGTAAATAGGGAACGATAATCTCTTTTACATGAATTTTCAGTCGATCATCATAATGATAATCTTTATAGAAATAACAATGGTAATAAACATATGAAGTGTTAGCTATCTTGTCCAAACAAACAAACAAAAAAAATAGGATGAACTGGTGAGGTTTCTTAAACAGTAGTACTCCATTTTGCATTTAATGCGGGAAAAGCAGGAAAAGTGGGTAAGTAGAAGAGTAATCACAACTCTTTACCTGACCACAGTGGTTGCAGATTGCGTTGTAGGTGTTACGACAAGAGAAGACAGCTGAAGGAAGATACAACAATAACAGATTGAATTTTGGTGTTGTGGGAAGCATTCTGGGAAAAGGCATCAGAGAATGTTTAAGAGAGTCATGCATGAGAACGATTCAGAACTGTCTTTGAGCCAAAGAAAGGCCATAAAAGGGATGTAAAACCTCAGTCAGATAGATATGCTGACTTTGAGCTGTACAGAGTCCTCAAAGTAAAGGTGTAAAATATTTTTTTTTGGCACAGAGATGAACTGGGACAGTCTTTCTATATAACAGATATCTTTTTAGACCTCTTCTTTACAGCTTCTTACTTATGGTGTGATTCCTGCTTTTTCCAGTCATTGTTTAGCTGTCTTTTTATTTTAGATAATTACTTAAAATTAGAACTGCTGAATATGTTTACTAATTGGGGAGCATCAAGGAGACTGAGATATTTGGATCACTTAGATCCAAATAAACTCCACTTGTAACTACAGATATTTTCCAGATCTATGAAAAATCCATGCAGCTACTCGGGCACTGAGATGCAAAAAGATACCTACTCACTCAAGTTTAAAAACAAATATATTTGCTGTGTGCTCTAGTGAGTTTGTTGGAGTGCTATTATCTGAAAGATATTTAGTTAATTGGACCACTGCCACATTTTGTATTGAATTTGACAATGAGGATAATGGTATTCACTGTTTTATTCCTTCTCATTAAATTCAGATTTGCTCTTCTGTCTGATATCTAAAATATTGGAAATGGTAGAATGGAAAATTCTGTGTGAAGTCTGACTAGACCTTAGCAAAACTATGAATCTATCTGCCCATTTTCTATGAGTCTATCAATTAATGTCTTTTACCAGCTATGCAACCACAGTGGAAATGCAGGCTTGTATTTTCAGATGTACATGAGTTACACTTTGAAATGAGTAGTAAATACCAAGTATAGCCAAGATGTTTTACATATCGTTATGAGTTGGTGGTGATTGTCAGGACCTTCCTTTGATGCCTAATGATGCATTGCATTAAAACTTTTTGGAGTACAGGTACAGATGTAATCCTTGATAGGTCTAGGACATGGGCTTCTCATTTGAATCTGCTTAACTGAATACGTTGGGCTTTGGAGGAGAGGAGATTGAATCAATAGCAACGTTCAAGAGAACCATGAGGGCATAGAGAGGCAACAAGCTGAGAAGACTGGAGAAGTCTGTAAGTAACTGCTACAGAGATTTTTTTTTGCAAGGTGTTTTGTTATCAGACAGATGCAGTTTTCCCATTCCTCATCCAACACATGTAACATAAGGCTGCTGAATAAGAGGCTCATTTGCTATGTGAATGTGAAATTGTTGTGATCTGTAGACATCGCATTAGTGTATAGAAATGGCTAATGAAATACTGTATCACACAGAAAAATTGCATAAATATGACTATTTTGAGAGCCATCATGAGACTCAGCTCAAACAGAGCTCCCACATGCAAGAAATAGGTTCACCTTTAGTGCATGCTTCACTTGATACGTTCAGGTTTGGTGATTACAACAGCCTGAAACTAAAATAGTAGACTAATTATGAGCTGGAATGAACTTCCTGAGTCACTGAGTTCATCATCTCCTGGCATTACTGGCAACATTATATAATGACCACATAAAGCAAATGAGATTCAGCTGAAAAGTTGCTCAGTTTTTGCTGCTCCTCCCACACAAAGGATTTCCACACCCTCTCCACTCTGACGGTCAGAATTTCTTCTCTTTTCCTGCCTAATTTCTGATATTGTATATACACATTTGTTCTTCTTCCAGCACTGAACTTTGGCATATATGGTTCTTTTCCCTCTCCGCGTTTTACCTGTTTGATTTATTTGTAGAGAACAGTCATATCCCTGTTTGGCTTTCATTTTCTTAGGCTGAGAGAGCTAGGCTCTTCCAGTCTCCTCCCGGAATGTGGTGCTCTCCTCCCTTAATATTCTCTGCAACTTCTATGTGCCTGACCAGAAGAGTACACAGTAATCCGGACAAGTTTTGCTAAATATTGTACTACATAGATAACACACCCCTGTCTCTGCCAGAGTATTTCCTAGGTGTCTTCTTTAAGGCTGTGTCATGTTGGTAGTTCACAGTAACCTTGTGAGCCATTAGTGTGACTGCATATTGTTCTTCATAACACATTTCCAAAGGGAGAGTTTCAGTATATAGAGAAAATCTTGGCATTAACCCTAAACAGTATGATGACTTAGTACTTGATATTAAATTTCTATTCCCATTACACCAACCCTCAAGGTCATCCCAATTATTCTAGTATTGCTGTATCATCTCAGTTCTCTTTGGCAATAGAAATGCCCCCTTAGATCTCTAGGGAGAGCCTGACATGAGATCAACTCTCAATATCAAATTATTCAGGATTTGCCCTTATCTACATCCGTCGAAACATACAATGTTCTTTGGAGCATAAGTTATGGTTGCCTTCTCTTCTCATTTTCCACAATATGGCTCTTGTACGTATCCCCATCTCTCCAGTCTGGACTGTGCTGCAAGATTAACTGGTTTGCTGAAGTCCAGGGAGATTATTGTAGTTCTTTTGCCTAGAAAGTCAACTGTCATATCACAGAATAATGTGTATGGAATAATACACCACCAGAAAATGTACATTGTATTTTGTCCCATTTTTTATATACTTGATTCTTCCTACCGCTCAACAGTTCATCCTTCTGATCAAGACATACTGAAATGCTGCATGCAAAAAGATATCAGCGGCTACACCTGTTATGCAAAATTAATCAGAGTAGGAGGTGAGTATTACAATGGTAAAGATACGGATAGATAGAATATGCTGGGAAAAAAAAAAAAAAAAAAAAAAAAAAAAAAAAAAATCCCGACAACTCTCTATTTTTTTAATTCATAACAGACTTTACATTTACAGGAAACCACTTCTAAAATGCAGCAGATTGCAATATTTTCCATGTCAGCTATTTAAAATGTTCCCAAGAGCTTTCCATTTGCCTACCCTCCAAACTTCCTTCTCCCAGTTCAGCCTGGAATTCCATTATAATTGAACTGATCCAATTTTTGCTCAAACCACTTTCACCGCTGGCAGTCACTAGCTTCATATGAAATAACTTTGTGAAGCTGACAAAACTGGAATTTGATCTCCTATGCAGGTCCATGTTTTCCAAACACATTCTGGTAAAAGTAGGAAGAGATTGCATCATTAAAGCCTGCAGTCAATTCAAAAGACTTTTCTCAGCTCTGCATCGCACTTTGTGACTTTGCAAAGAAACATTCAGAAAGTTCACACACAGTACAGACCAAAGTTGCCCATTTCCTTCATCATCATAGGGTGGAATTAAAAACATTTGGCCAAGCTGCCTAATAGGCAGCTGCTTGCAATTAGATGGAGCATTACATTCATTTCTTAACTTCACAACTGGATAACTACAGTATGAGCAATATACTGTGAAAATTTGCCAGCATGTTTAACTTATCTGCATTTCTAGTGGTTTCTGTACCTTGCCCTCATTTTTCCAGTCTGCCTGCATGCTGTCTGACTCTTAGCATTCCCACTCTGTTGCAATATAGCTGCTTAAATTTTTAAGCAAGATTTTTGTCACTCTTTACGTAGATGTGCAGCTCTGTGGTAGGACATAGGTTGCAAAACAAAAGTATTTGATCTTACTAAAAATAGCATTAATGTCTGAACAGAAAGCCAATGATATTGGGTTTTTTATATACTGCACTTTCATTTCCCCTGCTAAGCTGAGGTTAAGTCCTACTCATCTCACTTACACGAATAGTCCTACTGATGTGGTCTTGCACAGAAAATTAAGAAAACATTTTTGCTGTTTCTTCCCAGAGCAGAAACAAAGTGAATGGTACTTCTGAAGAAGCAGTTGCATTTGCTGCTCCTTATAAAAGACGTCCCAAATTAAGAGACAGAAAGCCTATGCAACAGAAAACACATCTAACTTCAAAAGCTATAAACTCTGAAATTGTATGGATACTGAAAAATAAATTAATAAAATTTCTGCTTCCTATTAGTTACTAATATCCTTAGATATATCAAGGACCATAATATTAATACAACTGGCCTGAAGACAGATGCAAGTTCAAAGAGTAATTGGATGTAAGGGAATCTATTGTGCCCAACTGTGCAAGATGATTTGTTGAATTTGCTGAATATCCTTTATAGCGTAAGAAATCTGAGTATCTCCTGTAGCTGTGAAGGTAGAGCACTGCCAGTGGCAGGGCTTTTTGCTGGCTACAGTGGAAGTCTTGCTTGGCGGCCAAGCCAATCAGATAAAGGTAAGAGTAGATTACTCTGAGATGCTGAACAACAAATTCTGGAGTGTTAATGTGCACTGTGGGTTAGTGCGCACCCATCCCTATATTGATTCTTGCTTCTTCTGTTGTTGTTTGATAGGGAAAATTGCTGGTCAACAGCCCTACTCAGATGGTAGTGACTGCTTCTTCTCACACCAATGTATCTGGACAAATGACCAAATGAAGGAAAAGTTCACCAGGATTTGTCTAATGATAGGCAGCACTGCCCCAAATGATAAAGGTTGGTCCAGGTGGGGAGAAAGAGATAGGACACAGTGAAATTCATACACCTCTCCCAGTGCTAGGGGAAAAACTCTCAAGTTTTCTATGCAGAGTAATAAAGAAAGCACACTCAATAGGGTGCAAAGACAGGAAAGTGTTCACCTGAAAACAAGCTGATACTCCTTACACTTACAATGTTTAGTCTTTTATCAACATTTCTCAAAACTACTCAGAATCAGAAAATTAAGCCTAGTCTGGTGGCTCATCTTCCGGGAAAGAGTACAAGCCACCAAGCACTGCTGATATTTTCAGAGTGTAAAAAGTATTTCTGGGCCTGTGTGTGACAAAGAGGAAGATAGTCAAAGCTGTGAGAGTTTACTGGTCTCTCATTTGTAATGTTGAAGGTTACAGAACTATCTGTTCAAAGACAGACTTCCTTAAACACACGTTTGTATTACATCTTTAACCAAGGATCTCAAATATGAGTTCAAAATTTCACTAAATTGGATAGTTACCAAATTTAAAAGAAATTACTCTCTGGTATCCAAACGGTCATTTAATTTAAGTCACTGATAAAATTGAGCCGACAACAATGGGAACAGGAATTAGTTTTTCTAAGAGAATTGGGACAAAGAAACTCTCATAAAAGAGCTAACTTCAAAGGAGAGAGGTCAAATAACCTGCTGTTGCATAACACATCATTATGTTGGCATTCTCCTTGGTTCTTGAATTTAAACTCTGCGGAGAGGATAAGGATACTAAAAACTAAGTCCTTTGAGTTTCCACTTCCTATTAGTAACTGTGCTTTACTGGAAGCAATTAATATCTATAAATGTGTCATGGGATACAGTATTAATGCATCTGGAAAAAACCATCATGTGTTTTTCCCTCTCCCATCCTTACACATATATCCTGTGTTACAGGATTTTCTTTCTTTTCCTGTATTCAAGAACTTGTCTAGAGCATCTAACATTCAGAGCCTATTTGCTCACCCTACCCCTAAGCTGGTCTTCAGTTGGTGCAGAGAAATTGCTGAAAATTAGATTGTACTAAAAAGCTTTCAAAAGAGAAATAACTAACAACATAGAAAACTTAGAGCCTGTTTCCTTCAGCCTGCCATTCCCCTCCTCTTGAAAGTCATGGTTGCCTTGACTTAAACAAGCAAAATTAGTGTCAGAACTTATCTCAGAGGTGAATTTATGTGGCCAAATGGAAATATATTCCTCTGAAAAAACCTCTGTGCCTCAGAAGATTGGCATTTTCAGCACTTTATTTTCCCCATCAGGCTTCACGTCCCAGAGTCTCCCATACATATGTCCATACTTCACCATAGCACCTTTCATTTGCTGTAAAGGAACGTTAGACACATAAGCTTAGCATCACAAGAGGGACAAGCATGTCAAATGAGGGAATAACAGTGAGAGAATAAAAGCCAAGGTCAGCTCAGTCCCCAGGAGGTATCCCTGTTTACACGGCTGGAAAGAGTTTGCAAAAGCTGGAATTAAATTAATCTGAAGTTACATTAATGTACCTGAGAATGGAAAGTGGCAGAATGCACCTTTGTAGAGATTAAGTGTAAGGAAAAATGCCCTTTGGTAATTATCATCTCATTGCCAAGCAATTAATTTTACCACAAACTGTTTGATGTTTGTCAGTGACAAGAAAGCTTTATCCTTCTCACATGATGTGACACAATCTCTGGACCCATACTCAGAATATATCAGCCGATGTCAACACTTTCTCCTTCCACTTTCTAAATATTGCTGATCAGGCCAAGTTTCATTTCACTGAAAAGGTCACTTTCTTTGCTGGTTGGGTGGAAGAGAGAAACTCAGAAGGGTTCAGACACGATAGCTATTGTCTCTCTCAGTTTAGACTGCAACCTCTGCAGATTTTGCTGAAAACTTCCCTAGATCTCAAGCATGCAAGACAGCAAAATCCTCTTCATTTCAGAACATGAAATTGCTGTCCAAGTATCAGTGCTTGGGCCATGCTTATCTGCCTTCCATCCGCTCACTGACCCTCGCTCAGACCCATTCTGCAAAAGAGGTACTCCTGAAAAGAGAGCCAAGAGTGAAAGCAGAAATGTTTACAAATAATTTGGTGACCTACAAAAATAAAATAAAATAAAATAAAATAAAATAAAATAAAATAAAATAA
>CM021767.1:72288944-72326166 GCA_011076525.1 Nettapus auritus | reverse complement strand
AAAATAAAATAAAATAAAATAAAATAAAATAAAATAAAATAAAATAAAATAATAATTTCAAGATGCCATGTTCCCACCCTCTTTATGTCAATTTTGCAAAAGTGTTGAATTAATATTTATGATAAATACATAAGTAGGATAAACATTTTTTGAGTTGAAACTGAAACAGAGCTCTGACATAATGATTGACGATGATAGGTGCATATGATGCAACAGGATGTCTAACAACTGCTGTTTTCTGTCATTTCTGGTCCTATATAGCGCAGTCTCCATCCCAGAGTATTCAGGCCACACTTGTTTTTTTCACTGTCTTTCTACATACCTTTGTCACCCACATTTGTCCTTTAGGCCTTTTTATATCAATTAATCTAAACCAAGAGACCTCCAGGAAAAAATAAAATAAAATAAAATAAAAATCAACAAGAACTTTCTACACATTTGAAGCTACCTGTCATTAGAAGTTTTTTTCCATTTGAAATTCACATTATTCATGTTCTAAGACTGCTGCCTTCACATGTCCTCCTCAATGTCTTGGTCTTCCTTACCTTGTGCTTCATGATCTGTCCTCTCCTCAGGAGTTAGTGGCACTAACATAATTTTATTTTTGTCAATTACAACGTGAAAAATACTATGCTCCTCATGAAAAGGCCTTTTGAAAAGAGAGAAATTTAAGTTAAAAGAGTTGAAAATGATGGCCTTGATAGCTTACTAGCTACACTGAATAGTTAACATGGGATTGGTTGTAGAAATGGTATCCTACTCTGAGAATATTTCTGTCCAAATTTAAGTATTTATTTATTAGGAAATATAAGATTAAAATAAAATAAAATAAAATAAAACATAACAAAATATTTGAAATGGCAAACCTTTTAATGGAAAGTCCCCTCGGTGGATAAAGGACATCCAATTCTAATTTTGTATTCAATTAAGCTTTTTATTTCAGGCCAAAAAGAAAATGTGATTTCACTCAGGGAATTTTGAGTTGGTCCCTTTGAGAGCTGTAGGCATGTTCTTCTCTTGGCAAAAACAAAGAAGAGGGAGGAGAAATGGGATAGTACAAAATGTGAAGCACAGTTTTAGTGTTTCCAGAAACAAAGGGGTTGGTCACTCAGGTCAAACACTCTGGGATGGCAGGTGTGCCAGACTGGGTTTTGCTCTAGACCCTGTGGTAGGATATTATCTGGGTACAACAAAATCCCTTTTCTTCACCAGGCAGGCATGGGCTGCCGGGACTGTAGTATGGGGCTCCATAACTTGGTAGGTGTCTAAAATACAGCAAAGCAGGGAAAAAGAACCCAGAGAACTGAGCAAGGGGAGGAGAAGGGACAATGTGCAAGAAGAAGGTCATAGGGTATGAACACAAAACAAGGCATGAGAAAGTGGCAGGAGGAGCACGGTCACACATGTTTAAGCCTGGCGCGGTCCCATGGGATGGGTGAGGGGGCCTCCCAGCCAGGCTGATCTGGATCATCCAGTGACTGGGGCTTACTAATAAAGGGAAAAGTCTCAATGGCAAAACAGGCCCTTCTATTGGGGAATTCCCTAAATGTCTGCTCTGCCCAAAGCTTCCCTTTTCTCAAGATGCCAAAAAAAAAGCAGAAAGAGGGAAGGGAAATGCAGACTTTCATTATTTCGGTCACCATTTAGGACTGAAATGCAAAAATAAATAAATAAATAAATAAATAAATAAGATATTGTTCTGATTTCCAGTTTGAACTCTTTTTTTTTTTTCTTTTTTTTTTTTTTTTTTCTCCACATGGGAAAATTTGTCATCTGCACTAATTTCAGTCTTCTGGATGTAAATCAGTTCCATATTCAGGTACATAAGTACAGGGGACCTTCCACAATATCCAGTGGAGTCCCAGCCAATAACAGTCACTGGGGCCTAGGGAGGCAGATAGCTTGCCATCCAATACATTCTCATATTTGTTCAGCTCAGAAGCTCTTTACATGCCTGTGCCAGTACTGACAGGAGGCCAGCTTCACTTGCCCACACATTGGTGCCTCATGTCATCGCAGATGCCCTCAGGGATCCTGCCTGACCTCTGTCTGCTTCCAGATCGGCAGAGCACTCCCATAGGTCCTGTCTCACATTTGTTACCTGTGTCTGAATCAGTAGGTGAAACTCCCTCGATCTCTTTTTCATCCTCCATTCATTGCTATAGGTAGCATAATGCCTACAGACCTGTCCCCTGCCATGCATCTCTGAGTTCACAGTTTCTCCAGACATGGAAGGACTGTGGACTGGTGGGTCTTCATAGCTCCATTCATCCCATTGTGGGCTTCACAGTCTGCAGCCAGCACAATGCACGTGCCTAGTCCTGAACACATCCTTTCTCTGTGTGCGTGTGCAACAGAAGCAGACAAATATGCATGGAAAAGCAAGCAAAACAGCAAATTTATATGGGTAAGCCTTATCTCTAGTACCAAAGTGCTGTTACAACTACCTCACGTAGATGCATTCAGCTGTTGGCTAAGAAAAAGAAGAGAAAATCTCTTCTTTGATGAATCCAATTGCACATATTTCCTGAACTTACACTGTGATTGTTCTCTGTGTAATAATCTCACTGCCTACCTCTCACTTTTCACATCAGCACAGATCAGGTCCACACACATTCCAACTGCTTTGGAAGACACACGATTTCCTTTTCCTTGGTGTTGAAAATGGAGTGGCCAGAGTTTTGTTTGTAGTCTCTGCCCTTTACACTGTGCCCATGCCATTGAAACAAAGACCACAGGTCTGACAGAAGTTCAGGATAGTACAGACTAAAGCAATATGAACATTTATTTACATTTATGAACAGGCCTTCATTTAATCAAATTGCATGAGTACCATAAAATTTAAAAAGGAAATATCTGAAATATGTGTTGCTTTAATTCTCTGGAAACTATAGTCTAACTATACATAAGTTCAATTTTATTATTCCTGCGTCCAGAAATTACAGTACAAACTGATCTCTTGAGGGAAAACTAAATCCCTGTTAGAAAATGGTCAGCTTTCATTGACCAGATAAAGAGGATTTACATTTTATTGATCAAATATGTCAGATGAGACAAAAAAAAACAAAAAAAAAAAATATCTTTTTTAAAATTAATTTGGGTTTAAAAAGAAGAAAAAAGTTAAAAAACATTTTTTTTGTGAAACACATTTATCCCAAAATTTGCCATGGATGAAGAAGTAATGCAATTATTCACCCTGTGTTTTAATGGACCTACAAGGTTATTTGTGTGATCGATTTTGAGGCCTGAGAGATCAGTGAAACTGTCACTTACTTCAAGGCTGGCAGCTGATCCCACCTTTGTGCCTGGAGCAGATCTCCTCCTCCTTTTTTGCCATAAATCCCCAATGGAAATCCTGGCCACACACCAGGCTCTGCAGAGCCATCCCTGGTCCCCAAAAGGAAAATTTCCCATGCCTAAGCCCTGAAAGAGGAATAGTAGGGGAAGCTGAGATGAAGACAACAACAGGGCTGGAATTTGCCATATGTTTTAATGGACTTCATCAACAAAGCCAAGACCCAGGAAGGCCAGCAATAGGACATCGCAGACTATGCAGTGTCTTTGAATCATGGGGAATAAAACATGAGCTGGAAGGTGCCCCTAAAGCTGGGCACATAGGGTGATGTAGCTGGGTAGCAATTTGACTAATTTTTAATAGAGGAATATTTGATTGTCGAGAGATAACTGAAAAAGGTCTTACAGAATTCTTTGTACTTCTATACTAATTCAGGGAGATTTGAAGAAATCCCTTAAGGCTATGCTTTATGACTGAGAATATATTTTTCTCATATTATTGTTTTTGACAGTTTTGTTATGTCCATGTAGCTTCCAAGTCTGTCTCTTTGCCTTTAGGGGATTGGCAATATTGATTTACAAAAGGAGCAGGACGAGAGCAAGAAGAAACCTCAGTATTTTTTCTTCTTTTGTGGGTAATTTACTTGTTTAAAAGTCATTTCAGGTGGTTCAAAATGAGCAGACATTTTTTCAGATAAGGAATGTAAATGAATTGTTTCAGTGTCTCCTTAAAGCAAAATATTTCGATGTTTTAATTCTGAAAAGCCTGAAATGAAAGGGAATTTTGATTTCAAGCTACATCAAAGTTGGCCTGACATAAAACTGGTGATATCAAAGAACACTCTTTTTTTACTGGGGAAAAAAAAAAAAAAAGTATGACTATTGTTATACAGAAATTCACATTTCTTTTAAAATATTAACTATTACAGAATCAAAAACAAACAAACAAAAAAAAAAACGTGAATAATGAGAACACAATTTTATTTTATGTAGGATATTTAAGGTTGCATTTGAATGACATCTGCTTTTCACAGTTGGTTTACCTGTTTCCTTCAGTGCAAATGGTCATTACACAAAGTGTTAAATAATTATTTCAAATGTGTTTTGGGGAAAGGTTTTCTCATTTTCCGAACTCAAGATCATGCTTTTTGAAAAAGAAAAAAAAGGAAAAAAAAATAGATCTTTTTCTGTACTTCCCCCAGATATCGAAATAACTGTTATACCACCACTTCCAAGTCAAAAACATATTTATTTATGGTAATTTTCCTATGCCATTTCCTATGACTGTATAAGTATGCAAACTTTACGGTCACTCTACAACAGAATATTTTCCTTTCAAAAAATGAGAACTAGCAGGCCTTTGCTAAACAAAATACTCTCAGTTAAAATACTCTCTAAGGACATGGGAGAAAGGCCTTTTTTTTAAGTGGCTTCTTTGTAAATCTTAAAATTTAGATGGAACAGAAAATAGAACCCAATTCTAATTAGGGTCTAATGGCCCCTTGCTGGCTGTAGGAGAATTGTTTCAATTACACTGTGACCAGTGTCATTGCATATCAATAGCTGGAGCCTCTAATAATGCCAATAAACTATTTCTTTTGTTTCCTTTGTTAAACTGTTTGGTTTGAAGCTATAAATTGGGGGACAGCAACATCAACTGTCAGCCTATGCTTGTGAAACCATTATGGGGTGCAGAACGGTCTGGGTTTTTAAATGCCCATTTCTAGCAGGGCCTTTCAATCCTCCAGACAGCAGTCTCCTCATGTGCCTGTTGCTCCCCATGTTCACACTCTGGGAAGGAGCAGCACTAAAAGATTAGCAACTTCAGATCCAAATGGAATATACTCCTCTTCACCCATTGCTCTGATTGAATATAGCCCTTGAATTCGAAACTGACCTTATATTGCAGCTTGTTCTTAAATAATTAATTAATTAAAATGTGACATATCTTAAACACCAAAGTTTTATATAACTTCAGTCACCTAAAAAAGAACTGATAGACATTCCTAAGGGGGAAAAGTACTAGTAGCTTACTGAGAAATCTTAGCCTCCAAGGCCAGTCTAGCTAACTATGGCCTTAGGGCCTAATCCTTGCAAAGTCCATCTGGAGAATGTCCTAATTCCACTGCTTGCTCTTCAAGATCATCCTTCTGCTTTTTTCACTCCACCACCCTTGCACCCGTTTAGTGTCCTCATTTGCTTTCTAATGACTTTCTAAAGTGAACTCAGCTTTGGTTTCTTTTCCAGATGACCTTTTGGTGATTTTTCTTCCATGCTTCCCTACAGCAAGGCAATGTTTAACTACCACATGCACCAAACCCGGAGTAGGTAGACAACAACGAAGCTGAGCCATGCTAAAACACACCAGCAAGTTCCCAAAAGGCATATGGAGCTAGGTTCACATCTGAGCCACTCCTCTTGTGCTCAGAAACAAGTAAATGCCTTGAAAGATTTTAGCCCTGGTAGCCATGGCCAATGTTTTATGTGGGCTATTTCCAATGAAATTTCCTGTGGGACTTGCCACTTTTCTGAATTTTTGATAATTCAACCCAGCGCTCTCAGCCAAAGATGAGACAGTGACTCTGTTCTGGACAAGTCCTCATGTCATAGCAAGGTGATTTCAAATAGTTCTCTTTTGCCAACCTGTTTGTTAAATACTGCAATTGCAGTGAAGCCCTTCTTCTTCCTGGATACATTATTAATCGGCCGTCAGAACTGGTAAGTGTCACATACTTACCGCAAAGCTACTTTCATTTGGAGTCAAATGTGACAATAATAGCCTGTGTTATGGTATTGTGTTTATTGTTTTACTTTCAGAGTATGAGCACTATTTCTTAATGTTAGCCCCTAATTCAGACTTTTTTGTCCTTTTTACACTATAAACTTTATATCCCTGTATTTTTTCTGAAAAAGACATGCACAGAGAAGCTGCAGAGTGCATTCCTGTGCATCAAATTTAAATTCTGCCACAACCATGTGTTTGTCTCTTATCTCCCGCGGACCCCCAGAGAAGAAGTCTGGGGATCTCTAGTGGTCTGAGGACCACCAGCTGAAAAGCAGGAATCCAGAAATGCTCATAGAAGGAAGTGAAAATATTGCAGTGTTGTAATCACTCTAACCTTACACGTACAAGAACATAAGGCAAATGAGACAATTCATTCTTGCTGTAATTTCTTGCTACTTACACTCTAGTTTGCAAGCGCAAACTCTTTAAGCAATTAAGTCTTACAGTTAAAAGAGCTTGTCGAGGAAGCCTTGTACTAGCATTAATTCTCTTATGTCCTGACACACTGACCTGAAACACTAAATTCTTTTTATGGCATCAGGCTTCTTACTAACTGGGAAATCTTGTTTGATACTGAGGATTTGACAACCTGACAATGCAGTTACATTTCCAAAGTGAAAAACTTCTTGGGCAAAAACAAGGTGAGTTAAATAAATATTCCTAAGCTAATAACAGGTACTTATTTACATTAATTCATCAAGTTATTAAAAGTATTAATATAAAAAACATCCCAGTTATATTTGTTAAACCCATTTCACAGGAAGCTTAACTAAAATGGAAAGAGGTTAAGGGCCAGATTTTAACCTCTGCATAAGTAGGTGGCTAATTGTGGCTCCAGACACACATGGGGGGGGGGGGGGGGGGGTGCTGAATAAGGACAGATCTAGAAAGTACATTCACATGTAATCACTTCCACAACACTTGAGCTTGAGACATGCCATGGAATCAGCATCTGAGCAAGAAGAGCAGAGACTAACAGAGTTGGGAATACCTTTTCCTGCTCTGAGGATAATACTTTTCTCCTTATGGCGAGGCTTTTAAATTATCTCTCAGTATAGGATATTAACAACCTTGTTTTTTTCTGAGTGCTGGTCCACATATGTGGTGCGTCTGCAGATGCTGTGTAAGTTGTTCCAGCTGCCCCAGTCCTGCCAGGTCTCTTCAGTCCTGACTTGCACATTGTCCTATTCCATTTCTTTCCCCAGCAGAGGTTACCAGCTGTGGGATGCACTCTTATATTCTAGGAACGATGATGTTATTACCAAATTTACTTTTCCATGTAACTTGAGAGAGGAATAAAAAGCAGATTCTCAGCTAGTACATATCATAGCAGCCCATTTATGATGGGGGAGGTTAGTCACACAACACAGAACAATGTTGATCTCTATCAAATGGGAATTTGACTCTCAAAATCCAGACATTGATGAAGACTCCATCAGCCCTCAGTCAGCCCAGCTCTCCAGAACGGCTAGACAGGAAAATAAGTCAAGATAAAATGCTTCGGGTGCAACATGGGTTGGACCCCTGTTCCATTTTCAACATTTTTTATTTTTTTTAATGAACCTTGAACAAGATTCCAAAAGCCCTTAATGGACAACAGGGGATGGAGATGAAACTGAAGTCACTAGTCCTGCCAGTCCTCCAGCTGCAAGCCAAACTGTCAGCCAGCAGCCCCACGTGGGCCATGGCTCACAGCACTCTCGTTTCTCCATCCTCTGGTAGGCTGCCTAGTCCTGCCCCAACCAGCTTCTCCTGCAAGCACTCCTGCAAGCTAAAATTTCTGCTAGGGTAAAAGTTGTATTGGTTCAGAGTCTGATGAACAGCACGAAATCATAGGAAGAAGCATACAGATATAGATGGGAAGTAGTGGGCATAGTGAGAGTCAGAGTGGGACCTTCCCAGCAGTGGCACTGAGCTGTTATGTTGGCTCCTGTCCTCCCGAAGCCGTAGCCCACATCCAACACTAACCACAAACTCCTGTTCAGCTGCTATCAAACCCCTGGAAGGGCTTTGCCGGTCAAAACCATGGAGGCATTTAGCTCCAGCCGTCTGTGCAATGCCAGGGTTGTCATGACAATGAAAGCTGGGTGGCCTTGTGCCTGCACCACAGCCAAAATAAGCCACGTCAATGGCCTTTGCTCATGGAGGGGCTGCAGGAGTGAGCCTTGCCTGGAAAGGGAAGTTGGAGCCTGCTGGGATGTGTTTGCTAAGGACATGAGACTCTGCCTCCACTTCCACCCAATTCTGTGTAATAGCTTCACAGTCAAAGAACTAAGAACCACATTCATTTTCGCTCTGGTGGAAGAGATTCAAACACATCTCTCATCCTTGCCACCCAGGTGCCTGGAAGCCACCACAGTGCAAGTAAGGTCTGGGGACTTCCCAAGCTGAAGGGAGCACAGCACTGATCCTTAGGGTCAGGAGGGAAGAGACGTGTGTTCTTGCCCCTGCTCCCAGGGCTGCTTCATGATCACTGATAGAGAAGGATATGAAGAAGAAGTAGGGGAGAAGGACCATACAGCTACCCACAACATTGAAGTGCAACACCTCATCTCTCCTGCAGAATTTCAGAACAAAAGAGCTGTCCTTAGTCAGATGCTTGAGCCACCACAGGACGGTTTACACCTTACACAGTGCCAGATCCAGAGCAGGGGGAGCCAGACACCTCCAAGACCAGAGGACCAAGCTGGAGGACCAAAAACCATGATGCACAAGATGTCTCCTTGGCTAACTCCAGACAGCTGTGCACAGAGAATGGGCAATAGGCAGGTCAGTACATCTTGGAACCTATTCTGAGATGCCAAATCCTCCCCAAAGACTCAACAACCAGCTGAAAACCTTCACCCAGGGACTGGGGCTCTGTTCGGGAAGTCAGACATCAGCGGGTGTTGTACCATTTAACCCGTGGGCAACTGTGCTCTTTATTGGATTGGGCCTGTCATATCAGATCTTTAAAGTTATTTGTGTTTGTGCTTTGCTCAGCAGTGTGTGCAAGAGAGAAGAAATGCAAGCTATGTAGATATCCATCCTATGTAAGTGCCTAAGCACAGCTGAAATAATTACCAGATGGTGATGAAAGTGGCCCACAAAAGAATCATATAACTCCATCCTAAACAAGCAAAGATAAAATTATTGTCACAGAGGTAAAGGGATAATAGCAACAGGCTTCATTAAAGGAAAAGGAGACTTTTAATCTCCTGTACAGGGACTTGTTTCTCTTGCTGCAGATAATACCTGTAGGAATAGAAGAATCCTAATGTTCCCATGCTCCCTTATGAAATACTTTGAATGTGTTGCTGGTAACTTACTTTAAACATATATTAAGACTGCTCATAAGGAATATGAATCATTCTGATTTACCAGAACAATGAATCAAGATTATTTTTTTAATGTAGTTGGTTTCTATAGAATTTCGCTTATTTAATTCTGAGCTGGATTACAGACATATTGAGAAATGACTGAAGGCTTTATTTAAGCTGAAACAGAAATTGTTT
Source organism: Nettapus auritus (assembly GCA_011076525.1). Classification (NCBI taxonomy): domain Eukaryota; kingdom Metazoa; phylum Chordata; class Aves; order Anseriformes; family Anatidae; genus Nettapus; species Nettapus auritus. The sequence goes on along the minus strand of CM021767.1, from coordinate 72,316,593 downwards.
GTCATTTTATTCTAAAAAGACTCCAAGTTAGTAATTTCAGGTTTAAATGGTTTCAGCAGGTTTTTAAGAGGGAGAAAAGTATTTGAATAACTGTAAGTTTACAGGTATACTGTATCACTTCCAACTACCTATTTCACCTAATGAACTATCTTAATTATAAGTGAGAAGAGAGGACAACTTCCTAATTTTCTAAATGGCATCTCAGCCTGTGACATTGCCCGAATGGAGGCCTGTTGCTGAGAGGAGACAGACGGAGGCTGGGCAACGTGGTGGGAACAGGAGGCAATGCAAGCCATGCCTGGGGGCCCACTGAGCACGGTGCTTGTAGAGGAAATCAGCTGAGTTTAGATCTTGTCTGTCTTTAGGAAATGCTGTAAAATTACTCTTCTCACCAGAAATACATATATATATATATTTGGAATTAATATCTTTTTGTATTCCATTAGCCTACCTTTGCTCTCCAGAGCATGAGAGGGGGGAAAAAAAAAAAAAAGGAGGGGTAAAATTGCTAGTGAAGTCATGGGAAGATGAAAATCCAAAATATCACTTTGAATCTGTCTCTGAAAAGGGTGAATTCAGTAGAGACTGTGCTGTCGCTGCTGATTTTATGTAGAGCACAGTCAGATACGAACAATGAAGACAGCAAGATTATAAAACCCAGATAGGTGCCTAGATAATCAGACAGACTGACTGAGCTTATTTGTTTGCTTCGTTTTTCTTTTTGTTGATTTGAAGCCAAAGATCCAAGCAAAGATCTCTGCAAAGGCAGAGCAGTCTGTAAATGCTGTTTTCTCACATCAAGTTGTCTGAGAGGCTGGGGAAGAAAGATGAAGAGAACTTAAAACAGTATTTTTAGTGCTTTTTTTATTATTTAATAAAGATGTATTTGGACTACATTCTCTATTCAATGTGCATGCAGATGAACCTTAATAATATATGCTTGTTATATTTATAAATTTCAAAGAAAAAAATACTTCAGAGAAAGGATAAGGTAAGTCTGAGGAGCCTTAAACAAACATCTTTACACAGTCTCATTTTCTTCCAAAAGCTTCTTGGAGAAGACACTGAATTTCATCATTTAAATCACATTTATAGCAGTTGACAGATTTAATTTCAAATGTGGTTCTGTTTCTCAGTCCAAGGGCACATATGTCCTCATGTCACATAAGCATCTGATTATTTATTAAATCTTAACTGTGCAGAATGGGCAAAGTTTCAGACCTTTGTTTAAATTTCCTTGTAAGAATTAGGTCACTTCTAATCTTCACATTTTAATAACTTCCTCTTCAGCTGAAATTTAAATTGCTGAGAACCTGTGTGGGGGAGATGAAAACTCCCAGAATCCATTCCAAGCATCTCATTTGAATAACTTGAGAAAAACAGCATTGGTTCAAGGATCACTCGGTGCAGGTGAGCAGGACTCCTCTGGTGAGCAGCCACAACTAAGTGAGTGGCAGCTTGCTTTGGACTTAGGGTTAGAACAAGTAGGATCATTGATGCTGACTGTTTCAGAACATCCTTCTGCTAGGCATGGGCATGGACAGTGCAACCCACTGAGGTATCTCCACTGAACAGAGAGAAATGGGTGGAGAACTAGCTACCTCTGTGGCTCAGGTGTAAGTGTACTGTCTGTGCAAAAGATGAAGAAGTACAAACCCCCAAAAGACATACCAGATGCATTCTGGTGATGCCTGGGACCTGTAACCTGGACTGTGAGGTATCCAATCCAAAATCCTACGCAGAAAGATAATAGCTGATTAATAGCTGAATAATAACTGAAAGCTAATAGCAACAGATATGCTAGTGAATTAAATATTATTCAGTGCAGGGGTTTTCCTTTTGCAGGGTGTCAAGCTCTTCGATCAGCCTGGTGTGGTGGGTGGGGAGAGCAATGACCTCCCTCCAGCAACAGTGGCTCTAGTGTAATTCTTCACAAACTGGTACTTTTGGAAGCAGCAACCTTGATGGAGAAGCTGAGCCCATCTAAGGCAGGTTTGGTTTTGCTGCAAGGAACCATGTACCCAGGTCCTGGGGAAGAGGAGAGGATAGAAGAAGCTGTAGAGAATGGAGGAAGGTGGACCCATTATAGCTTTGAATTCAGCAGCAGCTAGCCATTAGGTCAATGGCTCAATGTCTATGGCACTTGTAAGGACCTTCAGAAGGACTCTCAAAAGAGGACTTCTGGCAGTATATAACTGTCCATCTTTTCAGTAGCTTTTCCTTCTAGTAGTGTGGACCTTCCACTGTCTCACCAGCAATGACTGACAGCCTGAGATTTGTAGGTTCTCTCCCACTGCATGGGATTGCAACAGAAATCAGAGCAGCTGCAGCCACTTCCATCTGAGGAAGGTTGACTACATCTTTGTCCCAGGCTTGGCTAGAGAGAATCCCCACTAAACCTGATAATAAACCTTTGACATGCAGGCAGAAGCTTGCACCTGAGCCAGCATTTCTTCCCCAAATGGACACTACCTCATTTTCAAAAATTATAAGTAAATTTCACAAATTAGTCAAGAAAAAAAAAAAATAAATAAATAAAAATAAAGAGACCTCCTCTAATGCTGTCAATGCCAGCTTCAGGCTTAAGCATGTTATGTTTCTTAGTGAAGGGTGTTTTTTCTTTTTTTTTTTTTTTTTTTTTTTTTTTTTTTTTTTCTGGGAAGTTGGTGCTGAGAATAAGTTTCTTACACAAGACACAGTAAGTGCCTCAGAGTTCGAATGGAACAGATCAGAAAGGGTAGTGTCTAACTCACTCAACTTTTTCTTAAACACTCTCTCAGTCCACGCTCTCTTTCTCTGATGAATTATTTCTTCCCATTAAACAATGGAAAAATATATATATATGCTTAGGCTGGCAAAATCTCTTGAATCACTACATTGTGTTTATGAAAGGAGAACCTATGATGGATCAAATGACTTTCGGGACTTCTAGGAATCCTAAAGGACAGAAGTCCACTAGGATGTCACCTAAAAAATCATGACAAATTGGACACAGCCTCGCAATGGCACCATTCTAATCCCTGACAAATTTCTCTTTGAGTTTATTTTTCACTCATGATGGTTGTAATATCCTCACATTAGCCCCATCTGGTTTTGCTGTTCTTTAGTCCCTCTACATTTTGGAAACAGAATATTGCATGCGGACTAATCTGCTCTCCTGGGATGTGGAGTGGTGCTGTGAAAGGCACTAGAAATAAGGACGCATTCCTAATCCCAGCCTCAGAATGATGCAAAACTGATTGAAAGACAGGGCTGCAGGAGATTAGTGCTATGAGTCTTCTACCCGAGCAATCTACACTGCTGGCAGCCTCAGCTCTTTCAAAGCATTCCAGTCTACCATCAGCTTGCTGTACATAACGTGACTCCTTCTTGCTTCCTACTCCTTATTCAGCAGATAATTCTTGATGAATTACAAACCTCCCACTTCTCCTCTATTACAGTCTTTTGTTTGCTTGTTTTTGTCTTTTTTTTTCTTTTTTTTTTTTTTTTTTTTTGGGGGGGGGGGTTGGGGGTTATCTTTTCCTTTCTCTTTTCAGTTTCATTGATGTGACCAGGGCTGCACCCAATAACCACACAGACTCAGCCAGTAGTAGGCTGTAGGCTGGCCCTCAGATCATCTGGAGAGCTTGCCCACCACTGCTTCTACTCTGCACTGTATCTCCTATATAGCGTTAAAGGTGGAAGGGAAAAGGGCAAGGTCACCCCGCCCAGCCCTGACTTTCAGATCCAGCAATATTTCATGTCCCACTCATGTAGATGTGACTTGCCTACAACATGGGTAGTTCAGCTTGGAGCAGGGTGATATGTGCCTTCTCCCACCATCTTCATTGGCTCCAACATAGCTAACAATTCTTTACCATCAACTTGAGATGCCTTATTTGGGACCGGTCCAAACTCTGAGGACTTCCTCACAACCTGGAAGCTCTACTCTAAGCCAGCAATGCCAGACAGATCCCATACTACTTGCCCAGCTCACTGAATGCCCTTACTGCTTTGTCCTTGTTCCTATCTGCTCCGGGGCTACAGGTCCTGCTTAAACCCCACAGACCTCTGAGACCTCCATAAGTCCTGCAGTCTTCTCTTACCTCAAGTTTTCAGGCCCTGTGAGGTGCCTCCTTGCTGTTTTTAACCCATTAACTCTCCACTATATCTACCTTTTACCATTTTTTTCACCTCTGATCACTTGTTTTTTTTTCCTCGCCAATGTATTCTCTTTATCTATTCTCTCTCCTTTTTTTTTTTTTTTCTTTTCCTTTTTTTTCTTTTTTTCTTGTTTTGTTTTTGTGTTTTAGTCTCTGTTAGGGATGGGCTGCCTCCCATACCTAAAGGGGAGAAAAACATGGGGACAGTGGCCAAAAGCAGATAATTTTGGAGGAGTACAAAACAAGGAAAAATACAGCAATGTTTTTCTGGTACACTTTCCCAACAACCATACTCTCCTAGCCTCCAGCAACTTGCAGGTCAGGGATGTAAGCAAACACTTCAGAAATACTGTTCATCAGAACTCTCCTTCTTTAGTAATCCACAATGGCACATGTTGTATTATCTCCCACAAATAAATGAATATTAAAGGTTATGTCTGGCTATGGCAAACATTACTGAGTGAACAAGGCATGTTGCACCATGCCCATAAATGAGAGAGACCCGCGATGTCCTTGGAGAGAGAACAGAACTTTTATAAAGCCATGGAGGTTCTTATAACAAGCTTCATTACAAATGCAGACCGTCTGCCCATAAACTAAAAGTCAGTTCCTGCCAATTTCCTTGTACACTTTTAGTTCCTGGTACCTTATGAACCAGGGCTGGGTTTCCTTTCAGTAATGAAATGGAAGATGAAGGAGCATGAATGGGCAGCAATGGCATGCTCTAACAGAACAATAAATATGAAAACTAAAATTCTTACCTTCTTGAAGTTAGCAGGATGTTAGCACTGATTTCATGGGGCCAAAATCTCACTCTGACTGTAGAAGTTGGCAGACAAACTTATCAGTCTTCGGAAAGTGCTGCTATGCTTGTTATTTGCAGTATTTTCAGCAATTTTAATGACATTAAGCCCTAGGGGGTGAAACCCCAGGAAACAGAAGGATGCAGACAGCCTGAGTAATAGTATCATGAGCCCTGCTAAGTCTCCTCACTCAAATCAATACCATCCACTGCTCCATGCAGAGCTGCAATGAAATGAACAACAAAAAGCTACCAAAGGGATCCTGAAAGTTTTTGAGGGAAAACATGTAGAGATCAGTCACAAACACAATGTTCTGGCCAGGCCACTTTTTTTCCTTTTTCTTCTTTTCTGTCTTGGGATGTAACAAGAATTCACCACTGTGCTTCCGCTCATTCTCTGTATTGCTCATATTGCAATTTATCTTATTTACATTTCTATCTGTGCCACAATATCTACTTTAACCACAGCTTGTTAAAGAACTGTGGGCACATTATATGCAGGTGCCTTACTTCACTGTAAGTATTTACAGCAGCACAGCCACTTAAGAGTTTTCACGTGTCCTTTCTAGGCAGCTATTTATGTGTGCTTTAACTCTTCTGATGCATTAGAGCATACAGGTGAAATTTCTCTATAAAAGTGCAAATAGTGACATCAAGTATTTCCTAACAGACAAATATGCTTCAGGTAATACTTGTGCTGGGTTGGGATCTAATCCTTTAGGTATTCCATGCCTGGCCCTATTAATGTCTTCTTTAGATTTCTATAGTCTAACCCATGGTCTACTTTCTTTTTACAGTCTGTTTTTTTTTAAAAAGTGCTCTCACCTCTACCACTTTATTCATTGGCAAAATATCCAACTGAACCAAGTGGCAAAAGAAGCCAGAGAAAGACTGCAAAGAGAACATATAAAACTGCTCTAATCTTTTTTTTTAAAAAAAAAAAAAAAAAAAAGTTCTAAAGTGCATGTAGCATTTATTGTGTGAATAGAGCTTTGTGAAGAGATCTTTTCATTATTTAAATTAAAGTAGGAATTTAAAGGAAACGTCTGAAGTTTTAAGAAGTGAAGCTGGTGATGACAGAGATTAATGTTCAGTATCAGGGAATCCACTTATTAATTTTGTCAGGCTGAAAACAACAGTTAACAGTTTCCAAAATAGCTGAACAATGTCAGCAAACATTTGCTTTGACTGAACTGAGACCCTCCCTTGCCCTAAGATCAGCTCCAGGACATTTTCAGAAAGGCTTTCTTTATCTCTTGACAGTGTGAAAAAAACTTTACCTGCAAATTGACTTGTGTGTAGAAGGAAGCTATCATTCATGCTAATGGAGCCCATCAGCTTGCTTTCACTGTACCATGATACCCTGGAGCAAAAAATGTGAAGCCTGTTAAGCCCGGGGCTTAGCAATAGGATTTAACAACTCTAAAATGCCTACCTTCCTCTGTACACATATTATCCACCACTATCCCACACATTTCTCTCTCTTTCTGTCACAGCTGGTCAATGTAAACTAGCTCTTAAAAGATTTTATGTTGATTTTTATGCTCTGTGAGCTGTTTGCTTAAAATAAACCCCCCAAATTTAAAAAAGCAAAAGCACAAAGAGACACTGGAAAACTGAAGTAGAAAACTGAGCAAAAAACTGTGCAGAAAATTGTTTACAATGCTCCCAAAAATTTGGTGATGCAATGCTTTTCTCTGCTCACTGTGCTCCTCAGATAAAATGTCGCTGCACATGTTCTGAAAGCTTTAGAGATGACAGGTCCTGCAAAAGCATCCATTTTATAAAATGTGAAAGCATCAGAAAGGTTAATCCCAGACCACAAAACTAGAGGATAAAAGCATGAACTAGCTGGTCCCAACTGTGCTTGGCCTAAAGGCTTTGATGGGGACACTCAGGTGAGTTAAGATGCATCAGATGTCTCCGAGGGATGGGCAGCAACTTTGTTACAGATAATTTACCAGTTCATAGTATCATAATGCTAACACGTGAAGAAGAATTCAGTGGGGGGAACAACTGGCTTTAAGCCACAGTCAGCAAATGGGGAGCATCAGGCTGCTCTCAGCTCGGCCTCCTGAAAACTGGAGCTGTGCCAGCCCTGGGAGCCAACACACCCCAACTCAGGCAGAAGAAGAAGGGTAGGAGCAGAGGGCTCATTGACAGGCTCTGCATCTCAGGTCTCTCCTGCACTTAAAAGCTGGTCGTGACCCTCCAGAGCTTGTCCCATTGGCCCCTAGCTCTCACTGGACCTCATCCAGAGCATCCCACAAAATGGGCTGAGAAGAGCTGAGGGTTTCCCTGCCTGAGAAGAGCGAAGAGCTTGTTTTCGCATGATAAAAAGGGCTGACTGAGGTAAAGATGGAATATTTTTCTGGAAGTGCTAAAAAGAAGCCCAAAAGACACAATATGTTAAAGGACAATGCTTGTAGACAGGTAAAAGAGAATGAATCCACATTTTCAATAAACAAAAAAGGTATCTTTCACAAACAGTTGATAAGACCTTTTCCTCCTTGCAGCAGAGCAGTAATGTGTATCTAAAAGTCCTTTTACACTGAGTGCTAAGACCAGTTGCAACTTGGTGGTGGTGAAAAAGCAGTGTTGTTGAGATGCCACAAATAGATCTCCCCTTACACATCAGTGAGTAGATGGAAAAGGGAAGCATCTTTTCAGAGATGGGAAAAAGTTGGATTGCTTTCTTGTCCACAGGAAAAGGACAGTCATATGCAAATCTTCACACAGAAGTCTCTACCACAATCCTGGATTTCTTTGGTTCTCATAGCTACAACAGAGAACTTCAGTGACTTCCCAGGTAAGCACCATTGGGTACATAGGAAGAACAACCAATGCCCCACAACATCATCCCCTGCAGACAAGGCATTTTAATAGAACCATGAATGATTTAATGATCTTGATTTTCTTCCACTGGCATGCATGTTCTTGGAGTATGTCTCCCACGTGAAAATTCAACAGAATGCTGTCAGGCTGAAAATAGAAATAACAAATTTTCCAAGGTGCCTTGATACTGGAAGATCTAAAAGTTGAGAGAGATTTCTGGAAACTTTTCTCACTTAGGGATTGTGTAGCAATCACCACTTCACATTAAACTTCTGGAATTTTTTAATGCAATACTGTGCCATCAATTACACTTTGGATAACTCAATTAATTCTTACACCTATTTAACCCCTGGAAGAAGAGCCATAATCCATGAGACTCTGTTACATTTGTTATTCATTACACTTCTCTGAATACCTGGGATCGCTCTAATCACCAGCAATACTTCTTACCAAAGCAAGTCTAGATTTTCCAGCTACGAGTGTGGATCTGAGATGCCCTCCAGCTCCCCGATATACACAGTCCGCTATTTTCTGGATGTGGAAGCATTGTTATTTGTCCACATGGGACATATTCAGTGTGATTTCAGTCCTCTAATATCCTTCACAGCCAGTCCTACTGTGCTACTCGGTGCAGTGACTCACCTGTGAGTCGATTCAGTCTGGTCTCAATTCATTTGATGCCACAAAGTCTTCTTCACTAATATTAAGTCCTCCCTCTGCCTGTAGCCAGCACTTCCACTCTCCATCACTCAGCCTTGGTCTTTTGGTTCAGTGCCCATCTCTCAGTGGGTATGGCACCAAAGGACCCTGAGGCTAGATAGGAGTTTCAAAGGCAGATTCATAGTGCTCAGTGAAGACTACAGAAGTCCTACAAGGAAGGATAATAAGTCTTGAGAAAAACTATTTCTTTGCATCCTGTTGTACCATAAAAGTACATTACAGCCCATAGATTGTCTGGACTTACAAATGAATTCCTAATGTTTAATCTATCTGAATTTCTTTCTTGTGGTTTTTGACTTTACTGTAATCCTTCACTAAACATTTTTCAGCCATTAGCTCAGGACTATACATTTTTCATTATTAAACTGCCTCATGTTTTCATTATATCTGCACGTCAGATTTTACTTAGTGATATATCAGTGGGATCACCTCTCTTATTACTGTACTTGAATTCCTCTTCTGAAAGAAATACAGTTATTTCACATGAAAAGGGGGGTCCGCAAAACTACATTTCCACAAAACATATTGTCAAAACAGTTACAGAGACAATTATAGCCGGACCCATGACAATTTGTATGAACTGAAGTAATATCAAAGTAATATCAGTTATGAGAAGGGACCCAAACCAAAAATGATCTCTTTGGAACAATGTGCTACGTGTAGCTGAAGAAAACACCTGCTCCATGGATGAGCTGTGTAAATAGACAGGACAGTGTGAGAAAAGAAGGGTTGCTACCCCATATTACAAACTGGGACTTGAGTCATAGGGTGAGTAAGTGATCTGGAGAAGGTCACATAGGAAATCTGTGTCACAGTTGGTTATTAAACCCAGATTTCCTGATTTGCCACTGAATCCCATAATTACAAGACCTTCCTTCCCGTCCATTCCAACACTATCCACAAAGTACCTCACCAGTTGGGCAATGCTTTACAGGAAGAAAAAGCCTTCCTTACATCCTTACATTTGGGTAGCTCCCACCATTGGGCTTGAATCTGTGGTCCCAGAGCCTGGCTGAGAAAATGCATTTCCTTGCTCTTCCTCACTGCTGCCTACACTTGTGAAGATGTCCTCCCAGTCCAACTCGAGCCCCAGTGCCCAGCTAATCTTGGATCAACCTCTCCTGCTATGTGGCCACAGATCCTCTCATGTCCCTCGGTGAAGCTGCCTGAACCAACCCTTACGTTGCCTGCTGGTTTGTTGGGTGTCTTCACATCCTTGTCTGCCATCTGGCTAGTGGGGATGGAGAGAGGAGACCCTGGAGATCTCTGGGGTGGTGCTTAGGGAATCTATTTGAAACAAGTGAAATGGGGTCACAGTGTGCACAGGCTATCTAAAACATCATCCCTCATTCTTTAAGAAAAAGGAGGAAAACAAGAGAAAAGAAGGCTGTCTCAGGGTGGGAGAGAACATACCCAGAAGGTTTCTGCCAGCAGGGGGAGGAAACCTGAGGCTGAAATTTCCTGGAGATTTAGGGAGCTTCTGGAAATCAGAAGACAAAGGAGGTTGGGCTGGAACTCTTGTGAACAAGAGGTGGAAAACAGATGTGAGATGAAGCAACTGAAAGTAAGCGGCAAATTTCTTAAATACTGAATTTAACAGGAAAATAATTATACAATATCACACATTTCTATAATTTGCAGAAGATTAGTCAGATCTAAAAATGAAACAACAATTTGGCTCCTTTCCTAACAGTCTTTTCAGGGGGTTAAAATCTGCTTGGGTAAGTGTTAAAGAAGTAGGTAGTAGAAATAAAGGTATACAGACAGGCAGCCTTCTCTGTGGAAGAAGCAGAAACTGATTTTCAAGTTTAAAAAAAAAAACAGGGCCATATGGCTGGATTGTAATGCTGGGCTGAACCCTATTTAATATCTGCATTAACACTATAGAAGCTGTTGCTATAGTAGTGACATCTGGAAGAAACCTTCAAACAGATTATTCCCTAACCTGGATGAAGGATTCTGCCAGTCTGCCTGTCAAAGAAAGCCTTCAGAGCAAATCAATAACAAAGATCTTGTTACCTGAATGCAATGCAATTTAGTGGCTAATTAGTTTGACAACATCAGAAATATAAGGAGAGAAGAAAAGAAGAATGGAAGCCAGGAGATATAATTAACAGCCAGGAAGGCAGGAATGATTCCAGAAACACGAGGAGAAACCTCAGTAAACTGAACTTGAACGGTAAAATCACACCTACACTCTCTAAACACTCCTCTAAACTGTTCCCAGTCTAACCAACACTGAACTGTTCATAGGTTCTACTTAACAAGCTGTAACAGTGCCAATGAATAGTATTTTTGGTAAAGACGAGCTACATGAGCAGCTAACTGACAGTGTAGTGATAGGTACAATGTCCCATCTTTGTTCAATACTGGTTTGAATACTTGTTAGGTATTTATTTTTATTTTTTTTTTATTTTTTTTTATTTTTTTTTTATTTTTTTTTTTTTTTTTGGTCAAGTGAGAAGGTTCCTCATAGCTAATTAAAAAGTGTCTGCAGAGCAGAGACTTTTGGCAGCCTCTGGAAATTCAATTCCTCCTTGTAGCTGGCCTCTTTAGCTGAAACAATATATGAAATGGTTGTCCAATATATGAAATGGTCCCTAGAAAGAGAGACCTGTCGGTCTATTTATTGGTTTATATTATGCTTACACAAAACCATTTTGAACCTGATTTAATTCTTCTAGCATGGAAGAAATCACTTTAAGTTGACAGGATCAATTCTCAGAGCTGCTTGCACCTCTGCTTGCAGCCCTTTAAACCATAAAAGAGTGATGGAAAATTAACAGTGCCATTCCCATTCCCTTGCACAACGTAACAAAATAACTGCATGCCACTCTGATGTGAAATCATGATCATTGAATGATCATGAACACATGTTTTTGGAAGGTAAGAGTTTGTATGTGAGGATACAGCTTTTAACTCTAGAGTTTTCACTAAAAAAAATGTGGAAATAGTAACTGATATTTTTTTCACACTTGCCTTCAAAAATAGTGTCCTTTACATCCTTTAATGTAATGTATCTGTTTGTTGCCTGTGAGGAACAAAGCCATTCACTGACTAGACCTTGACATTAGTCAGAAGTCCTACCCCAATTCCTTCCAAGTCGGTGTGGGTGAATACCTGGTCCAACCCATTACACACTCAGCATTCAGTGGAGCAGATCTAGCAGAAAGCAAAGGCGTGAGGCAATTCCTGACCTGCAGCCAACAAGCTTCCCTGGGGAGCTATGGGGAGTCCTACTTCTCAAAAGCAGGCATGGGCCAACACTTAATAGGCTGCGTGTATTTACCCCATGAAGACAGCAGAAGTCCAGTGGAAGCAGATTCTTGCAGAGCTTCCATCATCCAAAATGCCACCTCAGAAAGCAAATGTTTTTATACTTCTCACTATATATCAGAGTTCATAGGCATATGCAAGGGGCTGCTCAATACATTATTTATATTAGTAACATTTAATGGCAGTATTGCCTAGATGTTAACATTAAATATGCTATTTTCAGCATGCTGCAATCCTTATGCAAACACTTATTTTTCTTGTTCTAGAAGCAGGCTTACAATGTACGAGGATCAGTAATGTACAGAAGATGAAATTAGAGACTGTATTTAGGCCAATAAAACTAATAATCTTTGGAAATTTGTTTTATCTAAATATACATGAGTGATTACAATTATTTAATACCAGAACTCTAAAATTACTTAATACTAGAATTCTAAAAAGGAGTGGCTGTAGGGAGGAAGAAAAAGATGGTGGAATACTAGAAAAAAAAAAAAAAAAAAAAAAAAAAAGAAAAAAAAAAGTAGAGATTTTGCTCCAGTCCTAAGAAAGTGGTTAAGAAGTCCCTGGATGGCTGTTCATGCAGTCCTTACTCCTGCAAAACTGCCATTGACTTTAATTGCAGTTCATTCTCTTGGATCAGCCTGCTAATCAACTAAGCACTTTTCATTTCATGGCAATAAGAAGGTGTGCTGAAAATGCCATCATATCTCTAACCATCTTCAAAGCCTAGAATGTCTTCACACCATTTCACGGGTTTCCCCTTTCCAGTACTAAAAAAGGATGCTATAAAAGTCATGATTTAAATGATATATTACAATTTTATGGACTTGGAAGCTAATTTTGCTTAGAAGCATTTTTATGGACTTTGGAAGCTGAGAGTGGGGGGAAGCAGAGCTCCTAAGATCAAAAACTTTCCTTCTGTAGAAAAAAGGTTTCAGGGGGAGCAGTTTCTGCCTTCTCTGGATAGGACTCAATTGCTTTTTGAGACTCCAATATTGAAAGGCATTTGCTGAAAAATACATGTAAAGAGGGAATTCATTTTATCTGCCTTTCAAACAAAAGAGATTATTTTCAGTTTCTGTTATAAGAGGGAGGGGGAGTCCTTTCCAGGGAAAAGCTGTAAGATGTTTTCCTTAATTAGTTTAATTACAAAATGTACTAAGAGTATTAGATAAACATTAGGCTGTTTTCAGGTTCAAAACAGGCAGATGTTAGCAGGATTAAATCAAAATACTTTATACGCCTTTGAAGATTTTTTTTTACTCAAAGACTTCAGCTCTTTTTTTTTTTTTTTTTTTTTTAGACTAACAGCTGATATTATTATTAGACTCTTTTTCTTTTTTGATTAAAATTATGTTCATCTAACCCATGCAAGTCAGCTTCTATTAGCAAAGCAAGCAGGATTTGTCCTATGGTGTCACATTTCTGGAATTTGATGATTTCTTTTGTATTCATCCATTCTCCCTGCTCTGATCAGATTCTAATTATAGCCAAATTACAGCTATTGTCTCAAAGGCTGAGTAACATATTTGTGGTGTTTGGGGGAAAAACAGAAGATGTCTGATTTAAAAACAGGAATCACATAAAGTAATAAGAGTTGTTTATAACACTTTTTTTGGAAGATAGCAATGACAGTGAGGGGGAAGATGTCTTTATATCCAAGTAGTAGAGAGTAGACAGTTTGCTGAATTGAAGCTGTTCTTCCACAGTTTCCCTTGGTATTAATGCTCTGTCAGCTGTTATGAGGCACTAAAGAACTAGGTAGCTCCACTACAAAGGACAAAAGGAGGACAAAACATACTTGTTTAGGACTCAATGAAGATGGAACATATCAACAGATGAAGTATCACTGGAAAAAAAAATATATATATAACATACACAGAAATATTAATTTTCACAAGCAAATATACTGTAAATTTACAATTGTGTCACAGGTATATATATACTACAAGATGAAAAAAGACAATATCAAGTAAATGTGTAAAGAACCCAGAATTATACTCATAAGCAATGACAACATCTGCAACCATCAGAATTACTTCCAAACTGAATACAGGACAATGACATTTCAGGCACAAATGTCCTTAACTGTAAACATTTTATCATCTAAGACTGACGTCCTGATATGACTGATTTTAAAGGTATGAATGTCATCAACCATTAAATTAAAACAGAACTCCATATAAAATGGGCAATAAACTACTTGGTCAGAAAGGCAGTTTCCAGTGCCAATATATTTACAAAGCATTTTTACTTCATCAGTTTTAAAATCTATTGCTAAATACTTGCTCTAAGTTTGCCTATTACTGGCCTGCAAATTACTCCAAGATACGTATAAACTAAATGAAAGATTTCTCAAACATTCTTGCGTATCAATAGAAGTTGTTTTACAAGAACAAGGCTAAATGCAGTATATTTTATTGCATTACCCTGTTGGTCACCTCAGTAAGATGAAAATGTAAAAAGCTTTTTCAGCATTTGGTTTTCAAAAGGAGCTTTGGGCACTTGGCAGCTTCTCTCCCCAGCCGGTCTAAAAGCATAAGTGTGAGATCATTATTTTCCCTGAGACTATCTCCACCACTCCACCAGCATCCACTGGATAAACAATAACACCACCCATCAACCAGACTGATGAAGAACAGTGAGCTTCACAAAAAAAATAAAAATAAATAAAAATAAAAATAAAAAAATAAGAAAGCCATAAGACACTGCAAACCAATATCTGTGTAACAGCACAAAGACAGCAACATATCACTACTCATTCAGTAAACTTATGTGCATTGTGGATATGTACTTTTCCATGTGCACTCACAGCCCAGTGCCTCCCTTTCACACAGGAAATCCCTGTATAAGCATCTGGTGAAAAAATATCAGCTGAAATCCCTGCAATGATTTTTTTATCCTTATTATTTTTATTTTTTTCTGTATACAAAATGAGATATTCAGTTCCACCTCAGAAAGAACTATGTAACTATCATCAGGTGTTAGTGTAATGCAGTCACCATCAGATTTCATTAAATGACTAACTCTATTAAATGATTAAATCCTTGGGCACACCAATTCATGACAAGTGTAAACATACGGGGAAACACTTTTAAATCAATTACCTGATGATAAATGAATAATCTTCTTACTTAAATGAAAGCAATTAATGTATGTCAGGGCTATGCATTTAAGAGGTTTCCAGGATCAGAACCATCCATTTGATAGCATCTAAACTCACACTTTCAGACATTAGATTAAATATTGCTAGCAGATGTTGAGTAGTACTAAAGTACTAGGAAGAATAAATAGCATTTAACATTTTTTTCTTCCCACACACTTAATTCCACAGGATCTCACAATGTTGCAGTGTGCACAACACTGATACGCAGCAACTAATTTCCTTCTTGCCATGTCTTTCAGCTCCAGTAGGCATGAAGCTGGGAGGGGACCAGAGGTGGTGGTGCTGCTGCACTTGTGCTTCTCAGTGCGGTGATATGAAATTCTTACAAACAAGGGTGACACAAGTAGCATATGAGAGAGAAAAAGAGGTGTGGTGGGGCCAGACAATACTCCCTGCTGCAGTCCCTCAGCAGCTCAAGGTGATTACAGCAGTAGGGCCAGACACAGCGTCCCACATAATCTGCCTGCTCTGACCCCCCTAGACCACAAAAACTGAGAGCTTTGAGGGACCCAAAGGTACACTAGGACAGCTGTCAAAGAATATACAGTAACAAGTGTACCCGAGAGCATTTACAGAAATTGGGTGCAGGACCTGCAACATTTTTTTTTCTTGTCACCTAGGCCTGGCTACTGTTGTTGACAGGAGCTGTGGCCTTGCTCTTGGCAGTGTTGACCTAAGAATAAATGAAGAATTGCAACTGCCTCCCTTTCTCAGCCTTTCTCTCAGTCTGCCCTTACTCTGTTCAGCCTTTTATTTCTCACTTCTACAGATTATGTTTTTTGCATGGCATGGTATCAGTGATAGAGAGGGGGGTGTTACCCCTCAGCCTGTGATCCACACACCTCAGTGTGGGCCTAAGACCAGCAGTACCACAGGTACTGGGCACCACCACACTGGTGGAAACTGGGGCTGTCCTGCACACACAGCCACCAGAAGGTCCTGTCCTGAGCAGAACAACAGTGAATGCTAAGTGTGAGCTCATGGGGGCTAACATGATCCCTATCTGAAGAGCATTCTTCACTGTGCAGCAGGATGGCTACTAAGCCCTTCCCAGTGCCCCCCTCCAGCTTTCACCCCCATGCTGTGTGGGAGTAGTTGCTCTCCCCAGGACATGGGGAAGGGAGAAATTTCAGCTTGCTGCCAAAACAGTACTCAGAAATTTAATCTTTCAGATGCAGGTAGAGTCTCGTAGACACATAGATAGTTGCAGATAGAGTGCAGATAGAGATGGAGATATGTCGTGAATCTTGGGAGTTTATTTTCCTTTGGTTGGTGGCCTTTGGCACCAGACTCTTCCCACACTTTGACTAGTTGCATCCTCAATTCAGTCCCTGTATCAACTGTATGTGGTCCTTTTGACATTCCCCTCTGTGTCCTGTTCTTTTTTATTTTGCTTTTCTATCTCGTCCTCCCTTACTCCCATACCTGTATTTCTGTTTATTCGTTAAGCTAAGGTTTCACCATGAGTCCCAGCCTCGGCTGACTGTATCAGGAATGATGACAGAATTCACTCCTCTCCACAACCTATTGCATAGCTTGGCTGTTTGCTACCTGCATCCTAGATCTCACTGAAAAGTTTAAAAGTCCCTACCCGTACAGCACGATGCAGATCTAAGTCCCCAGGGACATCATAGGCGGTATGAATGTATTGTATTGAAATATCTAAGGCAGAATAATTTTTCAGTCTCTCTGCCCTTAAACCACCAAATTGACTTCTGGAACTTCACCTATCGCTTACCTTCAGTGTATGGCCTACATAGCATATTACATATAAATTATGTGAAAAGTTTTGAGCCTCCTCCTGTTTCTACTGAATGTCATCACAAACTCCCCTTAAATTTAATCCATGGATTCAAGTTCTTTCTCTCTCTCTAATGACCGAAGATCACTTTTAAAAACAGACCACTTCTAAGCATTAAAACCTAGAAAATAACTTTAAAAGATCCCTTCCTGCAGTTTCCAAACCCAAATAATTGACCAAATTGCTTAATTTCAAAATCTTTCATAGAGGGGGAAAAAATGTCCTGTCTAAGACTCTCCACACCAAATATAAGCCACAAATACGTTTTTACCGTGACCATTTACAACAGGGAAATGTGTGGTTTATAATGGAATGATTATACAGTCTTTGCTCGGGATGTCATTTGCTTTCTGGTTAGGTGAGTAAGAACGGAGCCTGCTCTGATCCTTCATGTACACGTTAGACACAACTGTTCTGGTAAAGCAGCTCCTCATCCCTTTGTACACAATTTTCTGGGTTTTGTGGATTTTTTGTTTATTTTTTAATAAAGTATATGGTCTAGGGCCCAGCTTGAAACAAAAAATCTTGTTGCTTGCTGAGTTGTATGAACTTTGGAAATATGGCAATAAAATGGACACATATGTTCTATTATTATTATTATTATTATGCTTAAGGGCTACAAAAATAAATCATTCTCCAAGCTCACATGGACAAAATGAGCATTGCCTTCTGTGAGTGTCTGCACTTACATGTATCTGTTTACTTAGATGCATCTGTTCTTGATATCTCATGGAAAAATCAAATATTGTATCTTATGAAAAACCATTGCCGAAGCATTGTTCAGAAAATCAATCCTAAACTAGAAGTCCATTAAAAACCTGAATACCTGGGTCTCTCTGCTTGGAACTCTCTTTTATTGTTATTAATAGATCATTTATCTTCAATATGGTTAGAGATAAAAATTCCTTTTTAAAGTGATGAAATGAAGAGATTTGCAAGTGCTGAAACCCCCTGATCTCCCCCTCTCTTTTGTCACCTGATACAGGCTTAAGGTTTCACAGTTTGTAAAAATCAGTGGGAAGCTCTCCCCTTGCCAGCCTGCCCTGGGCCAATTTAATGAGCACCCGTGGCCTGCCAAAGGGGTGAGCACCTTTTATCCAGCAAGCGAAGCCACTGTGGCCAGGACACTGGAGCACTTTGTGTCCCCGTGTGAAGGCCTTAATCAGCAATGGAGAGGTTTCTTCTCCGAGTCCAGCTTCCCCCCAGCCTGACCGTAGCCCGCAGAGAAACCTGCCCGGGGATGGCCGACTTCTGCTGCAGGTTGCAACTACCGGGGGTGGGGGGACTTCTGGCTTCCAGTAAAGGGCTTTCTCCTCACTCGGGGGGAGAGCCTAGGACAAGCACTTCGCAGGGAAACTCCGAGCAGCTGCTGGGCAGTTTCCTTTCAACTCTGTCCCAACTACGCTGTTTACTGCTTTACGAAGGCAGCTCCGACTGCCCCTTCTCCTTCTCCCCCTCCCACTTGTTCAAGTTTGTCGATACCCGATCCATGAACATTTGTTTCCTCCTTCCCCGGAGGAGTTTTGCTCTCCACTGACCTCAAGTTCAGCCCCAGCGAGGCTGGCAGGAGGGCTCAGCTGCCTCTCATTTACCCACTCTCTGTTGGACAAGAAACAGCAGCATAATACAAGCAGGGGAACCCTTCCCCACCAGCCCCTCACTCCGCCCTGGGCTTTGCTGCTGGGGAAAAGCCCACCAGCACCAGTCCCGGCCCACGGAGGCAAAGCCCCTGAGCTCCTTCCATGGGGGCCACTGGTGCTGGGGCCGTAGGTGCGGGTCTGGCCGCTCGCCCCAGCTCCAGCTGCCCTTAGCCCTCCTCGCTCCCTGCTGTGCACCGCTCCACGCTGCTCTGCACCTGCGGCTCCGCACACCTTCCCCAGGTGGGTCCCAGCCTCGCCCCACTGCTGGGGGGTGCTGCGTGGGATGGAGGGAGGGATGGAAGTTTGGATGGAGGGTTGGAGGGATGGATGGGTGGGTGGATGGTTGGTGGATGGCTGGATGGATGGATGGGTGGGTGGATGGATGGGTGTTTCGCCCCCTCACAGATCGATCTCCAGGTGGTTCCCACCCTTTATCAACAGGCTGTGGCACTCTCTTGCCTACCCGCTTCTTTCCCCCTCCCCTGTTGTTTCAGCAGCCACAAAGCCTTGTGCTTTAACCCCTTCGGGCTGTCCTCTGTCCCATTCCTCCCACCCCGCGCTGAGTCCCGCAGGGGTGCGCGGAGCTTGCGCCGGCCACTGGCGGCGGGGCGGGGAGCGGGAGCCACGCGTGGAAACCAAGGGCGGGCGGGCTGGAGGCAGCGCAGACCCCCTCGAAACGCGGAGAGAGCTCGGGGGGGATCCCCCCGAAGGAGTCGAGCCCGGATTTTCCCCCCCCTTGGTATCCTGGGAAGCCCGCGAGAAGGGCTGCGCGCACGCAGGGCGGCCGCCGCGCTCGGCTCCGCAGCCCGGCGGGGGGATCGGCGCCGATTCCCCCGGTGCGGAGCCGTCCCGGAGCTGGCCCCCGGGCAGGCAGAGAGCGCTGCCCCTCCGCCGGCTCCTCCTGCGCCGCTGCCCAGCCAAATGTCCGGGAACTGCCGGCATTCGTTGCCTTCTAATTAGCGACACCCGCTCCCGTAAGCTTCGCCTCGCTCCCCGCGACGCTGCTCCGTGCAGTCGCCCATCAGGCGAGGACAAAATGATCTGAGTTTTAATGAAACTACCTCGCCCCGCTCTCTGAAAAAAATAAATAATAATAATAACAATAATAAAATAAATTCACACGCTCTGGGAGACAACCTCTTTACTTTCTGCTCTCCTCTGCCCGCTCCGCCCGTGGTTTTCCAACCCGATCGCTGCGCTGCTCTTCGCTTGCCTGCAGGGCTGTTCCCCCCCCAGTCACATCGGAAAACTGTTTACGCGAGCCGCAACGAGGCGAAAGATTTTGGGAAGGATGTGCAAACGAACGTGGTTTTATTGTGCCGGGACCACCGCGGAGCTAGCATTTAAAGCGCACTCCTCGTAGCGGCGAAGATAATAATAATAATAATAATAATAATAATAATAATAATAATAATAATATCAGACGGCTAATAATAATTTAAAAAAAAAAAAAAGAAAGAAAAAGAAATACGCCTAACCAAGCAGCACACGAGAAGGGCTGGCAGGGGATAACATCCTTGTCCTGGCTCCGCACCGCTCCGTGGAGGTGGGAGAGATTTGGAGCATCCCCTGCCCGCACAGCACCGTCCGGCACGGCCTGGGGTGGGGTTTGATTTTTCCCCGCATTAGGAGGTGTGGGGGGGAAGAGGGTATGCGGCACAGTTTGATGCTGTTATTGCTCTGCAGTGCGCACCCCCGGAAAAAAATAAAAGGGAACTTCTTTCTCCGTGGTCCTTGTGCTGGGGGCTGGATCAGCCGCCGGCGGGGCAAATCCCGGTGCGCGCCCGGGCTGGTGTCGGGAAGGATGCTGGGCATCGTTGCGGGGGGAGGGGGAGTTCTTTATTATTATTATTATTATTGTTTTAAATGTCGTTCTTCCCGGAGGTTTACGTGAAAGCAAAATCCCTTTAAAGAGTGTTTTAAACGGCAAAACGGCACGGTTTGATGCTAAAACAGGAAATCCCTCGGCGAAGGTTTTGGGTTGAGCCCGAGGAGTTAACTCGTTCCTCTGCGCCGTGATGCCGCGGGTGGCAGGGACGGGAGGGGGGGACGGCAGGGACAGGAGGGACAGGAGGCTGCCCGAGTCGAGCCGAGCCGAGCCGTGCCGTGCTCTTGGAGCCACTCGCAGAGGCTACTCCAGACGCGGTCCCTTCGTGAGTGGGTCCACAAAACCCGAGTCCCACCTGCGGCAGCCCCCCGAGAGCCAAACGAGCTGTTACAGAGGCTGGCCGAGCTCGCCACTCACCTTCGGGCAAGGCACCGGTAGCCCCCTAGCAGTAAACTTACCTGCGGACGGAAATGAGACGCCGGGAGGCTGCGGATGTCTTCCTTGGTTTGTCCTAAATGTCACGTTTTGCACAGACTTAGAGGCTTCCTGGTCATTCAGACACCAGTGAATCATTGGGGGGGGGGGCCCCTTCAAAGGGAAGGGGCCCTGTGTTTGCAGGGGGATAGAGCTGCATGATCGATTTTGGAAGTGGGGAGCAACAGCCTTCCCTCAGTTTACTCTCCTCCTAAATCACCCGCAGCCCTTTAAACCCTCTCAGTGAGGACCTGAATCTCTTTCCCACCAGCATGAAAAGAAGAGGTCGTGGGGGCTTTAGGGTAGTGGGCAAGCTGTTGGTTTCACGGCTGTGGGAAAGGCAGGCTGACTGCAAGTGAGCAACTGGGCAGAGCCTGCCTGAGAGATTGTTTTCCTGCAGAAAGTAACCTTGCAAGATGCTGGGGTTATTGACTTCGGAGTGGGGAAGGAGGTGTCTGATAATCAGCTCACTCTCTATCTCCCCTAGATTTATGGATCAGGGCCTCCCTTGTCACTCCTGAAAATATAATCACGCTGGCAATAAACCCTGAGGGAAGAATGAGACAGCAAGTGTTTTTCCTCCAAGCCAATACAGTGACCTTTGAGTTACGTCCTCAAACAAGGACGTAAATGACGTCCTTAAATGATGTTACAGCAAGCCCAGCTTCAATCTATTTAACTGCCCTACCTTGGTCAAGCTGCCCGAGAGGTGCCACTGCTGGGTGTGCAGGGCTGGCAGCACAGGAGGACCCAAAATGTGGCCCTGGGGCTGACACTGCTGCCACAAGGCACAGAGCTGCTCTTGAGATATTCAGTTTGGGAGGGAGGGAGCTCTCTCACTTTGTTTCACCAGATGGGAAAATTGCACCAAAGGGGATGCTCTCCCCCTTACCCCCCCTTCTTTTTTTTTCTCTTTTTCTTTCTTTTTTTTTTTTTTTTTCCTTTCTTTTTTTGGACAGAAATATTTCCTGTCTTCCTTACCAAAAAAAAAAAAAAAAAAATGTATTTTATGACCATTTTGCTGTGCAGACTTCTCTCTCTCTGGACATTGCGCAGAGTAATGCAACACCTTCAATCTGGGGAGCAGATACCTCCACTAGCCTCAATATATCTCAGAACATGTCTTTGTCTCTCTTCGACCTGTTCCTGCTCTTCAGTGAAAACTCACCTTTTTACAAGCTGTCAAACGTAACACTAACAGCTGAGCATTCCTTGGGAAGAAGAAAAAAAAAAAAAAAAAAATATTTACTTAAAAATCACTTAGCATTTATGGCTCCTTGATTTTTTATTAGCCTTTTAACAATGTCTCTCACTTTAACACTAATCCAGAGGGAAGGGGCTCTCTCCTGTGCCTGCAGCAGATATATCCAAACGGAGCAGAGGAGCAGAGTTGTTTCATCGCTTCTAGTATTGCAAATATTTAAGAATATTTTGCAACAAGTAAGAAACTCCACTTCAGTGTGCACTCCGTTACAACCCAAAAAAAATATTTGTTTCCAGTTCCCATGGCCTATCTGGTGATAAGCGGGGTTCAGGCAGTGGAAAAGGCTGCAAACACAACTGCTCCCCAAATCACATCCAGTAGAGGAGGGCCTGTTCCCCAGGGAACTTCCATTTACCTAGGACCGTAATCGGGAGATGAAAGCCTGCCCCTTTGACACAAAGATGGCCCAGGCTCCGCAGGTCTTGTTCACTTTTTTTCCTAAGCTGAGTTGAGCAAGCCCAGGCTGCCCGCAGTTGGGCGGAGGGAAGAATAAGCGCAGCTGAGCGGTATCCATCTGAGGCAGTGCAAGTGGTTACTTTGGCCAAATGCTTGACAGACTGGGAGGAATTTCAGAGAGGCCCAAGGCAGCCACGGGAATGGGTAACAGCTTGGCAAATGTTGCACGGCAGACACAAGATCTGAAAAACACATTCGCTGATCTGCCGCTACATTTGCTGTAGTGACTCGGGATGGAAATCTGGACATCACTGTGGATAACAGTGAAACCCTCTGGTCAAAGGGCAGCAACAGTAAAGGAAGCTAATTAAATATTGGATAGCATAGGAAAGGGGAGGCAGGAGTGGGAGAAAGGTTTACATAAGCATGGTCATCACAGAGATCAGAGGGAAGCCTCTGACAGGAATGGGATCTCAAAAACAACAGAGCCGAAATAAAATGGCTCAGGGAAAAGCAGCATGAACTGTCAGTGATGCAGATAACAGCAGTATTTGAAACAAACTATGGCTGCTTTGGGGAGTATGGGATAATCACAGGGCAAGACGAATAACACAGATGTGCAAAATATAATGGGTGTTATGTAAGGTAGATTAGGAAGTTCCTGGCCACCCTCATGACTTGTATGAGTAACAGATAAACAAGGCAAGAGGAAATGGAAAAGAGATCTCAGGAATTTTCTGTGCAAGGCATCGTTAACTTGTGGAACTCACTGTCATAAGATGCCATTAAAAGCAAGATCTGTATGGAAACAGAAAATAATATATATATACGGAATAAAGATAAGACTGTTTTTGTATTATCAAATTTAGAAGTGATGCAAATCTTCATGATTTTTCAGTAAGTCTAAGTAACAGGAGACAGGTTAATGATGATGATCAACCTACAAATGCTTTTTTTGGGGTTCTTGCAGCTTCCCCTGAAGTATCCACTACCCACCAAAATTTGCGATAGAATATTGAATAAACCTTGGACTGAACTAGCATTACCAGTCCCCTGTTTCTACATCTCTCTCAGAGCAGCATTCGTACCTGGACAGCTCTTAGTCCCACTTGCTAGCACTGAGTCTGGAACCAAATTCACAGAACGGAAGTATTGAATGTGATGCTAAAATACTATGTAGAACAAATCAAATGATTTATCCCAAACAATTTCTTTTTCCCTTTCTGCATGTTATTATGGCACCTTATGTGAATCAGGATGACTCACTGACTGACAGAAAAATATTAAGTCTCCAAATTTTTGAAGATGGGACTTGGGAGCTTTCGAAAATATTACTAACTGTCTAAATAATGTATAAACTGTTTCTTCTTCAACCTACTCAAAGTAAGAATCATAACCGTTTGTCTGGTTCTTCACATGTGGCAGAATCAGTTTAACTTTCCCTTCCAGTTCAAGTAATTGCTACAGGAAATCTTATATTTGTGTTGTAATTTGGGGACTTAGATTTGTTTTTAGTGGAACTAGAAAAGAGTACAGCCATGCAATGTAAAGTTTCTTTAAAACTACAAAGAGAAAAGTACCACACTTTAAAAAAAAAAAAAAAAAAAAAAAAATTAATAAGAATAACTTTAATTTAACACATCTGGGCAGCTTGCAGTCTATCAGATAGTGCCTGCATATCCGGTGTTCTAAGCACCCTGGACAAACAGTGACTTAATACTTTTTTTTTTTTTTTTTTTTTAAATCTCAACTTAAATAAACTCAACGGCAACTACTGACACTTATAAACTACACTTACAGACCTGCAACACTATTTTTGTCTTGTCAAACACCTATTCTAGACAAGAGAAGCAGAGTGGGGCAGCTGACAAAAGAAATCTTCAGTAAATTAAAGCTGTTTGAAGCTTAGAAAGAAAACAAGCAGCAAATTTCCAGGACTCCACTACTGAAATTTCTCCCTCAGTATGGACTGGGTTTCAATACCAATACCTCTGTTAACTGAAATTTCAGGGGGAAGGAAGTGTCATAAATTGATGCCTCGCCACTTTGGATCGAGCACCTTCCATGTGAAACTGCTGCAGCAGGTTACAAACCTAAAAGCAACAATCCTTACACATAGGAGGACTGCTCTACATGCATTGCACAGAAATGTTCCTTCCATTACAGAGAAAAAAAGTAAGGCACGATGTCCCATCCAAGGACATAGGAAATCTGTCCAGCCCATGAACAGAAAGCTGTTCTCTAATTCCTGTGGCAAAAGCACCTTTCCACTGCTGGCCCACTTACCCCAGCACTATGCTTCTGTCACAGCTTGTACATTGGTTGTCTTTATGGCCTGAAGACAAAAAAAGGGTGTAGAC
The DNA here is from genome assembly GCA_011076525.1 of Nettapus auritus. Classification (NCBI taxonomy): domain Eukaryota; kingdom Metazoa; phylum Chordata; class Aves; order Anseriformes; family Anatidae; genus Nettapus; species Nettapus auritus. The sequence continues at coordinate 72,291,889 of CM021767.1, read as the reverse complement.
TGCCCCAAAGCACTTTTCTATAAGCTCTTTTCTTCAGAACAGGATGTCATTTAGACTCATGCATACCATTATCATAAATAACCTCAGAACTACTTAAATCATGATCAGAGTTTGCAAGCATCTGGAAACAAATTTTGTTTTGTGCCAGGTATACATCTTAATTTGTCCTTTATGTGGTTTTCGTTTTGCTTTGTTTTGTTTTGTTTTTCCTCATATATGTTGGTAAATTATAATATTGTGAAAACTGCTTCTAGGGGCAGCTTGGAGCTCACTCATCCCTCTCCCCGCTGCTCAGCACTCATCATTTTGCTACAGATCATTACGATATTTTTCTGCTAGGCAGCTCTCCTCCCTGTAACTTTGAAGGTGGAAATACTTTCATTCAGTTGATTTAAGAATATGTTTCACTTCCCTGAGACCAGCTTTTCTCATATCAAAAAAGCCAACAAGCAAACAAAGCCAAAAATAACATTTACCTAAAATACCATGGACGCTTGGACTCAATTTTACTTGATATTTCTTTGCCTTTATCCTTGTGTGACATTTTTATTGCAAATATGTAGCATAAAATGCCCTGAAAGGAAAGTGAGATAACAAGTAAGTAGGTGGATGCCTCTTTTTAAACTAAAAAAGAAAGAAAAAGTAAAGTCCCTTCCTCTCACTTTCTGCATTTCCCCCTTCCCTTTTGTTTTCAGCGCTTCCAGAGGTAGCAGAACTTGATAAAAATGCAGCAGGGCAGGGGGAGCCGGGAGGGGAGGAGAGGGAAGATAACATTATTCCAGACCCTCGCTCTGTTTTGTTAGGGCAGATTTAATCTCTCGGGCAGTATCAGCAGATAGGCCTGAATGACCGCCTGATCATCTCTTCACTCTCTCTTCTTTTATCTGGATTACTCTTTCGGGGATGATATCTCACTATTCTTATTTGGTAAATTAGGCTATTGTTGCCCTGCATTTTGCTTATTGTAGAATGGTTTCTTTTTTAACTTCAGGACATTGTTTCTGGGCAGTGAGCATGCTGTCACTGGAGAGGGGATGTGAGGAGGGAAACTTATAATTAGGGACAGACTCTGCCCTATTTTGCCATTTTGCAGTATCTTCCTGCCTAGTGCCCTTGATTTCATGGGGATTTCTTACAGAAAAACACAGATAAAAGGGGTCAAATTTGTCCTTGCAATTGAAGGAAAAATTAAATAAAGATAAGGAATGCTATGGAATATGGCTATAACGTGCTTTTGGTCTCAAATTGCAATTTAAGAAAAACAAACAAACAAACAAACAAACAAAAAAAAAAAAAAAAAAAAAAAAAAAAAAAAAAAAAAAAAAAAAAACGAATGTCACAGCCTTTTTTGTTCCATGTAGCAATGATTACCAAGTCCAATGGTTCTAGCTCAGAAACAGAAACCTCATGTTGGAGTACTAAAATGTGCAGTACCGAGACTTTGTTTGTTGTCATTGGAATGCATACGATCTGTTCTGGGCGGTAGCCTTTTATCTAGCTGCACTTTGAAAAAAAAAAAAAAAAAAGAAAAGAAAAAAGAGGAGAAAAACCACTACAACTGTATTTTGCTTGTTCATGCTGTGTAAAACACGCCAGACATTCGGAGGGCAGGCTGAGGTGCAGAGGGACCAGCTAGCACATCCCAGAACATGCAGACCCATGGTGGGTACCGGCATTAGCTGAGCTTGGGGGTAAACCCAACCGCTTGCTGTGGTGCTTGTGAGCAGGGCCCCTGGGATCGCGGTTGCAGGCCGGTCCACCAAAGACCACGAACGTGTGCTGTGCAATGTCTTACAACAGCTGAGAGGCGGCCAGAATGACAGTGCTCACAAAAAAGCACTGGTAGGACATCACGGCAGCTGACTGCCTCACGCACTGCTGTCCCTGCATGCAGCCCGGGCAGGCCGTAATTAGTGAAGTGTCGCCACGTCTGCAGGACTTGCTGGGAGCCACCAGCTCCGTTGTGTAGTTCACATGGTGGGCGCTTCACACAAAGTGTATGAACAGTGTTTCTGGAAAAAATCACTGCTGTTTTCAGTCCCTCAGTGTTGATGCCTAGGTGAGCAGTGCTCACAGGAGGAACTCCCTCTCCATGCATGAGGACCATGTCCAAGAGTGAGTGCCTATGGTAAAAGAGGGATGTGAGGCAAAAGTCTTAACTCCCTTTTCTGATTTAACTGCTCTTGCAAAACGGAGCAGGGAGGCAGCGCCCAACGTACTCATGTTCACTGCCAGCCCCATGCTGGAAGTGTTCCCTCTGCGTGCAGCACCAGCAGGATTTCCACCACCTCCCTTAGCCAGACTGCCTGCAGTGATCATGGGGATCCAGGGGGGACAGGTTTGTACCTAAGGTCAGCCCCAGGAAAAGCCAAAGAAAGTACCCCCAGCCCGTGCAGCACCGCATGCCTTTCCCCAGCCAGGAGCTCCTATTATTAGTAGTAGTATTATTATTACTACTCAGAGGGCCGGAGGGGGACTGGCAGCACCCTGCGCCCAGAGCCACCACGGGGCTTGAGGGGAGCCCTTCCGAGCACCCCCCACATCCCCTCGGCCGGCTCCGAGCCCCGTGGGGGCGGCAGGAGGGGGGCGGCCCGGCTAGCCCCCCCCCCCCCCCCCCGTCTCGGCGGGGCCAAAGCGAAAGCGCAGCGCGGCCCGAAACCCTCCGGGGGCGGCGGCGGCCGCCATGTGACAGCCGGGAAGCGCGGGGCCGAGCCGGGCCGGGCCGGGCCGGGCCGGGCCGTGCAGGATCGCGCCCCGCAGCGCTGCCCCCCGGCGGCGGCCCCGCCTCTGCGGCTCGGTCCTTGGGGGGGCGAGGGGGGGTCGCTGCCTTGCGCTCCGCAATTATCGCTTCACACCGCTGTCAGCCCTGACGGCGGCCCGGCCCCGAGCTCCCCGGGGGGCCGCCGCCGCCGCCCCTTTGTGCCCGACGGGATGCGGGCAGCGGC